>JAKSZT010054458.1:23438171-23548984 GCA_026826555.1 Tolypeutes matacus | reverse complement strand
TCTATGTCTATGTCTATGTCTATGTCTATGTCTATGTCTATGTCTATATCTATATCTATATCTATATCTATATCTATATCTATAACATCTAACCACAACTAGATATGAGTAACAGTAAGATATCTCAATCATTTCAATCTATTTAAAAGTAAATTATTCACTTCTAAATAATGAATAGATAAAAAAATTAAGGAAAATATTTTCAATTGAATAATAATGAAAGTGAAATTTAGCAAAATTTGTGAGATGCAGCTAGAGTATTAAAAGCATAGAAAGAAATTTCTAGCTTTAAATGATTATATAAGTAAAGAAACGTCTACATTCAATTATCTAAGCTCCCTATGTAGATAAAAGAGCAAAGTAAACCAAAAGTAAGTAGAAGGGAGGGAATAAAACTAGAGCAGGAAATCAATGGAATAGAAAATAAGAAGTAGAGAAAAAACAAACTTAAACTGGTAGTTCGAAATATCACTAAAATTGTAAAGCCCTAGTAAGAATTATCAAGAATAAAGAGAAAAAAATAAAAATGACCAAGATCAGGAATAAAAAGGAAGACTTACAGTTACTACAGTCATCAAAATCATAATTAGAATTATTATGAAAACCTTTAGCCATTAAATTTGGCAGCATATATTAATTACAAAAATTTCTTCTAAAACTACAAAATATCCAATACAAAAATATAGAAAATCTAAATACTCACATGTATTAGTTAGGGCTCTCTAGGAAAACATAATGAACAGGAGATGCCTGTAAATATTATGAGATTTTGATATAAAAATGCCACATGACTGTGAGGGTGCACAAGTACAAATTTCATAGGACAGGCTGCAAGCTGAGTACTCAGATGTAGATTTTCCGTGTATTCCCAGGAGAAGCTGGCTGGCTGAAGTATTGATGGAAATTCTCCCATCTGACTGCTGAAATAATCATTTCTCCTTTTAAAGCCTTCAACTGATTGGATGAGATTTCTCTCATTGTTGAAGGCAATCTCCTCAGTTGACTGTAGATGTAATCAGCCATATATGAATCAACCTCCTGATGACTTACATGTATGAAATGTCCTCAAAGTAACAATGATGCCAATGCTAATGTGACCAAACAACTTGACACCAAAACCTGACCAAGTTGACCCATCAACTTAAAATCACACTCTAACCCTTGTCAACTTGGCAGCCCTACACATCTTCTGAAACCATACTTAATCTCTAAATAAAAGCAATAACAGTCATATTTTCACCTAACAATACTCAAATGTCCTGTGCACAACCAGAAACTCACTAGTTTTCCTCAGAATAAGGTTCAAGTTCTTGGGTAATATTCACTTTTAAACTTGATATCTTATAACTTAAATACTATGACATGAAGCTAAGACTACTTATGTCATATGATAAAAGGATAAGATGGGTAATAAAATAAAGGTATTTGCTTTATGTACATATACAAACATATTCATGACAAACAAGGAAGAAATATTCAAAACCACTATAGTCCTCATTTCTATAACTGGTCACATGATCATAGTTCATATTTATAACTACCTACTTCCACTGCCCATTCCATATTCTGTTTACCCTCAGCAAGCACCTCAGCTGGCCATAGTTCTTTCCCTAGTTGAGCGTTTTAGTTTGCTAAGATGTTGAAATGTAATATACCAAAAATGGTTGGCTGTTAATGGGAATTTATTAACTTACAAATCAAGACCTCCTCAGATGATGCTTTCTCCCTGAAGACCAGTTGCTGGTGATTCTCGACTTCTTTGTTATATGGCAAGGCACATGGCAGTATCTGCTCATCTCACCTTTCTCTTCTGAATTTCATTGCTTTCAGCTGCTGGCCTCAGTGGCTTTCTCCCAGTGCCTGTGGCTTCCACTTTATAAGAGGAAGAGGATTAAGACGCACCCTGAGCCACACTTAATTGAGGTAACATAATTAAAAGGCCTTTAACTGATATACCTAATCAAAAGGTACCACCCACAATAGGTTCACATCCAAAAGAATGGAGCAGCTTTAAGAACATGATTTTCTGAAGACCATACAGTCACAAACTACCACACATTATTTGTAGGGGAAAAAAAATCATTGGAAGATTGTGTGAAGATGGCAACAGACTAACAGGCAGAACTGAATGCTCTCACAAAAGCAACAGAGAAAGAGTCAAAAGCTGTCTGAGGGGCCTACTCTGTGGGTCAGCAGACCAGGACTGTAGTACACAAATCCCAGGAGGGTGAAGGACAGAGAGATGAAGAAGCTGAAATGAAAACTGTGAGTTACCAAGCTCCTGTGCTGGCTGGGAAGGGCTCCACTTCCCTACCTCCATGATGTTAAGCTGGGATAAAAGACCTGGCTCACTGCAGCCGAATGAAAGGGGAGCAGACATATGCTCCTTGTCAGTTGTTTCAAGGGAAAAGGGAGGAAAGGTTGGGGTGCTTTTCTTCAGTGTATTCAGCCAGCAGAGCCCACTTTGAATTTCTGATCTGGAGATTCAACGTAGGAAACAGGAAAGCTGAGTCTGAAAAACCTCCATGGATGGTGCTGACTAGTGTCATCTACTGGCAGGTCTGGATATTGCATTGACAAAAACTGCTCTCTCTGTATCCAACCCCTGAGAGAAAAACTGTGCCCCATTAGTGAGTCCCTGGTCTGATTTTGTAAACTTAAGCTGGACAATTTTAAATACTGAGAGTAAGTTGAACCAAATATCAAAGAAGAGCTGTGGGGAAAAAAAAATAGGCAAGAGAGAGAAATTACCCATCACAGTAAATTCATCAAAATATTCAGAGGCCTAGACATCAGCAAAAAATTATAAGCCATACTAGGAAACAGGAAGAGAACAAAAAGAACAAACCAAATATCCTGAAGAGATACAGGATTTAAGACAATCAGTGATAATCACACAAATTTCCTAAATAATTTCAAAGAATTGAAAGAAAATATGACTAAAGAAATAAAAGATATTAAGAGGACACTGGGAGAGCATAAAGAACAATTTGAAAGCCTGCAAAGAAGTAACATACCTTATGCAAGTGAAAGACAAGATGCATGAGATTAAAAATACATTAGAGGCACATAAGAGCATATTTGAATTACTTGAAGACAGAATTAGTGATTTTGAAGACAGAACATCTGAACTGGAAAAGATAGGAGAATAGAAAGAGAATAGAATGGGAAAAAATGGAACAGAGTCTCAGGGAATAGAATGACAATGCAAAATGCACAACATTTGCATTATTTTTGGTGTCCCAGAAGGAGAAAAGAATGGAAAAGGGGCAGAAAGAATATTTGAGGAAATAATGACTGAAAACTTCCCAACCCTTATGAAGGGCATAATATCCAAGAAGGACAACTAATTCCAAACAAAATAAATCCAGATAGACTTACCCTGAGACCCCTACTCTTCAGAATGACAAATATCAGAGATAAAGAGAGGATTCTGAAAGCAGTAAGAGAAAGGAGAAGCATCACATACAAGAGAACTTTGATAAGATTAAATGCCAATCTCTCATCAGAAACCATGGAAGTGAGAAGAAAGTGGTATGATGTATTTAAGGTACTGAAAGAGAAAAACTGCCAGGTAAGATCTGTATCTGGCAAAGCTGTCCTTCAAATATGAGGGTGAGTTCAAAGTCTTCACAGAAAAACAAAAACTGATAGAATATGTTAACAAAAGAACAGATTTGCAAGAGATCTTAAAGGGGGTGTTGCAGCCTGAAAGGAAAAAACAAGGGTGAGAGATTTTGAGAAGAGTTTATAAAGAAGATAATTAACTAAAAGATAAGAAGACAGTCAACAGAATGATATGACCACAGAGAGCTTAAGGACAAAATGGATGAAGTAAGCAATGCCTTCACAGTAATAACATTGAATGTTAATGGACTGAACTCCCCAATCAAAAAAACATAGTCTGATAGAATGGATAAAAATATATAAGCTATCTATATGTTGTCCACAAGAGACCCACCTCAGAAGTAAGGACACAACCAGGTTAAAAGTGAAAGTTTAGAAAAAAGTATTCCATGCAAATAGTAACTAAAAAAGAGCTGGTGTAGAACAGATAAATGTAAAATAACAACATTATAGTATATGAACAATAATTACTCAGTGCAACTGGCAAATGGTTCCTGTGATCATTATTCTGTAATTTTTTTATATACAAAATAAACACTTGCTTTTAATTGAGGAGGGCTGGAGAAGAGAGATTTTTTTTTTGGATACTTCATTTTTATTTAATCCTTTATTATTCATATTCTTTAATTAAAATAATCTATCTGGATCAATAATGATTTAGCATGACTACTGTTGAACAAGATTTTGAATTTTTCTTTCTAATAAATTTGTGAGTTAGCTGTTATCTGCTGTAACTCAATCCAATAAAATGTGAAGAATTCCCAAATAGGAATTTGATTATCTAGAAAAAAATCATGGCCTAAATGGAAATTAAATAACTAAACCAATAATTAATTTTATTCTTAGAGATGATTATGTCCAGTAGTTAAAGCTGTAATATAAAAATTAGAATATGGCATAATTAATTTCTGTTTTGTTTGAATTATTATTTACATTTATAAATGCTTGTTGTTATGCTATTTTTTAAAAATAATTGATTATATTAACTCTAACTTGGCCTTACACTCTCGTTTAAAATTTATATATTTTTTTCAATCTATTTTTCTATTTATTTTACAATTTTACAATAAAGGACTTTTTAACAGCTGAAAAAAATTAAAAAAAATTTTAAAAGCCACTGATTATACACTTTGTATAGATCATATGGTATGTCAATATATCTCAATATAACTGCTTAATGAACATATAAATAATTATGCAAGAATAGCCAGGAATAAAAGCTATGTACAACAGCGACAACAGAGAGATTGGGAAGAGAGGAATTTTCTTGTTTGATTTTCTGTTTTTTGTCTATTATTATTATTATTGAAATAATGAAAATGCTTTAATAATGATTGAAGTGATGAACACACACCTATGTGATAACACTAAATACCATTGATTGTACACTTTGGATAAACTGTGTGCTTTATTAATATATATCAATAAAATGACTTTTTTGAAAAAAAAATGCAAACTCCAGCATGTTGGAGTTCCCAGCATAGGGGTTGTATTACTCTTTGCAACTGTCTTTTAAGTTTGAAATTATTTCAAAATAAAAACTTAAAAAATAAAAATAAAAAACACAATTCAAATGCCAGATTTCCCATTAGAAACAATGGATGTGTGAAGGACAGACATTTTTCAAGTGCTGAAAGACCAGTCAACCCAGAATTCTATGCTATTGAAAATATCCTTTAGGAAAAAAGAGATCAAGACATTCCAAAATGAAGGAAATCTAGTAGAAACTTTCACCTGCAGACCTTCTCTAAAAGAATGGCTAAAGGAAGTTCTCTAAACATAAAGGAAACAAAAGAAGGAATCATGGAACAGCAGAAAGAAAGGAAGAAAAACAGAAAGAGTAAAAATATGGGTAAATTCAATACTTTCTTCTCTTGAGTTTTCTAAACTATAAATGATGGTTGAAGCAAAATTTGTAATACTGTATGATAAATTCTAAATCTAAGTAGAGGAAATAATAAATTATATTATAAATGAAGGAGGGTAAAAGAACATAAAGGAAGATAAGTTTTCTATACTTCACTAGAACTGGTAAAACGTTGATACAGTGGAATGTGATATTTAAGTATAATATAATATAATATAATATAATATAATATAATATAATATAATATAATATAATACTTAGACAAACCACTGAAAAAAGCTATACAAAGAGATACATTCAAAATACTTTAAATAAATCAAAATGGAATTCTAAAATATTCAAATAACCCACCTAAAAGCAAGAAATAGGGAACTGAGAACCAAAAACTGGAGAGAGCAAACAAGAAACAAAAAATAAAATGGCAGGCTTAAGCCTGATAAATCAATAATTACATTAAATGTAAGTGATCTAAATACACAAAAGAGACCGGCAGAGTAAATTGAGAAACAAGACCCAACTTTGTGTTCTCCATAAAAAATTCACTTAAATCTCATGATATAGGTAAACTGAAGTAAAAAGATGTTAAAATATGTATCATGAAAACATTTTTTAAAATAAAGCAGTGTGGTTATAGTATACTCGATAAAGTAGACTTCACAGCAGAGAAAATTGCCACAAACAAAGAGGAACTTTACATAATGACAGTAAACTTAATCCACCAAGAAGATATAACAATCCTTAATATGTATGCATCAAACAATACAGTTATAAAATATGTGAAGCAAAAACTAATATAACTGAAAAGAGCAATAGATAAATCCAGAATTATAGTGGTAGACTTCAACACCTCTTTCTCAGCAGTTGTTAGAAAAACTAGACAGAAAAATAAACAAGGATATAGGAGAACTAAACAACACCATCAACCAACTAGGAAAAAAAAATAAAACTGTCCTTATTTGCATATGACATGGCTGTCTACATTTTTAAAACAAAGGCTGTTTGATAAGTGACTTCAGTAAGGTATAAAATACAAGATGGGCAGAAATCAATTGTATTTCTATATAATATCAATGAACACATGAAACTTGAAATTAAAAATGCAATATCATTTACAATCACTCAAAAACTGAAATACTGAGGTGGAAATATAACAAATATGTATAAGACTTGTATGCTAAAATCTATGAAATACTGATGAAGGAAATCAAAGAAGATATAAGTAAATTGAGACATATTGTGTTCATGGAATGGAAGACTCAATATTGTAAAGATGTCAATATTCCCAAAATTGATATAAAGGTTTAACGAAATTGTTATCAAAATCCTAACAAAATTCTTTTGCAGATAAAGAAAAGATAATTCTAAAATATATATGGAAATTCAAAGGAACTAAAAGAGGTACCACAAGTTTGAAAAAGAAAAATATAATGAAAGGAATCAGTCTACTCAATTTTAAGACTTATTATATAGCTAGAATAATCAAGACTCTGTGGTACTGGTGGAGGGACAGATACATAGACCAATGGAACAGATTACAGACCCTACAAATAGAGCCATAGACGTATGCTCAACTATTTTTTGTCAAAGTTACATGATCACTTCAATGAAAAAAGATAGCCCTTTCAACAAATGATGCTGGAACAATTCACTTCCACAGGAGGGAGAATGGATGTCAACCTAAGTCTTACACCTTATACAAAAACTAACTCATGGATTCATAAAAAGAAAAATTGATAAATTAGATTCCATCAAAATTAAAAATGTTTGCTCTAGGAAAGGCTCTCTTAAAAGGGTGAAGTAAACTACAGAATAGAAGGAAATATTTTCAAACATATGTCTGACAAAGGATCAGTATTTATAATGTATAAATGATCCTCAAAACTCAAAATAAAAGAATAAAAAACAATCCATTTAGAATATGGCTAGAAGTCACATATAGACGTTTTGCTGAAAAAAATATACAGATAGCAAAAAAGCACACAAAAATGTCCAACATCATTAGCTCATAGGGAAATGTAAATGAAAATCACAGTGAGACATCATTATACACTTATTAGAACAGCTAAACTAAAAAGTTAGTGACAATCTCAAATCCTAGTGAGGATGCAGAGACACTGTACCACTTATACATTGTTGATGGCAATGTAAAATGGTACTGCCACTCTGGAAAACATTTTGGCAGTTTCTTAAAAAGCTAAGCATGCAAATACCACACAATCCAGCAATTGTACTCATGGGCATTTATCCAAGAGAAATGAATGCTTACTTTCATGCAGAAACCTGTACATAAATGATTATAGTAACTTCATTTGTAATATTCAAAATTGGAACAAACCAGATGGAATTCAATGGGCGAATGGTTAAACAAACTCTGGTATATCCATACCATGGATGCTACACAGCAATAAGAAGGAATAACTATTGATTCACACTATATTAACTTCCTGGTTGCTTAAACAAATATCATACAATGAGTTGGATTAACATCAGGAATTTATTGGCTCAAGATTCCAAGGTTGGGAGAAATTCAAAATCGAGGCATCAGAAGGTGATACTTTCTCCACAAGGCCTGTGGCATCCTTGGGCTGACCGCTGGTGATCTTTTGTCCTTGTCTTTTCTGCCACATAGCAGTGCACATGGTGGCATCTTCTTTCTCTTCTGGATTTCATTGGCTTCCCATTTTTGGCTGCTCCCATGGCTTCTCCCTGAAATTTCCTTTGCTTATAAAGACTTCAGGCATGTCAGATTAAAGCCTATGCTCATGCAAGTTTGGCACACCTTAACTCTTAGCATTTTCAAAGGTCCCATTTACAAATGTGACTACTCAAAATAAGATTTTCTTTCAGAGCACACATAGAAACATTCATGTCCTTCAGGCGGTGTTTAAGTTGCAAGTTTGAAGCTGTGAGCTCATGCCTTTCTTTTATATATATCCTAGCATATTTATATTCTAGCATATTTAGGAACAACAAGCCAACGTCATTATACCTTTTTAATTCCACAAAACTCTGTTGTCAAAAACAGTCTATCACAGAGCCATGCCTCTTATAAACATTTGAGTAGCTGTATCCAGTGATGATATTTTGCTTATCTCTACTGCCAACTCACACCATAGTCTGTCAATCCAATATCTTGGTGCTGGAAATAGAGTCCTTAGTGCCTTTGAATCTAATCAGATTAGAGAACCAATTCCCAAAACCTCAGAACCAATTCAGAAATTTCATCCTTAAGATTCTGCTTCTCAAGGACCACTCTTGGTACCAGAGCAGTATTAGTCAGTATTCTCTAAGAAAACAGAACTGACAGGAGATATCTGTAAATATTATGAGATTCTTATTAGAATTGTCTCACATGACTGTGAGGATGAACAAGTACAAATTTCATAGGGCAGGCTGCCAACTGGGAACTCGGATGAATATTTTTGATGCATTCCCCAGGAGAAGCTGGCTGACTATAGGAGAGATGGAAATTCTCCCTTCTGACTGCTGAAACCATCACTTCTCCTTTGAAAGAAGTTGAGACTGCTCCCATTGGTGAAGGCCATCTCCTTTTTTGATTGTAAATATAATCCACCATAAATTCAATCAACTAATGATTTAAATCCATTAAAAACCTTCATAGTAATAATCAGGCCAGTACTTGCTTAACTAAACAATTAGACACCATAGCATCACACTAGTTGCCAGAGTTTAAGGAGGGAGTAGGGGCAGGAGGTAAGTGATTGTGCCTGTAAAAGAGCAATATGAGGGACTTGTGATAGAAACGTTCCATATCTTGACTATATCAATGTCAATATCCTGGTTGTTATATTGTACTATAGTTTTGCAAGATGTTACCGCTGAGGGAAATTGAGTAAATGGTAGATGAAACTTCCCTGGATTATTTCTTACAACTGCTGTGAATCTACAATTATCTCAAAACGCAAAGTTTACTAAAGAAATCAATTATATTATGACTTTTTTAAAATTAGGAATGACTGTGTTTTGAATTCTGGAATCATACAAGTTTCCCAAGAAAGCATTACATCACATCATAGTCTTTCTTGATGTTTGTCTTCTTATGTGAGAAAAATAGTACACATTCAGAAAAAATGCATAAAACAAATAGTTAAATAATTACAAAGTGAGCAGCCATATATCACCACCAAAGCTTAGGAAAAAGATCATTGCCAGCATTCCAGAAACTTCCCACAACTGCCTATAGAATTACTAATGCTTACTCTCTTCCAGCGATAACCAACATCTTGACTTTTGTAATATTTATTTCCTTGTTTTTCCCTATACATTTACCTATTATTAGACATCATTAAAGAAAATTATTTTGATTAGTCTGTTTTGAATTTTAATTCAAAGGAATTATATGTACATAATTTTGCCTTGTTTTGTGGGTGTCAAATATTATGCATGCCAGATTCATCCATATTATTTTATAATCCATACTATAATTTATTTTTTAAAATTATTTTTAAAGCTTTAAGTTTTTAAAAAAAATTCATTACTGTACAGTAATCCATTTTATAAAAATATGACATTTCATTCATTCTACTGCTGATGGACACTTAGGTTGTCTTCCATTTGGAGCTAATACAAAAAATGTTGCTGTGAACATTCTTGTACAAATATTTAATATGTATATATGTATTTTTATTAGATATTTACCTATGAATAGATTTGTTTGTCTATAAATTACTTGTGCATTTAATTTTGGTAAATAATGCTAAACTGCTTTCCAACATGTTTTCATCAATTTACATTCTCACTATTAATGCTTGAGAAATCCATTGATTCATGTACTCACCAACAGTGGGTATTGTTAGATTTTTCTCACCTTGATCAATCAACGTGGTGTGTAGTATGCCATGAAATCTTCAATCAGGAAGGACTAGGAAGCTCATATAGGTCTTTATGTTGCCCAGTGGCACAAATATTTGACCATAAAGAACTCGTGATAAGTCAAAGCAAATCATTTCTTCCTTGGGTAGTTTCATCATGCTCCTGTTTATGAGCGTGTTCCACTTTAAAGATTTTTCCTTGTTTTCCTTTTAGCAAATGCACATTTCATAGATGATTGTGTTGAAGGAGAAAGCCAAATATTTAGAAAGGGTGATATGTTCCTGGCTATTCACAAAATCCTGTGCTTCCAAAGCATTATGCACTGGACCAAGGGAGCAGTACTTGACAGATTGACCCAATGCAGCAGCCTAAGCAAGCACAGGGCATCTTTTGCCATGCTGAAAAGTCCTTCACCATAAATAAAGTAGGGAAGTACTTTAATTTCAAATTCTACCATTTAAGTGTCAATCTTTAGAATGCCTGGAATCATAGATGCAATGTAAGATATTAGCCGAGCATTTAATTAGGCCTGGCAGGTGCTAACACTCTGTAAATAGGAGAGCAAGATTTGCCTTAGTTAAATCACACAAAGCAGACAATATGCTGGAGGAGGTCTGAATTGACTAAGCAAATAAAACCCCAGGCCAAATACAACCCCTACCACAGAGTTACCAATGGTGATAAATGAAACTATATATTTTGCTAGTTTCCTAAAACTCCTGTTGCTGATCTCTAGAGTTCTGCTAACCCTTAGTGCGCAAAACTGCAAGCGCTGGTATTAAAGACACAAATTACTTAGAAAGGCTTTGCCTCCCAAGACACCATGCTAGTGATCAAATTGTCTACTCATAGATCTAAGCATGAAATCTCTTTTAGCGATTAATATTCCTCGATGTCATGTGTATGTTTATTGTGTTCTTTGTATAATGTGGCAATTTGGAGAGTTTCAAAGAACAGTAAATCATGATAAACTGGCTCAAAGATACCATCACCCAAAAATTGCAATTAAGAAGCAGTGTGTTATTAATAATAATTATTTGGTTGTATAGTGTCTATATTTTCTCTGCACTATTTACCATTCAGAGTTGGTTCTAAAGCTATTATGGCTACTAATAATACTGATATCCCTTGTTCCTAAAATCACCAAATGCAAATTAAAATTCTTTAAAATGTAGAACAAACTACTTCGTTTTAAAAATATTTATTTATTTATTTATTTGCCACAAGATGTTCACTCTATAATTTCTTGCTCAATCACTAAACTACATTTGAGATATTTGTACTTCTTCTGGATCAGAAAGGAAAAAAAAGAAAGTAACTAGGCATTTCTTGTTGGCTTTTGTGGAAAGCCTGACTTTGTGTAGCTTTATGATATGTTACACAACACTGGACCATTATTCAAATCAATGACAAAACATTAGGAAAATGTATCATTTATTGACCAGTTACATTTTCAATTCTAAAAAATCTATATATTTAGGTAGCATACAAATACAGATTAGGATTCTGAAATGGAGTAAAACATCTACCTAATGCCAGGAAATTTCACAGTTAACTAGAATGATATTTACTCAACCTAATTTTTAGAGGTTACTCAGGTTTGACTCAATTTTATTGTTGGTTTCACTTCTGTAAATAATTCAGTAATCCTTCAATTGTCCAGTGGTTTTTTTTTTGTTTTTTTTTTTTTTGTTTTTTTTTTTAAGTAACAGCTTTGCTGTTTCTTTGAAATGATTTTCATGATGTTCAGGCACACCAAAAATCATCTTAACAGCACACATAATATTCTAGGATACATACATATAATGTTGGCATATTTTTCTGCTTGTTATTTTTTTTTTAGATGTGAGGAGGTTTTTCTAAGCTAGAATACAAATGACAGAGTTTATATATAAAAAAGTCTAAATTTGTTTTTAATGAGGCATTTCTGTATTTCCCATGGCAATTTGAGATAATCACTGTGTACAATCTTTTAAAACAATTTTCCACATTTATTTTTAATTAAACTTAAGTAGGCCACAAAATCCCTCAATTTACCTTCAAATGAACACTCTACCTCCCCTCCCCCACTGTCCCTAGGCCAAGCAATGAGGTGAAAACCATTCTCATTGTTTTTCAAATATGGATGTATGGGCATTTTATCTACCAGTACAATAAAAGTTATAAGTCTTTGCTACTGCTGTTGTGTTAAAGTCATATTGTAAGGATTGTCTTTGAATCACATATTGTGTGTGATTTTTTCACTCCTTTTAAACTAGAATTATAAATATTCTACAGAAATCACACAGATTTTATTGTAATATTCTAGTCACCACCATATTTGTTAATCAAATGTATAATGTAAGTCTAACTTTTATTGAATAAATTTGATATTGCTTTCTATCTGTTTTAGATATCCAGTATGGGAGGGAGAGGTATACTTCTTCATTAGATAGGACAGTATCATCTGATAACTTTTATGAAATGAGATTATTAAGGGGAACGGTGGGTGTTAATCATTCTTATGCCTCACAAGTTTTCAATGAAGTGAAAGTAAAAGCTCACTTAAAAGATGAAATAACTGGTATAAAGAAAATTCGAAGTTAATGCTAATAGTTTGAAAACACAAAGTCAGAAGGGACAAGCTTTCACCACGGACCATCCCTGGTGGTCCCTGTCTGTTTTAGTTTTCTAGGCTGCTCAAGGAAATACCATGAAATGGGTTGGGTTAAACAATGGGAAATTATTTGCTCATGGTTTTGATGCTAAAAGAAAGTCCAAAACAAGGTGTTATCAAGGTGATACTTTCTTCTGGAGGACTGTGCATTCAGGGGCTGAGTTTTGGGGATCGTTGATCCTTAGCTTCAGTGCCACAAGGCAGTGCAAATGGCAGCCTCTCCCAGCCTGTCTGTTCTCTTCTAGGTTCTATTAATCTTCTAGGTTCTATTAATATGAATTTTAGCTTCTGTCTGTTCCCCTCCGTGGCTTTCTTTCTCTCTGTATGGATTTCTCCAGTAATAGGATTAAGACCCATCCTCATCGGGGTGGGCCACACCTTAACTGAAATAACATCATCACAAGGTCATATTTGCAATAGGTTCACATCCTGAGTAGTAGATGAGGTTTAAGAACATATTTTTCTGGGATACATACAGTTTCAAACCACCAAACCATAACTGCACCTGGGAAACTCTTCCTATTTGTCACCTAGTAATCCTCCCCAGTCAGCCTGATGATTTGAGAATAGATTCTTTGTCTTTCCTAAGTCTCTCTAATGCAGGGGTTCTTCACCTTTTTTGTTCCACGGACCCCTTTGCCAGTCAGGTGAAAACCACAGACCCCTTCACACTGGACTGTGTATTATTTAATAAATATATCACACCCGCACCAACACGCCTCCACAAGAACAATGTTTTTTTTTTTTTGTTTCAATTCAAGATCATAGCTCCTGGTTAAGAACCCCTGCTATAATGTGTTCAGAAGAACCAGAGGCAGAAATCACAGATTGAGAGTTTCCATACCACTGAAGAGCCCAAAGAATCTTCCTGACTCTCTCTATGCCTTGTAATATAAAAGGTAACATGTGAATCTTTGCAGAGAAGAATTGATGTGACTGACCAGCAGCTGTGCTTTGTGCTCTAAAATATGAACTGAAACAACTAGTCTCATTTTCATTTATAATAAGAATGGATCCACTCTGCACTTAGAGAAGATCTTCATTCAAAGGTCTCCTAGTCCACCACTCCGTGGGAACTGTTCATAATTATTTCCTTATTATCATTCCTGTCCAAAATAGATTTGAGTCATGATCAAAGAGAAGACAGGTTGCTGATTAGTCCATATAAACAATCATCAAAAGGTTTTTGACATAAAATATCACTTGAACTTTTAAAACAAATAACTGTAACTTTCATTTATTTGATTTTTGACCTTGCATCACATTTCTCAATAATAATTTTAACTTGAGTTAGAACAAAACTGATGACTCTGAGTTCACAGATAACTGTGAACCAGCAAATAAGATACTGTAGAGAAGAGAAACTCAATTTAATTCATGTTAACTTTTATCCACTTTAGCCATTACTCTAACAATGTTTCCTTTTTTAAACAAAATTTCTGCAATTAGTCTATTAAAAAACAAGTCTTAGTGTATAGATAAAACAGACTGTATAGTGATCTAATCCAAACCTTAAATAAGATGGAGACCCAAAGTTTTGTGCAACATGCTCAAAGTTACATAGCTAGTGAATGACTGAAATAATATTCATAATGGGCTGAATGGTGCCCCCCACCGCCAAAAAAAAGCTATCAAGTCCTAATCTTTGGAACCGGAGAATGTTACCTTACAAGATACTGAAGTCTTTTCAATATAATTAAGTTGATTAATTCAAGGATCATAGATTATCCTTGTCTACCTTAAATGCTATTACAAGTATACTTATAAGACAAAGGAAGAGAGAGATTTCACAGAGGAAGATTGAAAGAGAGAGAAGGAGAGAGAAAGAGAGCAAGTGAGATAGAGGAGAAGGCTATGTGAAGACAGCAGAAGAGAGTGGAGTGATACAGCCACAGGGCAAGGATGTTGGAGGCCACCAGAAGCTGAAAAAGACAAGGAACAGTTTCTCCTCTAGAACATCCAGAGGGAGTTTGGCCCTGTTGATGCCTTGATTTTGGACTTCTGGCCTCCAGAACTGTGAGAAAATAAATCCCTGCTGTCTTAAACCATAGTGTTAATTCGTGGTAGTTTGTCACAGCATCCATAGGAAACTAATATAGTATTAAAACTAATTCAGCCACCTTCTTTTACAAATACAAAGAAATAGAACCTAAAAATTTTAATCACTTATTCACTTTTATGCACTGGTTAGTAGAAGGGCCAGAACTCAAGTTTGGGTCACTGCCAGGCCTGTCTCTAATATATTTTGGACTCAAGGCAAGAGTACATATGGAAGCTCACATACCGTCTGTCTAAATATTTAAAAGTTATAAATCAAGCTAACAAATTGTTAAACAAAATATGTTCCATACTTCTACTTTGACAAAACTACCTCATCATGATCTGGAAGGCCAGGTTTGAATTTAGAGTTCTTAAACTCCTCAGAATACATGTAGAGAGTCAGCCCTTAGCATCCCTCCCCTGATCTGCAACCTATCACCTTTTTTCTACTTCCAGCTCCCTCCCACACCATCACAGACCTCACAGAAAACCTGTGGACAATCTATTCTGCACATCCTGGATGCCCAAGCATGCCAGAACTCTATCTATACTTCCCACGCAGTCTTGGCCACCTTTAAAACCTAATGGAGCACTCACCAAAAATACAAGTCTGCCTCTGGGTTCAGAGACCAAAGAAAATAGCTGATGACGTTTTGTTCAGGGTATTTCAAATTTCCAGCTACCCAAAGCATTGTCTGGTAGGGAGGAGGTTATGCTGCCTTTGGGTGGACTCATCCTATTGGCCTTGCAGACTACTTTTCTTAGTGAAGTATAGACAGAGGATGGTCAGGATTGGAACTTATAAAATATGGAGGCAGAGGGCAGGGGCCTCTATTGCAGGTCTAAGGAAAGTACTAGTCTTTGCCCTTTAGTTCTGTGTTTTTCACTCTTAATTTGGATAACCACATATAATCTGGGACATAATTGTTCAAAAACATTTTCCTTCACAAAGAGCTTCTTAATATCTTATTCCATTTTCTATTTTAATCCAAAGTCATAAATCAACAATGTTGGGCTATTTCTTTAACTATTCTCAGAATAAAATGTATTTTAGTTGCTGAGAATCTCCCTAAATCCCAACTGCATATACCTTTCTCAGTGAATACATCTTCTTTCTATTAGATTCTATGAGAAAACTGTGCTGACTTCAGACATCTAAATAACTAGAGGAATTTATAAAACATGGAAATATTTAGGAATATTTAAGAATTTCAATAAAAAGTAGAAGGTAGAATGTTAAAAGATGTGGTACTTATTCCACTTCTCTGGGCTGAGGGATGAATTAATAATTGTCTTCAAGTTTATGGCTAATACTAAATGAAGGAATGGGACTTATTTCTCTGGCTTCGACTGTGGATAATGACAAAAATCTGAAAAGTAAAAATTGAGTCACTTATCTAGATTTTTCCAGCTGTGTAAATGTTTGGTGGAGATTTCACCCACATATCTCCACATCTCTACACACATGCATGCATCTCAATAATTTAATTTGCTAATATTCAAATGAATAAACATTCATGGCATTTAGTATCACTATCTCTTCTCAGTTACCATTTCTTTAAATTGTCTTTACCTCTTGACCTAGAGGGGAAGAAGGTAAAATGTAATATAAGATTCTTTGCAGTTTACAAATGTCATTTCCATGTTTCTTACTTAACTTTATGATATCTTATGAAATAGGCACTATTATCCCCTCTTCACATATGAAGAAATTGAGCATTAATGATATGAAAGAAACTGCATAATCCACAAAACAACTGTATGGAAGAGCTAGGGCTCAAACTCAACAAATGAATGTATGTCTAATACTCTTTTGTTTACACCAACAGAAATAATCAGTCCCTCACTGAGCACCAACATAATGATAAGAATGTTTTTAAATATTTCTCAGTTCAAACAAAATGTGGTTAAAACTGAGCTTTAAATAAAATCAGTTGTTTAAGAATCACAAGTTGCAGTTGCTCTTGCCCTCTGTCTTCTTGTTTACCTTACCTCATGGTTTGTCATATTCATCTGTTGTTCACATTCACGTTCAGGCTGTCTTTGATCTGTATTTGTTATTTCTGTCTACACTTGGTTTACTCTGACTCTATGTATGATTTCTTGTGTACTCTTGATTAGAATTTTTTTCTGATTGTACAGAGAGAAACTAAGGCTCAGGTAGAATAACTGCCTACCTTAAGATCATACAACTAGGAATGTTAAATCCAGAGCCCATGTGGTTTCCAAGCCACTGGGTCAGTAAACATTGCAAAAATCAAGAATGGGTCAGCTAGAAAAATGAGGAATTCTTATCAGAAAACCCAGATAGTTGCTATAATGAATTACTTTTGTCCCAAATTTGAATGTTCTTAAAAATATAGTTAATAAATTGACTTTAATCAAGTAGAGGAAGGAATTAATATTGACCAAATACTGTAGTTATGTGCCTTAGCCTTCTCAATTATTAGATCCCTAATTCAAAGTAAAAATAAAAATAATTGACCACCTCAAGATAAGTTATACTTTTAATATTCATTGATTAAGAAAACTGCAAAAACCCACAACAAATCCAGGAATATTTTTAAATAAATTTGGTCTCAATGACTTATTATACCTACATATATAGTTAATATAAATAAAATATGGATGAGTCTTAAATGCATATTATAAATTAAAGAAGCTGGTCTGAGAAGGCTCCATATTATATAATTCCATTTTTATGATATTAAATGAATGTGAAAATAATTCCACTTGCTTAGAACCCTGGTAGAGGCTGGAGAAGGACTCCACAAATGCTGGATCAAAGAAAGAGAAAAATATCAGGTCAGAAACTTCCATCCTGGACCAGCTAGTCCTCTTCCTTTCCCCTTCACTGGATCCCATGTGAAGCTTGGAAATTCTCCAGAGGCAGTATCCTGGGTCCCTCCCACCAAGGACACAGACTACAGAGGAACTCACAGCAGTGCATTAAAACCCCACAAATATCCAGACACAGGGACCCAAATCTTCAGTGACCCAGGGCAGAATGCAAGCCACTGAGGAATGCTGCGTAAAAGAGCCCTGGAAGGGGAAATGAAGGAGAATAAACCTGCAGCAGAACAGCAGTGGCCAAGTGCACTCACTCAATCCCGTTATTTTTGGTGGGGCACCCTAAATGCAAAACAGACTTTTCTGGAGTGAGCCACATTTCTGGAGAGACCCCATCTGGTTCCCTGGGGCAGAATACCTTAACAGGGTAAAAACTGGAGGCAGAAAAGCTTTACAGAGAAAATGGGGGTGGGGTGCGGGTGTTAAACTGAACTGTTTTAAGAATGGAGGATCCCAGAAGTGAAAAGTGTAAGGAAAATGGGTCCCTGAGTGAGGGTGACAATTAAAGCAAATCACAGAGACTGAGGAGAAAATTCTTAACAAAAACAAACAGAACAGTTCAATATTCCTGGAGAAAGAACAGAGAAAAGGAAGCTTAATCCTGGAGGTGAAACAATTACACAAAAAGTGCGATCTACCCAGAGCATGAATCAGAGTAAGAAGAACTGAGAAAATCTGATCAGTTAAATGCAGGCTACTCTAAGAGTCCAGAATAAGTTGGACCAAGTATCAAAGAAGATCCTTAATACAAAGCTAATCAACAATAAAACCCTAGACAAGAGGGAGAAACTGACTTTCAGAGTTAACTCATAAAGATAATCAGATTCATAGACATCAGCAAAAATTACAAGTCAAACCAAGGAACAGGAAGATGAGGCTCAATAAAGGGGACAAATTAAAAATCCCAACAGAATTTGGAACAACTAATCAAAGAAGTTCAAATAAATTTCCTAAATAAATTCAAGATGAAGGAAAATATGCACAAAGAGATAAAGGATATTTAGAAGACAGTGCATAAGCATAAAGAATTTGAAAGTATAAAAGGAAACATAACAGAAATTATGGGAATAAAAGGCACTATAATAGAGATTAAAATATACTGATGGCATACAACTGCAGATTTGAACAGGCAAACGAAAGAATCAGTGAACTAGAAGACAGAGCAATTGAAATCATACAGTCAGAAGAGAAAGAGAAAAGAAATAGCTAAAACTGAGCAGTGTCTCAGGGGTTTGAGTGACAGCACGAACCACACAAATATGCACATCTTAGATGTCCCAGAAGGAAAAGGAAAGGCAAAGGGGGCAGAAAGAATATTTGAGAACTTAATGGCCAAAAAATTCTCAACTCTTATAAAAGATATATTTACATGTCCAAAAAGCACAACATACTCCAAACAGAATAAATCTTAATAGATGTACTCTGAGACACATATTAATTAGAATGTCAAATGCCAAAGATAGAGAGTTCTGAAAGCAGCAAGAGAAAAGCAAGTCATCATATACAAGGGATCCTCAATAAGACTCAGTGCCAATTTCTCATCAGAAATCATGGAGGCAAAAATGCATGGGTATGATATATTAATGGTACTAAAAGGCTTAAACTGCCATCCAAAAATTCTTTATCTGGTAAAACTGTCCTTCAAATATGAGGGAGATTTTAAAATATTCACAGACAAACAGAAACTGAAAATATTCAACAAAAGGCCTGCCTTGTAAGAATTACCAAAGGGAATTCTGTAAGTTGAAAGGAAAAGACAGGAAAGAGTGACTTGGAGGAGTATGAAGAAATAAATATTCCTAGAATAGATATACTATTCAAGCCAACTTGATATCTCTTCAAATTAGTAGGTTATAGATGTAGTTTGTGCAAAATACAGCCTAGAGTAACCACAAAAAAACGAATTTTAAAATATACAGAAACAGAAATCAGAAAAGGATCAGTGAGATTTAAAGAGATTAACTGTACATAAAAGGAGGTGGCAATAAAGAAAAGAGAGACAACAAAAAGAAATGAAATATAACAATCAAAGGACAAAATAACTGAAGTAAGTGCTGCCTTTACTCTAATAACACTTAATGTTAATGGATTAGACTCCCCAATCAAAAGACACAGATTGGCAAATGGATAAAATAGCATGTTGTTTACAAGAGACTCATCTTAGACCCAAGGACACAAATAGGTTGAAAGTGAAAGGATGGAAAAAGATATACCATATAAATAGTAACCAAAAGAGCAAAAGGGGAAAATATTAAACACCAAAGAGTTTTTATGGCTAAAATATTTCAAAGGGAGTCAGGAGGCCCATTCCAGAGGTTATGCTTGTGTACGTCTCAGGAGAATCTCAATGACTGCTGTGGTAAAGAAAGACTCAGGTAGAGGTGCTCCCAAAGGCCCTAGAGACATCTGGACACTATAGGCAGGGCATACAACCCCAGGAAAATGGCACCCATTGGTGGGCCTTACATTGGAATATATGTTAACCTATTTCCCCAATGTAACAGACTTAGACTCATATATAATTTCCCTACACATAGTTCTTCTGCCCCTTTCATTTGAACCTATAATTAGCATTATACCTATTAAATATATGTCCCAGAATCTTGAATCTTCGGTCTATTCATATGCTGGTTGAGCCCTGAATCTCAGCAGAGTTGCAGCCCTCACCTACTCTCCAGTTCATCAGACTCAACCAGGACAACTAACAAAAGGATGGTGATGGACAGCACCCTTCCCCAAAAACAGAGAGTATCTAGAACTGCAAGCAAAACATTTCCATCCATCTGCCCCATGGGATCTAAGCTTCCTCTTAATCAGAAACAGAGTGGGAATCACCAAACTCAAATCCTCAATATGGAGGAATGAACAAATATAAAGGGGGAAATGCAACCATGGACCAAAGTAGACAATATTATTCTAGTAATGGAAGAACTTGTAGCATTGATATAAAGATAATGGTCACCAGAGGATCTGAGGGGAGAAAGAGTGAAGAATATTTGGAACATGGGGCATTTTGGGGACACTGAAATTGTTCTACATGATATTTCAATGATGGATACAGGACAGTTTACATTTTGTCAAAACCTATAAAATTGTACGGTGCAAAGTGTAAGCCATAATGTAAGCTATAGATCATAGCTAGTAACAATGCTTTAATATTGTTCATCAATTGTGGAAAATGTAGTGCACCAATGAAAGATATTATTAATAGAAGAAAATGTGAGAGGGAGAGGGGGTGGGGTATATGGGAATCCCCCATATTTTTTATGTAACTTCTCGGTAATCTAAAACTTCTTTAAAAATAAAGTTAAAAGACGACCTGGGGTTGCTATACTAAATTGGACAAAATATACTTTAAGTCAAAAGCTGTGATATATTAATAAAAGAGGCAATCCACCAAGAAGAAATAGCAATCATACATATTATGCACCTAACCACAGTGCCAAAAAAATATATGAGGCAAACACTGGCAAAGCTGAAGGGAGAAATAGAAACCTCTACAATAATTGGTACAGATTTCAATACAGCAGTCTCCTCAATAGAATATCTGGAGAGATCAATAAGGAAACAGAGAAGTTGAGTATTATGATAAATGAACTAGATATAACAGACATATATAGAACATTGCACACCAAAAGAGCAGGGTATACATTCTTCTCAAGTGAACATGGATCATTTTCTAAGATAGATAACATGTTGAGTCACAAATCAAGTCTCAATAAATTTACAAAATTGAAATTATACCAAGTGTCTTTTCAGATAAAAATGGAAGGAAGCTGGAAATCAATGAAAAGTGGAGAAACTGACAAACATCTGGAAGTTAAATAATTCAGTCTTAATCAGCGAGTAAAAGAAGAAATTTCAAGGGAAATCAGTAAATACCTTGAGATTAATGAAAATTAGAGCACAACATATTAAAACTTAGGGAATGCAAAAAAGGCAGTCCTGAGAGGGAAATTTATAACCCTAAACACATTTTAAAAAGAAGAAAGAACTAAAATTAAAGACTTAAATGCACACCTTGAGGAACTAGAAAAAAAAAACAGCAAACTATTCCCAAAGCAAGCAGGAGGGAAGAAATAACAAATATTACAGCAGAAATAAATGAAATTGAGAATAGAGAAACAACAGAGAGAATTAACAAAACCAAAAGTTTGTCTTTGAAAAGATAAATAGAATTGGCAAACAGCTAGAATGACAAAGAAATAAAAAGAAAAGATGCAAAAAAATAAAATCATAAAGGAGAGTGGGGACATTACTATTGACTGCAGATAAATGAAAAGGATCATGAGAGGATACTATGAACAACTGTTAGACAACCTAGACAGAATGGACAAATTCCTAGAAACAAACAATCTACAGTGTCTCTAGAAGAAATAGAAGACCTCAACAGACCAATTACAAATGAAGAGATTGAATCAGTCATCCAAAACCTATCAAGGAATGTTCAGGGAAGATGGCATTAGAGTAGGTAGGCACATAAACAATGGAGAAAGGGCCAAAAGCTGCCTGACGGATGTGCTTTGGGTGTCAGAAGACCAGGAGAGGGCTACACAATTCCCAGGAAGGTGAGGGACAGAGAGATGAAGAATCTGAAACAAAAAACATGAGTTACCAAACCCCATGGTGGCCAGAAAGGGCTCCCAACACCCACCCCAAGATATTAAGCTGGGATAAAACTCTTGGTTCACTACAGCCAATGGAAAAGGGAATACAACAGACAAATTCCTCCCCATTATCTATTACAAGGGAAAAGGGAGGGAAGTCTGAGGACTTCTCTTCAGTGAATTTGGTCAGCAGATCCCACTTTGAATTTCCACTCCAGCCAGAACAAACCACAGAAAAGCTGAGATAGAAAGAAACACCTCTATGGAAAGGTGCACTGATGAGTGCCCCCTGATGGCTGGTCTGAAAATTGCATGGAGAAAAACTGCTTTTAGTGTCTATTAACCCTAAATTGTGTGTGTGTGGGGGGAAATCTGTGGCCCATTAGTGAATCCCTGGCCCAATTTTCATAACTTAAGCTGGGCATTTTTAAAGACTTAGAAAAGGTTGAATCAAATATCAAAGAAGAATTGTGGGAAAATAAAAATTATAGGCAAGAGAGAGAAATTGGCCACCACAGTAAATTCACCAACATATTCAGCTGACTAGACATCAACAAAAAATTACAAGCCATACTAGGAAACAGGAAGAGATGACCAAGCCAAAAAAACAAACCAAATATCCAGAAGAGATACAGGATTTAATCCAACTAATCAGTGAAATTCATACAACTTTGCTAAATCAATTCAAAGAATTGAAAAACTATATGAATAAAGAGATAAATGATATTAAGAAGACACTGGGGGAGCACAAAGAACAATTTGAAAGCCTGCAAAGAAAAATAACTGATGTGATGGGAATGAAAAACATTATGGATGAGATATATATATAAAAAAAATACATTAGAGGCACATAAAAGCAGATTTGAATTGCTCGAAGAAAAAATTAGTGATTTTGAAGACAGGACATCTATATTGGAAAAGACAGGAGAACAGAAAGAGAAAAGAATGGAAAAAAAAATGGTACAGGGTCTCAGGGAATATAATGACAACCCAAAACACACAAACATTTGCATTATCAGTATACCAGAAGGAGAAGATAATGGAAAAGGGGCAGAAACAATATCTGAGGAAATAATGGATGAAAACTTCCCAATGCTTATGAAAGACATAAATATCAATATTCAAGAAAGAAACACACCCCAAATAGAATAAATCTGAATAGACATACCCTGAACCAACTACTATTCAGAATGACAAATATCAGAGATAAAGAAAGGATTCTGAAAGTGGCAAAAGAAAAGAAAAGCATCACATACAAGGGAGCCTCAATAAGATTAAGGACTGACCTCTCATAAGAAACTATGGAAGGAAGAAGAAAGTGGTATGAAGTATTTAAGGTACTGAAAGAAAAACTGCCAGCCAAAAAAATCCTGTATCTAGCAAAACTGTCCTTTAAAAATGAGGGTGAATTCAAAGTCTTCACAGACAAACAAAGCTGATAAAATATGTTACCAAAAGACCATAATTACAAGAGATACTAAAGCGAGTGCTGCTGCTTGAAAGGAAAAAACAAAGGTGAGAGACTTGGAGAAGAGGAAAAAAAAGAAATGAAGATTTTAGGAAGGGTAAATAAAAGGGTAAAAAGACAGACAATAGTAAGATATGAAAACAAAGCCAAAGGACAAAATGGGTGAAGTAAGAAATGCCTTTACAGTAATAACATTGAATGCCAATGCCTTGAACTTCCCAACCAAAAGACATAAATTGATAGAAAGGTTAAAAATTATGAGCTATCTATATGCTGTCTACAAGAGACTCAGCTCAGAAGTAAGGACACAACCATGTTAAAAGTGAAAGGTTAGAAAAGATACTCCACACAAATTGTAACCAAAAAAGAGCTGGAGTAGTGATACTAATATTGGAAAAAATAAATTTCAAATGAAAAATTGTTATAAGGGATGAAAAAATGTCACTATATTAATAAAAGGGGGAAATTTGTCAAGAAGAAATAACTATACTAAATACTTATGCACCAAACCTGGTGACCCAAGATTATTAAGGCACACACTGGCAAAACTGAAGGGAGAAATAGATGTCTCCACAATAATAGTTGGACACTTCAATACACTACTCTCAGTATTGCATAGAACATCTGGACAGTGGATAAATAGAGAGCCTGAATAATATGAAAAATGAATTATAGCTAACAGACATCTATAGAGCATTGCACCCCAAAGCAGCAGGATATACATTCTTTTCAAGGGCTCATGGACACTTCTCTAGGAAAGACCATATGTTGGGTCTCAAGAAAAGAATCAATAAATCTAAAAAGATTGAAACTATACAAAATGCTTTCTCCAATCATAACAGAATGAAGCTGGAAATCACTAATGGGTGGGAAAAGCAAAAATTTATAAATATATGGAGATTAAGCAACATACTCTTAAATAATCAGTAGGTCAAAGAAGAAATTGCAAGAGAATTCAGCAAATATCTTGAGACGAATGAAAATGAGAATACAAGATATCAAAACCTAGGAGACACTGCAAAGGCAGTGCTGAGAGGGAAATTTATAGCCCTCAATGCTTACATTAAAAAAGGAAGAAATAAGGGGAGAGGATGTGGCTCAAGAAATTGGGTACCTGCTTCCCAAATGGGAGGTCCCGGCTTTGGTTCCTGGTGCCTCCTAGAGGAAACAAGCAGACAATGAGCAGACAAATGAGGGATCCATCTTGGGGAGTGGGGGAGAGGGATAAAAATTTTTTTTAATTTAACAAACTAAGAGTTAAAATTGAGATCTACTGCACTCCTGGAGGAACTAGAAAAAGAACAGAAGACTAATCTGAACCAAGTGGAAGGAAAGAAATAGTAAAGATCAGAGCAGTAAAAAAATGAAACCGGGAACAAAAAACAATAGAATCAACAAAACCAAAAGTTGGTTCTATTAGAAGATCAACAAAGTCAACAATCCCTTAGATGGACTGACAAGAGAGAGAGAGAGAAAGAATATGCAAATAAATAAAATCAGAAATGTGAGGGGAAACATCACCACTAACCCCACAGAAGGATCATAAGAGGATACAATGAACAACTGTATGCCAAAAACTAGACAATACTGATGAGATGGAAAAATTCCTAGAAACACACAAACCACCTACACTGACACTAAAAGAAATAGAGGAATTCAACAAACCCATCACAAGTGAAGAGACTCAAGACCACATAGCTTCACAGGTGAATTCTACCAATCATTCAAAGACGATCTAATACCAAACTTGCTCAAGCTCTTCCAAAAAACTGAACAGGAAAGAATGCTACCAAACTCAGTCTATGAAGCCAACCTCAAATAATACCAACACCAGATAAATACACTATGAAAAAAAGAAAATTACAGACCAATATCTCTAATGAATATAGATGCAAAAGTCCCCAACAAAATACTTGTAAACTGAATTCAAAAGCACATTAAAAGAATTATACACCATGATCATGTGGGTTTTATCCCAGGTATGCAAAGGTATGCAAGGGTGGCTCAACACAAGAAAATCAATTAGTGTAATAAGCCACTTTGATAAATTGAAGAAGAAAAAAGCAGATGATCTTCTTGACTGGGGCAGAAAAGGCATTTGACAAAATACAGCACCCTTTCTTGATAAAAAACACTCAATAAGACAGGATTAGAAGGAAGAATTTTCAATACGGCAAAGTGGATATATGAAAAACCTATGGCTTGCATTGTACTCAATAGTGGAAGACTAAAGCCTTTTCTGCTGATATCAGGAACAGGACCAGGATGCTCACTGTTGGCATTGTTACTCAATATTGTGCTAGAGGTTCTAGCTAGAGCAATTAGGCTAGATAAATAAATAAAAAGTACCCAATAGGAAAGGAAGAAGTAAAACTTGCACTATTCACTGATGATATGATCCTATATCTAGAAAATTCAGAAAAATCCACAACAAAGCTACTAGAACTAATAAATGTGTTCTGCAAATGGCGGGATACAAGATTTATACAAAGAAATCAATGGTTTTTCTATCCACTACTGATGTGCAATCTGAGGAGGAAATCAGAAAAAAAAATTCAATTTATTCTAGCGACTAAAAGAATCAAATATTTAGGAATAAACTTTCGTGAGGACATGAAGGACTGTATTCAGAAAACTATAAAACATTGCTAAAAGAAACCAAAGAAGACTTAAATAAATGGAAGGACTATCTATGCCATGGAAGACTAAATATCTAAATAGCTTAAATTAAAATATCAATTCTGCACAAACTGATTTACAAATTCAATGCAATCCCAATAAAAATCCCAACAGGTTTTTTGCAGAAATGAAAAAACCAATTACCCTCACTTCCTGATGTTGAATAATATTACTTAGCTACAGTTGTAAAAACATCATGTACTGGCATAAAGTCAGGTAGATTCCAAGAATTGAAGCTAAGGGAACACTACCTAACTCATTTTATGTGTCCAACATTACCTTAATACCAAAATCAGAAAATGACACTGCAAGAAAAAATTATGGACCAATATCTTGTATGAATATAGATATAAAAATCCTCAACAAAATACTTTAAAATCAAGCCCAACAGCATCTTAAAATAATTATGTATTATCAAGTGGATTTTATCCCAGATATGCAGGAGTGGTTGAACATAAGAAAATCAAATAAGGTAATACATCACATTTCAATTAATATAATGCACCACCTTAACAAAATGAAGGGAAAGGATACATGATCATCTCCATTGATGCAGAAAATGCATTTGACAAAATCCAGCATCCTTTCTGGATAAAAAAAATTAGAAAAATAGGACTAAAAGGAAACTTCCTCAACATGATAAAGGGCACATATGAAAATCCACATCTAACATCATGCTCAATGGTGAAGGACTGAAAGCTTTCTCTCTATGATCTGGAGCAAGACAAGGATGTCCATTGTCACCACTGTTATTCAACATTGTATTTGAAGTTCTAGCCAGAGCAGTTAGTTCAAAAAGATATAAATGGCATCCAACTTTCACCATTAGTTGATGACATGGTTTTATATATAGACAGTCCCAGAAAACTACAATGAAGCTCCTACAGCTAAGAAATTTAGCAAAGTTGTGGGGTACAAGAACAACATGCAAAAATCTTATACTAGTAATGAGGAGGAAAAAGAATTCCCTTTACAATAGCAATAAAAAGAATCAAATATCAAGGAATAAATTTAAACAAGAATGTAACGGACTTCTACAGAGAAAACTACAAAATATTGCTAAAAGAAATCAAAGGAAGACTTAAATAATGAAAGTACATTGCATGTTCATGGATTGGAAGATGAGCTACCCTTACGATGTCAATTCTACAGATTTACAGATTCAACCCAATCCCAATCAAAATCCCAACAGCCTACTTTTCAAAAATGGAAAAAGCAACTATAAAATTTATTTACAAGTGTGAGGGGCCCCAAATAGCCAGAAGCATCTTGAAAAAGAAGAATGAAGCCAGAGGACATGCATTTCCTGACTTTAAAACATATTACAAAGCTACAGTGGTCAAAATAGTATGTTACGGATATAAGAATTGATATGTTGACCAATGGAATCAAATTGAGAGTTCAGAAATAGACCCTCACACCTATGGCCAATAGATTTTTTTTCTGTTTTATTTATACATATTAATAAAGCATAAATCCATCTAAAGAGTACAATCAATGATATTTGGTATAATCACATGTTTGCATTTCATTACCCCAATCACTCCCATAGCACTTTCATTATTCCAATAATAATAAACAAAAAGCAAATAAACAAAATTAATCACTTCTTAATCTCTCTATGCCTTGCCTGGCATACATAGCTGCTATTCTTTTTCCTTCTCACTAGTATATTTGTATTTATATTCTGTAAAAACTGTCTTATATATGCAATATCACCCATATTCGTCCTTTACATGAGGTTTTACTATCTTATACAGTCCCATGTTACAGTTTTTAACTTTCCTTCTCATAATACACATGACCATAGACTTTCCTTTTCAACCACAGACACACCCAGACAAAAGCATTGCTAGTTAAAAACACCATGATATGCTTTAAAAATTTCTATTCATTTCCAAAGAATTACAAACAACCTTTTTACCAATTCTGCACAGATTAACCCTCAGCTTTCCATTCTCTACCCTCCTTTTATTTTCTGGGGAACTATATCCTAATTATTGACTCCAAGAGTTTACATAGTATATTTAGTTCATAAGAGCACAATAATACAGTATTTGTCCTTTTGTGTCTGGCTTGCTTCACTCAAGATAATGTCCTCCAGGTTCATCCATGTTGCCATAGGCTTCACAACTTCGTCTCTTTTACCGCTGCATAATATTCCATTGTATGTATACACCACAATTTGTTTATCAATTCCTTGGTTGATGGACACGTGGGAGATTTCCAACTTTCGGCAATCGTGAGTAATGCCACTATGAACATCAGTGTGCAGATGTCTCTTCATGTCTGTGCTCACAGTTCTGGGTATATACCTAGTAAAGGTATTGCTGGGCCACATGGCAAGTCTATATTTAACTTCCTTAGGAATTGCCAAACAATCCTCCACAGTGGCTGTACCATTCTACATTCCCAACAACAGTGAATAAGCATTCCTGTCTCTCCAAGCATCTTCAACAGTTACAGTTTTATGACTTTTTAATAGTGTTAGTCTAATAGGTGTGAAATGGTATCTCATTGTAGTTTTGATTTGCATTTCTCTAATCGCTAATAATGTTGAACATTTTTTCATGTATTTCTTTGCCATTTGTATTTCTTCTCTGGACAATTGTCTTTTCAAGTCTTTTGCCCATTTTTACCACTGTAGCTAGGTAATATGTTTTAAAGTCTGAAAGTGAGAATCCTCCAACTATGTTCTTTTTAAAGACATTTTTGACTATTTGGGGACCATTACCCTTCCAAATAAAATTGATAATTGATATTTCTACTTCTGCAAAAAAGACTGTTGGCATTTTTATTGGGATTGCATTGAATCTGTAAGTCAATTTGGGTGGAATTGACATCTTAATATTTAGTCTTCTAATCCATGGACACAGAATGTGCTTCCATTTATTTGTCTTCTTCAGTTTCTTTTAGTGATGTTTTTTAGTTTTCTGAATACAGGTCCTTTATGTCTTTGGTAAAGTTTATTCCTAAATATTTGATTGTTAGTTGCTATCATAATTGGATTTTTTTTTTCTGATTTTCTCCTCAGATTGCAAATCAGTAATGTATAGAAATATTATTGATTTTTGCATATTAATCTTGTGTCCTGCCATTTGCTGAAATCGTCTATTATTTCTAGTAGCTTTGCTGTGGATTTTTCGGTAGATTCTAATACAGGATCATATCATCAGTGAATAGTGAAAGTTTTACTTCTTCCTTTCCTATTTGGGTGCCTTTTATTTCTTTATCTAGCCTAATTGCTCTAGCTAGAACCTCTAACACAATATTGAATAACAATGCCAACAGTGAGCATCTTTGTCTTCTTCCTGATCTCAGCAGGAACGCTTTCAGTCTTTCACCATTGAGTGCTATGCTAGCTGTACATTTTTCATAGATGCACTTTTCTGTGTTGAGAAAGCTTCCTTCTATTCCTATCTTTTGGAGTGTTTTTATCAAGAAGGGGTGCTATATTTTGTCAAATACCATTCTACATCAGTTGAAAGGATCATGTGATTTTTCTTCTTCAATTTATCAGTGTGGTTTATTACACTAATTGATTTTCTTGTATTGAAACACCCTTGCCTACCTGGTATAAAATCCACTTGATCATGGTGTATAATTGTTTTTATGTGCTTTTTTGGATTCTGTCTGCAAATATTTTGTTGAGGATTTTTGCGTCTATATTCATTAGAGATATTGATATGTAATTTTCTTTTCTTTTTTTTTTTTTCGTATCTTTATCTGCTTTTGGAATTAGGGTGATGTTGGCTTCATAGAATGAGTTTGGTAGCTTTCCTTCCTGTTCAATTTTTTGTAAGGACTTGAGCAAGATTTGTATTAGGTCATCTTTGAATGATTGGTAAAATTCACCTGTGAGACCATCTGGTCCCGGACTTTTCATCTTCGGGAGGTTTTTTTTTTTCCTTTTAAACACAATTTTAATATCAGGAAAATATGAAGATGCAATGCTTAAGTTTAAGGATTTATGTATGTAAATTTAAGGATTTATGTATTTATGTTTCTCAGGGCACACTATAATCTAGAAGCACGGTAAGAGATGTTCAACTAGGTATTCAAACTGACTGAATGATTAACAATGTGTTCTACACAGGATTTTATGAAAACTAAGAGATACAGAAAATTACAAAATATTTATGAAATATTCATATTCCTATCCCTACTTCCCAAAATGAACAACTGTTAACATTTTGGCATATATACTTCCAGTATATCTTTTAATGATCTAACATTAGATCATTAAATATTCTTTAACCACCACCTACAGCCACATCTTCCTCTACTCTTCCCAAGAGGCAATCATTTTCTTTTTTTTTCAATCACGTTCATGAGTAGTTATTAATTTTCAGATTTTGTTTTTACATGAAGATATATACATTGATAAACAATATGCAACATTTTTACTATGCTCTAATTTTTGCATGTTTTAAATAACATTAAATAATTATCTAGAATATTTCAATTGATAGATAACAAAAATGAATTTTTGTGGAATTTTGCATACAGAACATAATTTTCTAATAAGCTCTCAACCAAATTAATCTGTGTTTAGAGAAAGCAAATTGTATTAGTCAGGGTCCTCTCGGGAAACAGAATCAACAGGAGATATCTGTCAATAATATAAGATTTTATAAGAGTCTCTCACGTGACTGGGAATGCACAAGTCCAGGTTTTTGATGACTATTTCAATCTCTTCGTTTGTGATTGGTTTGTTGAGGGCTTCTATTTCTTCTAGGATCAGTGTAAGTGGTTTGTGTGTTTCTAGGAATTTGTCTATCTCCTCTATATTGTCCAGTTTTTTGGCATACAGTTGTTCATAGTATCCTCTTATGATCTCTCTTATTTCTGTGGGGTCAGTGGTAATGTTCTCCCTCTCATTTCTGATTTTATTTATTTGCACCTTCTCTCTTTTTTTCTTTGTCGGTCTAGCTAAGGGTTTGTCGATTTTGTTGATCTTCTCAAAGAACCAATTTTTGGTTTTGTTGATTCTATCATTATTTTTCCTCTATTTCATTTATTTCTGCTCTGATCTTTACTATTTCTTTCCTTCGACTTGGTTTGGGATTAGTTTGCTGTTCTTTTTCTAGTTCCTCCTGGTGTATAGTTAGATCTTCAATTTTAATTCTTTCTTCTTTTTCAATATAAGCATTGAGGGCTATAAATTTCCCTCTCAGCTCTGCCTTTGCAGTGTCCCATAGATTTTGATATGTTGTGTTCCCATTTTCATTCATCTCAAGATATTTGCTGAATTCTCTTGCAATTTCTTCTTTGACCCACTGATTATTTTACAGTGTGTGGCTTAATCTCCATATATTTATGAATTTTCTTTTTTTCCATCCATTATTGATTTCCAGCTTCTTTCCATTATGATCAGAGAAAGTGTGTTGTATGATTTAAATCTTTTTAAATTTATTGAAACTTGTCTTGTGACCCATCATAGGGTCTATCTTGGAGAAAAATCAATGAGCACTTGAAAAGAAAGTATATTTTGCTGTTTTGGGGTGCAATGCTCTGTAGATGTCTGTTAGGTCTAGTTCATTTATCATATTATTGAAGCTCTCTGTTTCTTTCTTTATCTTCTCTCCAGATGTTCTATCTAATACTGAGAGTCATTGTCCAACTATTATTGTAAAGACATCTATTTCTCTTCAGTTTTGCCAGTGTGTGCCTCGTGTTATCTTGGGGCATTCAGGTTAGATGCATATATATTTAGTATAGTCATTTCTTCTTGGTGAATTGACACCTTTATTATTATATAATCACCTTCCTCATCCCTTGTAACAATTTTGCATTTGAAATCTGTTTTGTCTGATATTAATGTCACTACTCCAGTTCTTTTTCGGTTACTATTTGCATGGAATAGCTTTTTTTTTTTTTTTAAGATTTATTTTGTTTTTATTTATTTATCTCCCCCATGCTTCTTATGCTTGTTGTGTTCATTTGCTGTGTGTTTTTCTGTGTCTTCTTGTCTCTTTTTCTTGCGCCGGCTTATCCAGCTCACTGCACTGTGCGAGCCATCAGCTCACCGCATCACGGGCCCACTTGCCTTCACCAGGAGGTCCCAGGAAACAAAACACTTGAGCCACATATGCTTCCCTGGAATAGCTTTTAACAACCATTAACTTTTAACCTCATTGTGTCCTATGTCTGAGGTGGGTCTCTTGTAGACCACATATAGATGGCTCATATTTTTTTATCCATTCTATCCGTCTATATCTTTTGATTGGAGAGTTCAAGCCATTAACATTCAATGTTATGGGTGAAAAAGCATTTCTTACTTCATCTGTTTTGTCCTTTGGCTCTCTGTTGTCATATTGTATTATTGCTTGTATTCTTTTCCTTTAGTTTACCCTTCCTAATAATCTTCATTTCGAAACTCTTCTCCTAGTCTATCACCTTTATTCTTTCCTTCCAGCCTGCAGCACCCCCTCTAGTATCTCTTGTAAAGCTGGTCTTTTGATAACATATTTTATCAGTTTTTGTCTGTGAAGACTTTGAACTCACCCTCATTTTTGATGGTGAGCTTTGCCAGATACAGAACTCTTGACTGGCAGATTTTCTCTTTCAGTACCTTAAATACTTCATACCACTTTCTTCTCACTCCCATGGTTTCTGATGAGAGGCTGGCACTTAATCTCATCAAGTTTCTCCTGAATGTGATGCTTTTCTTTTCTTTTGCTGCTTTCAGGATTTTCTCTTTATATCTGATATTAGTCATTCTGAATAATATGTACCTTGTGGTATGTCTATTCAGATTTATTCTGTTTCAGGTGTGTTGTCCTTCTTGGATATTGATATGTCCTTCATAAGGGTTGGGAAGTTTTCAGTCATTATTTCTTCAAATACTCTTTCTGCCCCTTTTCCATTCTCTTCTCCTTCTGGGACACCAATAATGTGAATGTTTGTGTGTTTCACATTGTCATTCAATTCCCTGAGACTCTGTCCCATTTTTTCCATTCTTTTCTCTTTCTGTTCTCCTGTCTTTTCCAGTTCAGATGTTTTGTCTTTGAAATCACTAATTCTGTCTTCAAACAATTCAAATCTTCTCTTATATGCTTCTAATGTATTTTTAACCTCATCCATCTTTTCTGTAATTCCTATAAGTTGTTACTTCAAATTGTTCTTTATGCTCTCCCCGTGTATTCTTCATATCTTTTATTTCTTAAATCATATTTTCTTTTAAGTCTTTGAAGTAATTTAGGAGAGTTGTGTGATTTTCACTGATTAATTGTCTTAAATCCTGTATCTCTTCAGGATATTTGCTTTGTTCTTTTGGCTGGGCCATCTCTTCCTGTTTCCTAGTATGGCTTGTAATTTTTTGCTGATGTCTTAGCATCTGAATATGTTGGTGAATTTACTCTAATCGCCAATTTCTCTCTCTTGCCTTTTATTTTTTTTCACAGCTGTTCTTTGATATTTGGTTCAACTTATTCTCAATCTTTAAGATTGCCCAGCTTAAGTTTTCAAAATCAGACCAGGGACTCACTAGTGAGGCTAGATTTTCTCCCAGAGGTTGGATACAGAGAACAGTTTTGCCTATGCAATTTTCAGACCAGCCAACAAATGACACTCATCAGAACACCTTTCCAAGGAGGTGTTTCAGTCTTAGTTTTCCTGTATTCCTGTGTTGAATCTCCAGGTTGGGCATTCAAAGTGGGCTCTGTTGGCCAAATTCACTAAAGAAAGACCCTTGACTTCTGCTCCCTTTTCCCTTGAATCAGCTGACAGGGAGGAAGGTATCTGTTCCCCTCTCAGTTGACTGCAGTGAGCCAGGTGTTTTACCCAAACTTAATATCTTTAGGGTGAGAGAAGGGCAGTCTTTCCCATCCACCACAGGAGCTTTGTAATTCACATTTGTCTTTTCAGCTTCTTCGTTTCTCTGTCCCTCACCCTTCTAGGTGTTGCATAGCACTGTCTTGGTCTTCCGACCCCCAAAGAAGATCCCTCAGACAGCTTTTGGATCTTTTTCTGTTGTTTTTGTGAGAGCATTCAACTCTGCCTCTTAGTGCATTACCATCTTTCCACAATACCCCAGCCAAATGATTTTTCACAAGGCTGCCATGTCCACTTAATTGGAAAAGAATGTTCTCTTCAACAAGTGCTGCTGGGAGAATTGGATATCCATATGCAAAAGAATTCTAAAGGACCTCTATCTCACACCTTACACAAAAATTTACTCAAAATGGATCAAAGGGACCAGGACTAAAAAACTCCTACAGGAAACTGTAGGGAAGCATCTTTAGTATTTTGTGATAGGCAATGGATTCTTAGACTTTATATCCAAAGCACAAGCAACAAAAGGAAAAATAGATATGTGGAAACTTGTAAAAATGAAAAACATTTGTGCCTCAAAGGACTTTGCTACAAAAGTGAAAAGAGAGCCTACTCAATGGGAGAAAATATTTAGAAACCACATATCCAATAATAGTTTAATATCCAAAATATATATAAGGCAATCTTACAACTCAACAATAAAAAGACAAACAACCCAGTTGAAAATGGTCACATTTTTGGGAGTATAATTAACAAAACTGAATTCTATAGGTGAGTTTGGTTAAAAGGGGACACTTTAGGTCCACATGGGGTTTCTCTGTGGGTTTTTGGCAAAGGCTTTGCTGTGCATACACAAGTCCAGACAACCTGAGGCCTAGTAGAAAATGAGTACTGTGAATCTGACAGCTGAAGAAAGATAGCAGCAGTCACACAAGTCCAAGTGACAGTGATGTTCCAGCCCACCCAGGGTGGAGAAAGCACACTGAACTCCTTGATTATTCAGTTTATATCCCAAAACAGCCAAGACTTAAAAATAAGAACCACATCCTAGAGTAAGGACAATGTCTTAAGGCTAAGGTCAAAACAAAAACAGTTCTACCCTAACAAACAAACCAAACTTGATAGGCTCTAGAGGATCCAGCAGCAATTTACCTGCCTGCTAGAATAAAATTAAACATTCTTTAAGTAAGACAGAATAATCTGGTCTGAACTCCCTATAATGCATCACTGACAATATCCTGTATAAACTTTAAAAAAAATTACTATGTAGTTGAATAAGGAAGAAAATGAGACTCATAATCTAGGGGAAAAAAACAAACAACAGTCATTACAAAGACTAAAAGATAGCCCAGAAATTGGAATTAGCATATAACAACTTTAATAAGCTCTTATAAATGTGCTCAAGGACTTAACAAAATATGATAGCCATAGTGAGTGAACAGATAGAAAATCATAGGAGAGAAATTGAACCCAAAAAAAAAATGGTCAGAAGGAATTCTACAAAGTAAAATATATGAAATTAAAATTTTATTGAATGGGACTAACAGGAGATTAGAGAATGCAGAAGAAATGGCTAGTGAACTTGAGGAAGATTAATAAAAATAATCAAATTCAAAAGACTGAGAGGAAAAGAAGAAAAAAATGAGAAGATCCTCAGGGACCTGTGAGACATCAATCTAGTGAATATGCAATTGGAGTCCCAGAAGTAGAAGAGAGGGAAATTGGTAAAAATAAATTGAATAAGTTGTAGGTGAAATTTTTCCACATTTAATAAAAAATATAAATGAAACTAATTCAAGAAGTTTAGTGAACTCCAAACAAGAAAACCATACTTAAGCATATGTAGCAATTACTGAAAACCAACAATAAAGGGAACTATCTTCAAAGGCATGCATTAGTTTTCTATTGTTTCTTTGTAGGACATAAGTCTGGGTGGGCTCAACTGAGCTTCATGCTAGGTTAAAATCAAGGTGTTTGTTGGACTGGTCTGGGCCCTTATCTGGAGGCTCTGAGGAAGAATTCACTTCCAAGTTCATACAGGTTGTTGGCAGACTTCCCTTGCAGCAGCAGGTCTGATATTTCTATTTCCATTTCAGTGACTGGCTGCGGGATGCTCTCTACTCCTAGAAGTTACTGGTATCTTTTTTTCATGTTGTGCCTTCCATCTTCAAAGCCAGCACTGGTGTATCAAGGTTTTTCACACATTGAAGCTATCTGACTTCCTCTTCCACTATCAACTAGGAAAAACTCTCGTCTTTTAAAGGGCTCACAAGTTTATATTAGGTCACCAAGATAATTTAAGTGATTATTAAGCTTAATAACATCCATAAAATCGTATTTGATATATAATGTAATATAATCTGGGAGTCGTATCTCACCAAATTCACAGAATGAAGGGGCAAATCTGGGAAGTGGGGAAAGGGGAGCTATCGAGGTTTGAATTATGCCCCCCCATAAAGACATGTTCAAGTCCTAACCCTTAGTCCTGTGGATGTGAATTTATTTGTAAACAGGATCTTTGAAGGTGTTGTAATAAGTTAAGGTGTGGACTCGTGTGTGAACATAATCTTTGAAGATCCTATTTGTTTGAGGCCAAATGGAATCAGGGTAGACCTTAATCCATTTGACTGGAAGCCTTATAAAAAGTGAAAATTCAGATTCAGTTAGTAAAATTCAAAAGTAGGAGAAGTCAGAGGGACAGATTGTCACATTGCGGAGCACTGTCACCACCGGAACACTACAGACTTTGTGGTTTTGCTCACACCTTGAGTTGGATTTCTGGCCTCCAACACTGCGAACCAATAAATTCCTGTTGTTTAAGACAATCAGTCTGTGGTATTTTTCATAGTAGCCCTGAAAAACTAAGATGGGGACATTTTAGGATTCTTAATGCTACAATGATCTAGAGAAAAATATATATATTATCAGAAAAAATTGTATGAGTTGACAGTGGAATGACACCCTTTCAAGGTTGAAAAGAGAAAACAAAAAGAAAACTGACAATCCAAAATTCCATATACAGAAATAAAATCCTTTGAAATTGAGGCAAAATAAAACATCTTCACATGGCTGAAAGCTGAGAGAAATCATGAGATCTTCTCTATAAGAAATGTTAAAGGAAGCTATTCGGGCTGAAAGAAATGATGTCAGATTAAATACATCTCTGCAAGAAGTAAAAAAGAGCACTGAAATGGTAAATATGTGAGTAAATATGAATACCTATCATTTTTTCTTATTTTAATTTATTTCATAGACAATTTTCAGTCAGTGAGAATAAGAAAGATGGCATAGGTATATTAATATCACACATCAAGACACAGTCTTGCCAGAAATAAGGAGAAGAATTTCAAAATGATAGAAGGGTCAATTCTTCTGGAAGGCATAAAATCATAAATGTGTACACACCTAATACCAAAGTTTCTAAATACGTGAAACTAAAACTGACAAATTTAAAGGGAAAAATAGACAAATACACAATCATTGTTGGAGCCTTTAACAGCTCTCACTCAATATTGATAGAAGAAGTAGATAAAGATAATTAAAGCTATAGAGATCTGAACACTGTAAACCATGGTGGTTTGATTGACATTATAGACCACCCCACCCAATAGCAAAAAGTAACACATTATTTTTTTAAATGTATATGAAAAATTCAGATATGCCATATGCTGGGCCATAAAATTAGTCTCAATATATTTAAAAGCATTACAATCATAGAATGAATGTCTTCTAACAAGAGTGGAATTAATCAAATATCAATAACATTAAGATTTCTGCAAAACCCCAAGTGTTTGAAAATTACTACAAACTTCTAAATAATATTTGATTAAAAAGAAAGCCTAACAGAAATTAGATGTTTTGAATAGAATGATTATGAAAGCACAACGTATCCACATTTGTGAGATGCAGAAAAAGCAGATCTTAAAAAGAATATATAGTTATTTATATTTATACTAGATAGGTATGCATTATTTATCTAAATTTCCTTCTAAAGAAGCTATTAAAATTAGCAGCTTAAAGATAAAGTGATGAAGAAAATAATAAAGAAGAGAAATTAATGAGATAGTGAACTGAGATGCAACACAGGAAAATGAACATAGCCACGACCTCTAGAAATACTAATAAAAATTTAAAATTGAGAAAATATTAACTATCAGTATCATGAAGGAAAGAATTGTTATAAATCCTACATACATTAAAATGGCAATAGAGGATGTGAAGAATAACATTATGTCTATCAATTCTACAACTTGGATGAAATAGAAAATTTTAAAAAATAAAAACAAATTACCAAGATTAACATATGATGAGCTAAAAGATTTAAATATCCTTTTTATCTACTAAGGAAAGTGATTTAGTAAATAAAATCTTTCCCACAAAAATAGTTTGGTGAATTTTATCAAATCATAAGCAGGAAATAATACCATTGGTATTCAAATGCATTCAGAAAATAAAGGAAGAGGGATTAATTCCCAGTTAGTTTTATGAGTCCAGCATAGCTGTGATAACAAAAGCTCACAAAACCATATGAAGGAAAGAAAATTACGGCCAATATCTCTTAAGAATATAGGTATAAAACTCTTTAACAAATTATTAACAAATTGGTTCCAATAGTAAATAAAGAAGGGTAATACATCATGACTAAGTAAGATTAGATCCTGGAAATGCTTGAAGATAAGTCAATTGAAAATATACATTCTCAGGAGTAGAAAGAAAGAAGAATGAAGAAAAATTGACATCCTAAGAAACCTGTGGGACACCATCAAGTGTATCAACACAGGCATAATGGGAATCCCAAAAGTAGATTTAGGAGAGAAGAAAGGAGAAAGAATATTCGAATAAATAATAGCTGAAAACTTCCAAAATTTGATAAAAGAATGAATCTACACATTCAAGAAGCTCAGTGAATTCCAAGAAGGATATACACAAAAAGATTCACACTGAGATCAATTGTCAGTAGTCAAAGACAAAGAGATAACCTTGAAAGCAGCAATGGATACCCAACTCATATCATATGCAACGGAATTTGATAAGATTAGCAGGAGATTTCTCATCAGAAACCATGGAGGCCAGAGGCAGTGGAATGTCATTTTTAAAATGCTGAAAGAAAAAAAAAACAAAAATCTTGTCAACCAATAGTTCTATATCCAGCAAAACTATATTCCAAGATATCTTTGAGAGTTTATCACTAGTAGACCTGCCCTGAAAGAAATGTTTATGGAGTCCTTCAAGCTGAAATGAGGGAACACTAGACAGTAACTCAAAGTCATACAAAAATAAAGAACTTGAGTAAAAGTAACCACATAAGTAAATATAAAATCCAATATTATCTGTTTTTTGTTTGTAACTTCTATTTTTATTTCCCATATGATTTAAAACACAAATGGATAAAATAATTATTATGTCAATGGTCACACATTGCTTAAAATGTAATTTTTGACAATAACAACGTAAATGAGAGATGGGGCTATATAGGAATAATTTTTGTATGTTATGAAGCTAAGTTGGCATCAATTCTAACTAGATTATTATATATCTTCTATATTAACTTTAATACACTGTGTAACAATTAAAAAAACACCTAAAAAGATTTTATACAAAAGGAAGTGGAAAGGGGAGCAGAAGTAGCTCAAGTGGTTGAGTTCCTGCTTTCCACATACAAGGTCCCAGATTCGATCCCCAGGAACTCCTGAAAACAAACAAATGCAAAAACCAACTTTCATTTCAGTGTTTGAGTGCTTGCTTCCCATGTATGAGGTCCTGGGTTTAACCCCTGGCACCTCCTAAAAAATTTTTTAAAAATGGAAAGAGAATCAAAAGAGTACACTACAAAAAGCAATTACATGAAATAGAAGGCAGTAGTGGAAGAAATGTGGTCCAAAAAAATGTATATGATATTGTCTTAGATTTCCTGAACTGCTATCACAAAAAACACACAATGTGTTGGCTTAAACAATGGGAATTTTTTGGTGCATGATTTTGAGGCTAGGAGAAGTCCACAATCTAGATATCAGCAAGGCTTGCTTTCTCCCCAAAGATGTTGCATTCTGATCCTGGCTGTATGCAATCTTTGGAGTTTCTTGGCTTTCCAGTCACATCATGATGTCCTCTCCTTTCTCTCCTGGGTTCCTGCTGATTTTCTGCTTCCAGCTTCCTTCCTTTGGCTTTAGTTTTATAAGGCTTCCAGTTTCATATCCACTCTCATTCAGTTGGGTCTCTGTCTTAGATTCCTGGCTGATAAAACAAATACCACAAAATGGGTTGCCTTGAGCAATGGAAATTTATTGGCTATTTTGAAGCTAGGAGAAATCCAAATTTGAGGTATCAGCAAGGTGATGCTTTCTCCCTGAAGACTGTGGCATTGGTTCTGGCTTACTGCTAGCCATCCCTGTGTCCTTGACTATTCTATTACAAGGCAAAGTACATGGTAGCATCTTATCCTTCCTTTTCTGAATTCTGTTGACTTCTTACTTAACTAAACCTCATGGGGCTACCTTTTTGTGGACATCTATATAAAGTTTCCAGTAATAGGATTAAGACCCAGCCTGATTCAACTGGCCACACTTTAAATTAAAATAAGATCTTCAAAAGGTCCTATTCACCGTGGTTTTACCTGCACAGTAATGGATTACATTTAAGAACATGTTTTTCTGAGATACATAATTCAATTTGCCACACCCACACGCTCACTAAAACAGCATCTTTAAGAGATTCTATTTACAATGGGTTCACACCCACAGATTAACACTAAAACCATGTATTTGTTTGGGTCCATAACTCAACCAAACACAGACATACAGAAAACCAGTAAGAAAATGGCAGAAATAAATCCCTCCTGATTAGTATTTACTTTATTTTTCTTTTTATTATCTGTAGTACCTTTATTATTTTTTCAAGTCTATTCTTTTTTTAAAAAAAAATATTGGAGTATATCATTCCTACATGAACATACATAAACTATAAGTGTTCGGCAAACATTGTGCACTTACAAAACAAACATGCGTTACATCATATAGGGCTCCCACACATCACCCCCCCACAAATACCCCACATTGCTGTGAAACATTTGTTAACATATCATGAAAGAGCATCGTCAAAGTATTACTACTAACTATAGTTCATATCTTCCTCCCCTATACATTTTTTTAAGGATTTACTTATTTATTACTTTTACCCATTTTTACTACACCCCCCTATTTTTGCTGTTTTTGTGTCCATTCACTGAGCAAGTCTGTGTCCATTTTCTGCCCTCTCTTCTCATCCTTCTCCTCCTGTTTTCACTGGGATTAGGTCCACAGAATCTCCGATGTGGTAGAGAGGCGTCCTACCATCTGCGTCACCTGAGTCCTGGTTTTTCAGCACATCTCGTCTTGGCTTTTCCTTGTGTCACTCTCCTGTTACATCATCATGTTGCTGCAGTGACTTGTGGAGGCTGGCGGTGCACCCGTGCATGGGGCCTGATGACTCACCCACTTGCGGGGCCTGGTGGCTCACCTGCGGATGGGGCCTGGCAGGGCACCTGCACACAGGGCCTGGTGGCCCACATGCCTTCTATATTTTTCTTCTTTTTCTTTTTACCAGATACCTAGAGTTACAGTCATTTCCCATACAGGACGGTCATATAATAAATCAGGCTTAGTTTATCACCAGCATTCTACAAACTAGACCTAGGGAGAAAAACTAGGTCTGGGGATGCATGCATGGTTTCTAATATGGCAAATGTTTAGTCTACCCTGATTATCACAAAATCAGGACAGCAAGAATATTTGCATAGTATTTACTTAAAAGGTAAAGGTATTAAGCTTTCCAATCAAAAGCAGAGATTTGCACAATGGAAAATAAACATGACCCAGTTATATGCTGTGTACAAGACACTCACTTTAGATCTAAAGATACAAATAGGTTGAAAATGAAATGATGCAAAATTATATTTTATATAAATAGTAACCAAAAGAGATTTGGGTGGCTTTACTAATCTCAGACAAAAAATATTTTAAGTCAAAAATTGTTACAAGAGACAGAGAGGGTCATTGTATATTCATAAAAAGGTCAAACCATCAAGAAGATTTAACAATTATAAATATATATGCACAAAAAGATTCCTAAAATATATGAAGTGAAAATTGACAGAATTGAAAGGATAAATAGACAGTTCTACTATAATAGTTGGAGACTTCAATACTGTACTTTCAATAATGGATAGACCATCTAGACAGGTGGATGATCAATGAGGAAAAAGAAGACTTGAACAATTCTATAAACTAAGAGTCCTATCAGACATATATAGAACACTCCTCTCAACGACAGAATACACATTCTTCTCAAGTGCACATATAACCTCGTCCAGAATAGACCATATATTAGGTCATAAAACAAGTCTCAATAAATTTTGAAAGATTGAAATCACACAAGGTAACTTCTTTAATCTCAATGTAATTAGGCTAGAAATAATTAATGAAATGAAAACTAGAAAATTCACAAATATGTAAAAATTAAATACCCAATGTATCAAAGAAGAGAACATGAGAAATCAGGAAATATTTTGAAACAAATGAAAATAAAAACACAACATACCAAAACTTATGGTAAGCAGTGAAAGCAACTCTCAGGAAGGGGCAGAGGAATCTATAGCTGTAAATGCTTACATTAAAGAAGAATAAAGATCTCAAATAAGTATCCTAACTTTATAACACAGGGAACTAGAAAAGTAAGGCATCCTAATGTCAAAGCTAGCAAAGAAGGAATTTATAATAATCAGAAAAGATATAAATGAAATAGAAAATAGAAAATAATAGAAAATCAATGACTACCAAAGTTGGATCTTTAAAAAGATTAAGAAAATTGACAAAACTTTTGCTAGACTGACTAAGAGAAAAAGAGATAAGACGCCAATAACTAAAATTAGAATGATGAAATGGACAAATCCCTAAACTGACTGAAGAGAGAAAAAAAAAAAACTGAACCTATCTATAAAAATAAAGGGATTTAATCAGTAATCCAAAACCTCCCAACAAAGAAAACGACCAGATGGCTTTACTGGTGAATTTCACTAAACATTTAGAGAAGAATTACCACCAATCCTTCTCCAATTCTTGCAAAAAAGATAGAAGAGGGAATACTTCCTAACTCATTCTAGGGGGCTAGTATCCACCTGATATCAAAATCAGTTAAAGATATCACAAGAGAAGAAAATTACATACCAATATCCCTTATGAATATAGATGCAAAAATCTTTAACATCAGTACCAGCAAACCAAATCAAATAGCATATTTAAAAGTTTGGACTCATCCAGGACAACTAACAAGGAGATGACGATGGACAACATCCATCCCAAGGCACAGAGAGTGTCTGCATCTGCAAGCAAGATAGTTCCCTCCTACTGCCCCATGGGATCTAAGCCCCCTCTTAATTAGAAGCAGAGTGGACATCACAATCCCAAAATCGTCAAGATTTGGGAATGAACAATGTACTAAAGTAGACTTTTTATTATTCTACTATATACTTAGTAATATTCTAGAAATGGAAGAACTTACATCATTAATATAAAGGCAGTGCCACCAGAGGTTCTGAAGGGAGGGAGAGGGAAGAATAAGTGTAATATGAGGGCATTTTCAGGACATTGGAACTATCCTGCATGACATTGCAATAACAGATACAGGCCATTATATATTTTGTCATAACCTACAAAATTGTGTGGGACAGAGTGTAAACTATATTGCAAACTATAGTCCATGATTAGTAGCAATGCTTCAATATGTGTTCATTGATTGTAACAAATGTACCGCACAAAATGAATGTTATTGATGAGGGAAGGTGTGGAAGGAGGAGGGAGTGAGGCATGTGGTAATACCTTATATTTTTATGTAACATTTATGTAATCTAAAGCTTCTTTAAAAGCAAAAAAAAAAAAAAATTTTTTTAAATGAAAGATTATGCACAATGACCAAGTGGGATTTACCTCAATTATGCAAGGGTGTTTCAATATAAGAAAATCAATCTACCATCTTTGGTGGATTGAATCAAGTCCCCCAGAAAGATGTTTTCAAGTCCTACCTTCTGGTCCTGGGCTTGTGAACTTACCCACAAATAGAATCTTTGATGCTCCTATTAAAGATGAGGCCAACCGAATCAGGGTAAGCCTTAATCTAATATGACTGGAATTATTATAAGGAGAAGGAAATCTGGACAGAGACCCAAATGACAGAGCAGAAGGAGTAGAGGGGACAAAAATAGACATAGGGCACAGATCACCATGTGATGGACGCAGAGACTGATTGTCAGCAAGCCACCACCAGAGTAATACAGACTTCGGAGAAAGCATGGCCTACTGATACCTGCTTTTCAACCACTAGTCTCCAAAACTGTGAGACAATAAATTCATGTTTTCTAAACCAATTAGTCTGAGATATTTTGTTATAGCAACCCTGGCAAACTAAGGCCCCATATTAATAGAAAGAAGGAAAAATACATATGATCATTTCAATTGAGGCAGAAAAAGTGGTTGATGAAATGCAGAAAATTTTCTGGTAATTTGAATCATGTACCTCAGGAAAAAGTATGCTATTAACCTTAATTTATTCCTGTGATCGTGAACCTATTGTCAAAAGGACCTTTTGAAGAGATTAGTTTTAGTTAAGGTATGGCCTAATACTGGAGGTTTTATAGAAAGAAAGCAAAGTGGTGAAGAGGAAGTTGGAAGTCAGAAGAACCCAGAAGATAAAGAAGAGAACATTGCCATGCACACTGCCATGAGACAGAAAAGCCAAGTTCCCAAGGATCACTGGCAGCCAAGGATCACCAGGAGCCAACCCCAAAACCTCACAGTTTTCAGATAGAAAGCATTGCCTTGTTTATGCCTTAATCTTGAACTTCTCTTTTTTTTTTAATTAATTTTTTTTTTTTTTTTAGAGCAACTTTAGATTACGTAAAAGTTACATAAAAAATACAAGGGATTCCCATATGCCCCACCCCCACTCCTTCCACACTTTCCAAGATTAACAACATCCTTCCTTAGTGTGGTACATTTGTTACAATTGATGAACCCATATTGAAATATTGCTACTAACCATGGGCTACAGATTACATTATAGTTTACACTTTGTCCCCCACAACTTTATGACAAAATATACAGTGGTCTGTATCTGTCACTGCACTGTCATGCAGGACAAATTCAATGTAATCTTGGACTTCTCTTAGCCTCAAAACCATGAACCAATAAATTCCTATTTTTAATCTAACCCATTATATGGTATTTGTCATAGCAGCCTAGATACTAAGATACTGAGGATAAAAGCACTCAGAAAATTAGGAATAAAAGGGAATTTCATCAACATGATAAAAGGCATTTAGGAGTAATTCACAGATAATATACTCAATGGTGAAAGATTCAAAGCTTTCCCCCTAAGACTAGGAACAAGACAAGTATGCCTTCTTTCACCATTGATACTCAACATTGTACCAGAACTTCTAGCCAGAGAAATTAGGCACAAAAAAGGCATCCAAATGGGAAAGTAAGAAGTAAAACTACTCTTTGCAGATATCATGGTCTTATATATAGAAAATCCCAAAGAACTCACCCAAAAATCTATTAGAACTAATACAAACTTTTAGCAAATTTTCAGGATACAAGATCAACAGTCAAAAGTAAGTTGTGTTTCTATACACCAGCAACACACAATACTTAAAGGAAATTAAGAAAACAATATGTTAAAGAAAGAATAACATACCTAGGAATAAATTTAACTAAACTAGTAAATTTACACTGAAAACTACTATTGATGAAAGAAATTAAAGACCTAAATAAGTGGAAAGATGTCTCAAGTCCACTGATCGGAAGAATTAATATTATTTACGTGGCAATATTACACAAAGCAATCTACAGATTAAAATTCCAGCATATTTCATAGACTTTATCACAAATACCACACAATAGATTGACTTAAACAATAGAAATTTATTGACTTTGTTTTAGGGCTAGAAGTAGCCCAGAATCAAGGTCTTTCAAGAAAGGTTTACTTTTTCCCCCAAGTCTGCATTCTGCATTTTTGTTGTACCTTAGGTTTGTATTTTGGCTTCCCATCACATGGCAATGCCCTCTCCTTTTTCTTCCAAATCCCCACTGATTTCCCTCTTCTCCCTGTGACCTCCTCCTTGAAAGGCCTTCAGTAATCCAAGTAAAGACTCATGCTGTTTCATTTGGGTCACATATGAACTGAAAATAACATCTTCAAAAGATCCTATTTACAATGGGTCCATGCCCACAAAGACGTGGATTAAGAGTAAGAATATGTCTAAATTGGGGTACATAATTCAGTCTTCCACAGCCATCCTCAAATAGCCAAATCATATTGAAAAAGAATGACAAACTTGGAGAACTGACACTTTCAAATTTTAAAACTTTTAGCAAAGCTACAGTAATCAATAGAGGATGTTTCTGGCATAAGGATAGCCATATATACAAATAGAATATAATTGAAAGCCCAGAAATAAACCCATACATCCATGACCAACTGATTTTCAATGAGGGATCCAAAACCATTCAATTTGGGGGGGAAGGTGGCTTTTAAAAGAAATGGTGCAGGGACAATTGGATATCTACATGCAAATGAATAAATTTGGTACCCTATTTTATACTTTATGCAAAAATTAACTAAAAATGGATCAACCTAAATATAAAAGCTAAAACCCTAAACTTCTTAGGAAAAAACATAGGCTAAATCTACCTGAACTTGGATTTGGCAATGGATTCTTAGAAAAAAAAAACAAAAGACAAAACATAAATTGGATTTGTCAAAATTAAAAACTTTATGCATCAAAGGACATTTTCAAGAAAGTTAGATACAACCTACAGAATGGGAGAAACTATTTTCAAATCATACATCTGATAGGAGTCTAGAGTCCAGAATATAAAAAGAACTCTTCTAACTCTACAACAAAAAGACAAGATCCAATTAAAAATAGACAATGGAATTGAATAGACACATATCCAAAGAAAATAAACAAAGGGTCAACAAACACAGGAGAAGATTCCCAACATCATTAGTCATTAGGGAAATGCAAATCAAAACCACAAGATACCTCTTTATACCCTCTAGGATGGCAATAATCAAAACAACAGAAAATAACAAATGTTGGAGAGCATGTGGGAAAATTGGAACATTTGAACATTGCTGGAAGAAATGTAAAATGCTTAAGCCAGTATAGAAAACAGTTTGGCGACTTCTCAAAAAATTAAACATAGAATTACCATATGATCATCATTCTACTTTTAGGTATAAATCCAAAATAATTGAAAATAGGTATTCAAACAGATGCATGTATGCACGTTTGTAGCAGAACTATGCACAATAGCCAAAGGTGGAAACAAACCAAAAACCCACCAGTGAATGAATGGATAATCAAATTTTGGTGTGTACATACAATGAAATATTATTCAGCCATAAAAAAGAATGAAGTGCTAATATATGGAATAAAAAAGATTAACTTCAAAAATATTGTAAAAGAAGTCAGACACAAAAGGTCACATATTGTATGATTCCATTTATAAGAAATACCTTAAATAAGTAAATCTATATGGACAGAAAGTAGATTTGTCCTTTTCAGGAGCTGGGGGATGGGAAATGGGAGTAACTGCATAATGGGTAAAGAGTTTCTTTTTGGGGTCATGAAAAGATTTTGGAACTAGATAGAGGTGGTGGTTGCACAATATTATGAATGTACTAAATACCACTGAATTGTTCGCTTTAAAATGGTTAATTTTATGCTATGTGAATTTCACCTCAGTTAAAAAAATTTTTTAAAAACAGACAACGTTAAGAAAATAAATAGGCCAACTACAAAATGGGAATACATATATGGATCTGAGAAAGTAGTTGTATCCAGGATATATAAAGAATTACTACAAATAGAAAATGAAAAGAAAAACAAAAGAATATGAAAATAGACAAAAGTTTAAATAGACATTTTGCAAAAGAGGATATACAAATGGTCAAAAGAAAAGTTATTCTGCATCATTAGGGAGATACAAATTATAATTCAACTGCTAGGATTGCATTTTTCACACCTGCTAGCGTAAGTAAAATTAAAGCCCAATTACACCAAATGTTAGTGAGAATGTGAAGAAACTGGAGCTACCATACATTGTTGGTAGGAATACTAAATGGTACAATCTCTTTGGAAAATGATTTGGCAGTTTATTATAAAGTGAAATATACACTTGCTCTATGACTCAGCAATTATACACTTACCCTATTTGAGAACATTAAACAAAAATCAAATAATACTTCTACAAGACTGCTTATAACAACTTTATTCATAATAGCCACAAACTATAAACAACCTAAAAGATCCATCAACAGGAGATGTAAAAGCAAATTATGACATATTCATACATTGAAGTATTTCTCAACAATAAGAAAAGATAAACCATGGATAGATGCAGTAACATCAATGCATTTCAAAATTGTCATGAGTGAAAGAAGCCAGACACAAAAGAATATATACCATTTGATTACATTTATATAAAGTTCAAGAATATGGAGATAGAAATCAAAACAGTGGATGCTAATGAGGTATGGAGATTTATTGGATGAAGATAGAAGGACACTTTCTGGGGTGATGAAAACATGCTTTGTTTTGATTGGGGTGTTTAACTTGTCAGCGTTCAATGAATTGTATAGCATAAATATATTTTTATATGCAAATTTTACCTAAATTTTTAAAAATTGACAATGTGAAAGTTGAATAAATACTATCTTCCAAGGATTTGGGTAACATAGTTAGACACATGAGCAAAGTAACACACAGAAAATCTAAAAAGAAGAAGCAGAAAAGTTAGATAGTGTCATGCCAATATCACCCAAGCTGTTTACAGCCTGTCTGCAAAAGGTTTCTCACGAACGAAGAAAAGAGACAGCCCTATATTTGCACTGCAAACTTTGACTTTGGAGGACAGTATGGGACTGGACAATCTGCTGCCACTTTTGTCCATCACCGGCAAACCACTTCAAGGACATTCAGCAGGTAATCTTTGAATACAGAGCAAATATTGCAGAGAAGCATTGACAGTTCTGATTCCATAAAATGCTGTATAAAGAACCACTCAATGAGGAAATCTGTTGATGAAATTGAAAGAATGTTCAGGGTGTCTGGTGAGAACAGAGTGTGAGTCCAGACGGGAGAAGTAAATCAAAGTACACGACCAGATTGAGCATTTTTAAACCCAGAACCGTGAAGATGGCCTAAAACTTGCCTTTCTTCAGAGAAAAGTGCTGTAACCAAAAAGGCCTCTCAGGGAAGTTAAAGACATACAACCAAACTCCAGAGAAAAGAATTAGCAGAAGGAAAACATGCCAGTAGTATTTTTTAAATAGTTTTACTAATGAAATAGACACCAGTGGGCACTTCAAAACTAAATTAGGGAAAGATGATTGTGGGTGAGCTCTATGCCAAAAGCAGAAAAATTTCTAGACTAAATTTGAATTAGCAATATGGCCAGGGATGGAAAAGTAGAGAAAATGTCAAGAGATGGTGGAATGATGCAATTACAGTATTTACTAGGTAAAAGAATAAGTAAAAACAAAATGGTGCCAAAAAAGTCCAGCTTGGAGAAATTTTAATAAAACAGTTACCAGTTGATAAGGGGAGCAATTTTGCAGGACATTTGCAGGACCTCTGGCTCTTAGTAAGATGAACATGCTGAATTTCTCACTGACCATGTTTATAAAAATAATTCACAGGGTGTATACTAGTTTAACTGAATCTGTATTTCAATAATTTTTTAAAAAATTATTTATCTTTTCTTTGCAAAAAACAAATAAATCCATACATCTGAAGCTGTCATCAGCATCAACAGGGATAACTAACACCCTCCTTCATTTTAAACAAATGGAAGGGGTAAGTTTGACATAAAAATTGCACCTGTAGTTTCATGCAATTTTATTTCATCATCATGTATACAGATCAGTTTCTTTACTACTATTTTAAGTCCAAGTACAAAAGACACTAAGTCAGTAAAGACAGCTATACATGACTAAAACCAAAAGTAGCCAAGCCACAAGTGCATTGTTAACACAGTCTTCACTTTGATATAATACATATGAGTTAGCTCACTGAAGGTGTATGGTCTTTGAAATCAGACTGAATTCAAGTATCACTTAATATTTGTGGGACCTTGGAAAATTACTTATTCTCATGAACTTTGGTTACTGTGAGAGACACTAAGATGACCTTCCAGTGATTCTTGCTTCCTGGCATTCATTCCCTTGTGTAATCCCCTTGCCTTTAGTGTGGGATAGATTTAGTGACTCAGTTCCAATGACTAGACTATGGAAAAAGTGAGGGGAGGTCACTTCTGTTGTTAGGTTACAAAGATACTGTGGCTTTCGTCATTTGTGTTTCCCGCCCCCTCTTGCTCCCTGAGGGAAGCCCCTGCCATATTGTCAGCTGCCCTATGGAGAAGCACACATGGTATAAAACTAAATGTCTTCAACCTAGTCGGTGAGAACCCAAGGTCTGACCATCACAAGTGAGTGAGCTTGGAGGCAAATGCTCTTCAGTCAAATCTTGAGATGCCTGCAGTTCTGATCAACACCTTGCTTGCAGCCCTGTAAGAGACGAAAGGCAAACAAATAATTTATGCCTGAATTTGAGTCACAGAAATTATGAGATAATTAATGTTTGTTGTTTTAAGTTGCTAAGATTTGTTACACAATCATAGATAACAAATACAATTATTCATCTATATAATATGGATGATGATATTTAACTTGCAGAATGTTTAGGAGGCTTAAAAATAGTATATCATGAGCACCTTATGTATAATAGGTATTTAATAAAAGGTTAATCCTGAAAATGAATATATTACTATGAGAAACTGGAAAAATCCAGGAATGGTCAATAAATGCTTATTGCTAATATGTAACTATAACTATTTTCTATCTGGAAAAGGACATTCAGAAAGTTTCCTGAAAAGCTCAAGGAAGAATATTATTTTATATTCCATGCACGTATTTCCTATACTTTATTTTCTATTTCAGAAAATGTAAAAGAAAAACAACTTTTTGGATATGATCATAATCCTATTCTCTTCATCATCACCATCATCATTGGATTAGGAATAAACACTTATTATGTGGTTGTTTTATTTATGGAAATGCTTCAGTTCAGCACACTGCTTCCAAGGTCATGCAACATTGAGAAAGTTCATTCTTCACCGCCCTTTTCTGACAATCAGTATGTATCCTGTTGAAGCTGGTTAAGGCTAGTGGCAATCAGTGAATTCATATAAATTGTGCTTTGCCTCTTCCACTTATTTTGAACAATGCTTCCCTTTGTTTTGAGAACTACTTCTCTTCCCACTCCAACCATCAGTGTCTCTGCCTCTTAATCTTGTCCCCACTCCTCAGCAGAAGCATGCATATGACACAAACTGATCAAAAGCATTCACCAGGGTTTTCCAAACTGAAAGGGGTGAATGGAACTTGGTGCTGCTGGCAGTCATGACTAGAGCAGGTTGGTCCAAATGAATTAAGTTGTCATAGAAAAGGAGAAACAAAACTAGAAAAACTGGCATAGACATTCCTGGGCTTTTCAAATCCCTGAAGCTCGCTTTAGCTTTCTTCCTCCAATGATCTGTTTCTATGTGTCAAGAGATTCCCCTTTGCGCTGCTTCAAATTGGGTTTCTGTACCTTGGAGTCCCAAGAATCTTAACTAAGAGAACTAAGCAGACTAGGGAATGAATCTGGAAATAAGAGAGGACTAAGAAGAAACTCAAGCTGATTTTGGATCAATTGTTTAAAATTTGATGGGGGCGCGGTTGTAGCTCAAATGGTTGGGCATCCATCGCCCATATGGAGGGACCCCCCTATAAAAATAAAGAAATATATAGAAAGCATGTGGGTCACTAGGCCCCGGGCGTGGGTGTGCTGTCAGACCCTGCAACCAGGTGCGTCACCAGGCCCCATGAGCAGGTGAGCCCCCCAAGCCCTGTGCATGGGTGTGTCATCAGGCCCTGCCAGCAGGTGTGCCGTCAGGGCCCACCGAGCCATGCAGCAAGGTGATGGCATAACAGGAGAGTGACACAAGGGAGAGCTGAGACAAGACGTGCCAAAAAAACAGGAACTAAGGTGGCGCAGGCGGTAGGATGCCTCTCTCCCACATAGGAGTTTCCCAGGATTAAATCCCGGTGAAGACAGGAGAAGAAGGATAAGAAGAGAGGGCAGGAAGCAGACACAGAGAATTGCCCAGTGAATGGTCACAGAAACAGCAAAAACGGGAGTGTGTGTGTGGGGGGGAGTAAAAATGGATAAAAGTAAATTTTTTTTAAATTGAAAAAATAAAATTTGATGAGGTTCCCTTAGTTACATAGTTAAAAGACTAGTAGGGGAATCTATACCAATTGCAAATAAATATGATGGAATTATCTTCTGAATACATTTTTAATAAATACTCTATAGAAGTATAACCCACATGAAAACTGTACACATCATGAACATGAAGCTCAGGGGATTATCATCAAATGAACACATTGAGAAACCACCATCTATATCAAGAAATAGAATGTCACTATCACCCCCAGGAGCACAATTTAGGGCTTCAAGACCAGAGAAGATTGCTTTGATCTTATCTGAAATTGAGCACATGGGGCTTCAAGAGTACCCCAACAAGAGCTTGGAACAGGCTTTTGGAGTTTAAAGGACATCAAAATTAGGAAAAGTTTTGGTAATTGATAGTAGTGATGGTTACACAACATTGTGAATGTAATTAACACCATTAAATTAAATATTTGAATGTTGTTAAAAGGGGAAATTTTAGGTTGCATATATGTTACTAGAATAAAAGTTTAAAAAAAAAATACCATAACGTCTACAACACAAACCGTAAACTCTAATGTAAACTATTGACTATAGTTAATAGTTCAATTATAATAATATTATTTTATCAATTATAATAAAGGTACCACATTAATGCAAAGTGTTAATAATAGTGGAGGTATATGGGGACTCTGTGTTTTCTGCATGATTTTTCATGGAAACCTACAACTTCTCTAGAAAAGAAAATTATTTAAAAACCTAGCCTGTGAGTCAGGCCTAAAGAGCCTCAAGGCTGGTGTGTCTGAAGCTGCTGCTTCCTGAGAGTGGGCTTAACAGAGCCAGATTGAGAATGATTCCATCATTTCAACAAATGTCAAGGCAAAGGCATTTGTCTCCTCAACACCAAAAGAGGGCCACTACCTATTAAAATAAGGGCAAACAAACTGGCAAATGCAGATTGAGCAATAGAAGGCTAGAAAATGAATTTGAATAAAATTATTATTAAGCACTTCCATGGATCCAATGTTGTTAACTTCTCTTTGTGCTAAATGTTAGGAAGTGCCCATAGAATGATAGGGTTGTGTCAAGAGTATTAAGGGGTATTAAGATATAAATGGGGGGACGGATGTGGCTCAAATAGTTGGGCGCCCGTCTCCCATATGGAGGGACCCGGGTTCGATCCCTGGGACCTCCCGGTTTAAAAAAAAAAAAAAAAAGATATAAATGGAGGGATAAGGCAAAGCATTTACTTAAATAATCATGCCAACTAATAAATGTAGAAGAAATGATGGAACTAGAAAAATTACCATGTGCAACCAACCATAACAGTAGCGGTATGTTGAGGTGATAGTACTTAACAGATACTTAAGCTGGTGGTAAGTGTGGTGAAGAACAAGATATTGATGTAGGTTCCAAGTATCTCACTCCAAAATACTCTTAAGTTACAATGGGACAAATGGAGACTTTAAGTTGGAGAAATCTGACCTATACTAACTTGGACAGGTGATCAAGGTTAACATTGCTGGCTGTGGGACAGATCACTATCAGATAGCTTTTTGTATCTCTTTCCCCTTCCCTCACCTTCAAGGAGGCAGCATGACTAGATGCTGAGTTGGGAGCAGCCCAAGAGATGGTGTCCAGCCAGGGACTGAGAGGACAGCAGTAGATTCAGGGCCAAAGGAGGCAGCCAGCATGGTCACAAATAGGTCACATACATGGGTACTGAGCAAATAAGTAAATATTGTGAGGTTAATGACAGCCAAGTTCTTACTATTAGAGAGTGAATTGACAAGTATGGAAAAGAAAGAAAGAAATATGGAAGTGTGTGTGTGTGTGTGTGTGTGATATGTATACATATATATTATACTTAAACTTATATTTTCAAGCTCTGTCCCTGAGAGGGCCTACCAACAACCCCAGAAGCAATGGGCACAGTGCGTACCTAGATCTCAGTTTCTAAAAACTATTGTCCACTAAAAGAAACCAGGAGTCCTTGGAGAAATAGCTGATTTCAGTGGTAGGGCAAGGAAAATGAAAAATAAGCCTATAACTTCTCTTTGTGCTAAATGTTAGGAAGTGCCCATAGAATGATAGGGGTATGTCAAGAGGACACATGAGCCAGGCAAGATTTGCCACTGGTCAAATCTAAGAAATTTGACTATCAAAATAAACACTGAAAGAAATCGATTATAGCCCTTTGAATAAAATAGGAATCTAAAAGTCCATGCTGGTATTAAGATATAAATGGAGGAATAAGGCAAAGCTTTTACTTAAATAAGCATGCCAACTAATAAATGTAGAAGAAATGATGGAAATAGAAAAATTGCCATGTGGCAACCATAACAGTAGTGGTATTTTGAGATGATAGTACTTAACAGATACTTAAGCTGGTGGGTGTAAGTGTGGTGAAGAACAAGATATTGACGTAGGCTCTGAATATCTCACTCCAAAATACTCTTCAGTTACAATGGGGCAAAGGGAGACTTTAAGTTGGAGAAATCTGACTTATACCAACTTGGACAGGTGATCAAGGTTAACATTGCCAGCTGTGGAACAGATCACTATCAGATAACTTCTGACATGGATTCACTGAGAAAAGTACAGCATCATTTCTGTGATATTACTACCGAGATTATACAGCTTGAGACTGGACATGATGGAAAGACAGCTTACAGAATGAAATTGTCAAGGTCCTGAAAGGCAGAGAAAGATTAAAAAAGCATTCTGGATTAAAAGAGACTAAAGAGACATGACAACTAAATTCAATATGTGATTCTGAACTGAATCCTGGACTACAAAGAATAAAAGAGCTATTATTGAGGCATTTGGCAAAATGTTGATGTGCTGACTAAAAGTGTTGCATCAGTATTGATTTTCTGATTCAGAGGTCGCATTGTGGTTATCTAGGTGTTTGTCAGGTCTCTCTACCTTATTTTGTGCATTTATATATTCACATACTTCAGCATTTAGGGGTGAGTTGAATGAGGGTATTATGACTGGGACTTGCTCTCAAATGACTCAGCAGGAAAATAAAGATAATAAGTTGATTTTATATACTTATACAGAGGAAAAGAGAGAGCGAGAGAAAGGTAATAGTGTTAACAACTGGGGAGTATGATTGAAGGGGATACAGGAGTTATTTGTACTGTTCTTGCATCTTTTCAGGAAATATGAAATTACTTCAATAAAATTAAAACATTTAAAATATTGGTTTTAAGTATTTATTCTTATATATTGTTATCTATTTGATTCCTATGACAAGCCCAAATGATTATCTATGAATTTTTAGGAAAATAAAATGGGGAAACTACAGTATGGCACAGTGAAATACAACAATTAGGAAGGGCATTTTAAAAAATCATCTGCATTAGGAAAAGATGTAGAGAATTCTCTGGAATTCCTTTACTTTCTCAGTATATATTTAAGTATAATATGACAGCCTCTGATCTAAGCACAAGGACAGAGAAGTCAATTGAACAATGCTCTTGCCTTTATGGAGATAATAAATAGGAGGTAAAAACTGCTATGAAGAAAGATAAAATAAGGGGTGAGGAGATAGAGAGCAATGAAAAGCTATCATTTTACTTGGGCCAATCTGAGAAGATTTCACAAAGACTTGAATAAAATGAGGGAATGAGAAAGGGCTTTCAGTTGAAAAGAACAGCAAATGCAAAGAAGGAATGAATTTGGAGTATTGAGGAAAAGCAGAAAGGCCATTGTGGCTGGAGCAGAATAAAAGATGGGAAGAGTCATTTGAGTATTGGAAAGGTAGCCAAGGATGAGCTCATGTAAGAACTTTAGATCATAGTAAAGATTTTAAATTTTATTCTAAGTGTCAGGGAAATCTATTTCAGCATTTTAAGCATTGGGATGACATAGATTTATCTTTTTTCAAATATTGCCTCTGGCAGCAGTATAGTGAATCAACTGTGGGAGGGCAAACATAGAAGGTTGAATACCACTTAGGGGACTGTATTGGGTAACTTTTATGTACTCCTCCAGACCCACTCTGTGCCTCTCTCCATGCTGGATCACTAAAGCCTGACCTTTCTGTGCTGCCTCAAAGTGTTTCTTTGACTTCAGCTTCCAATTGGGCTCAGCTAATACTAATCACCAGCAGGAAACTGAGAGCAGATTGAGGTCAGCATATGTAATCCTCTAGCTTCACATCTGCCGGGTTTCTGAGGGTTGGCTGCCTCTCTCTACCAAAGGCTATAACTGTTGTCAGGCAGCCCCAAATTACCCTGAATTTTGGTATCTGCTCATTCCCTTCGTCCCTTCAGGTCTTTGGATGAAAATGACTCCCCATTATTAAATAGCTGTGAATTACTGAACTTTTCTCTGTTAGTTTTCCAAATCCTGCTTTCACCATTTTAAAATAATCCCTTTACCAAACTCTACTAATTCATCCATGTGAGTGTGTCATCTTTTACTCCTGCCAGATCCCTAACTGACATTGGACTATTTCAGCAATCTGATGCTGTCTTGGATTAAAGTTGTATCAGTTAAGGTAAAGAGAAGTTGGAATAGGGATGTATTTGGAAGATAGAGCCAGGGGTATTTGATGATTTCTAGGCTGTGGTGTATAAGATAAATGAATGAGGATTCTAAGTGTTTAGCTTAAATGACAAGAGCACAAAGGAGAGCGTAAAGCAGATTATTTCAGGGAATTCAGTTGTGAGCATGACACATTTGGAATGTTTGTTAGATATTTAAGTTTTCCTATTGAGTGGGTAGCTGGAGTTCAAGTAAAATGTCAGAACTGGAGATACAGAATTTGTGCTTCCAGCCAAGACGGAATAACAAGGCCTGGATTTACCCTCCATCTGAAACAGCCAAAATTTTGAAAAATATATGAAACAACAGTTTTCAAGACACTTAACATCAGGCAATGAAGGATAGTAATATCAGGGGTATTGGAAACTTATTTCCTTGAGAAATTTTATAGGCTGTTGCACATGGAGGGGAATTCATTTAGGAACTTGAAGATGCCTTGAGCTAAGGAGATGGAGATCTGCAGAGGGTCCCCTCTAGTACTTAGCAAGTTCAGGCCAATGCATGTATGTAAAGAAACAACCAAAGCCAGGTAAAGAACCACCCAAAGAGTACTTGGAGCTTACACAGAGCCTGAAATAGTTTATGTCCCAACTAGCCAGACCAGAAACCTCATGTGTTAGTCAGGGTCCTCCAGAGAAACGGCAATTAAGGGAATTATAGGAATTGGCTCACATGACTGTGGGGATTGGCAAGTCCGAATTCTGCAGGGCAAGCTGCAAGTTGAAAACTTTGATGATGTTGAATTCCCCAAGAGAAGCCAGTTGGCTGAAGTAGAAGCAGGAATTCTTCTGAAATCCTCGGTTCTGGCGTTAAGACATCCAACTGAAGATTCCCCTCATTGCTGAAGGTGATCCCCTTATCTCTATTGGTTGTAGATGCATCCAGTCATCTATGAGGTCAACAGGGTGATCTACAGGGTAATCAAGGTCCCTGTGGACTAGATTATGACATAGGGCATGAGTGTTACCCCTGAGGTAAGACAGTGAAGGTATACTGCTTGCCTTGCCAGCTGATAGCAAACTGTTTCAGGCAGTCTTTACTAACAAGTATCAAGAAAAAAAACATTTTCCAGGTACCAGAGGATGAGTTAATTTGTTACAGCAGTGAGATACTATCTACATCTGGAATATCAGCTGCAATTGTTGTAATTACCTGGCTAAATTTATGATAATCCACTCTTACCTGTGAATTATATGTTTTCTGAAAAGTTTAAATAAGACAGTTGAATAGGGATATGGTATGAACTACGACCCACACATCTTTCAAGTCTTTAGTGGTAGCACTAATCTCTGTAATCCCTTCAGGAATGCAATATTGATTTTGGTTTCCTATTTTCATAGGTAGAGAGAGTTCTAATTGCTTCCACTTGGTCTATCCTACCATAATACCCCTTATTCCATGGGTCACGGAACAAATCTGGGGAGTCTTTCCATTGCTGAGGATGTCTATTCCAATTATACATTCTGGAACTGGAGAAATAAAAACAGAATGGGTTTAAGGAACCCCTGGACCCACTGTGAAATTGACTTGACTAAAGCTCCATTGACTACCTGACTTCCATGAGTCCCTACTCTAAATTGGTGGACCACAGTGATGTTTTGGATTCCTAAAATTAATGTCAGTTCAGATCTAGTGTCCAATAATGCTCCATTTCCTTTTCCTTAATGTACAGTCACCCTGATAAAGGTCATACGGGCCTTTGGGGAATTCTAGGAGAAAGATTAACAATATAAACATTTGGCAGTGTAACAGGGTCCTTCTACAAAGTGACCCAGCATTCCCTACAAGGGGTTCTGGGATTTTGTAAATTATCTCAAGTCTGGGAATTGATTGAAGGGCCATGACTCTCTGTTTTTGTAATTCAAGTTATACATTTTTCATTGTCCTAGAACTCTTCTGTTTATACAGATCAAGTAAGAATTTAGGAAACTGCCATCTATTTCACTTGTAGGTGCCCCTCAATCAACTAGTCATTGTCATAGGTCATAGATCACATTATTCTGATTACTGTTTTGACTGCTGTCCATTACAGAAGCCAGGCACACCTTTTTTTTTTTTAGCCATTAGTGCCACCCCCTGGTTCCTGCAAATTCAGGATATGATCATCTTCATTATATTTAATGATCTAAAGTCAGTGGCAGCAGTTCCAATAGTAAAATCTAACCTAAGGAGCAGATAGACCACATAGGTCTTCAGGGATGATGGAAATGTTCTCAGAAATTTATTCCTCACTGTTGTTGTAAAAGGTGTGTCCTCTGGACATTACTGGAGTGAGTGAGCAGGTCTTACATGATAAATCCACTCTAACATTCTAATCTCTATAAGCCTTTGGGTGTCTTCATGTACATTATACCCGGGAAGTTCTGGTACTTCAAATTCAGGTAATATAGGCCAATTTTTGGTCCATATTTCAACCAACCAACTGAACAAACTGTTAGAGCTCTTTCTAATCTCTTGAGCTACACTGAATCCAGAATTTCTGCTTAGTGAACCCGTATCATTAAATTAATCCTGATCCAACTTCATGTTTCTTTCATTCTATTCCTTACCCTTAATATCCATTCCCACATATATTCCCCTGATTTCTGTCTGTATAAATTAGAAAAATTATGCAGTTCTTTTAGAGAGCAGCTCAACTCCTCATGAGTCACACTTTTTACCTCACCTTTCAGGGCTTGTTGGGGCTTCAGTCTAGTTATGGGTCAGGAAGCAAAGAGAGATTGTGGCAATTAATGATAGCACATTTTTATAATTGTACTATTAATTAAAGTCTATGGTTTAACTTAGGGTTCACTGTTTATGTACTATAGTTCCATGTATTTTAAAAATATTTTTATTACCACATATACAATCTAACATTTTCTCTTTTTAATAATATTCAGATATAGATTTCAGTGCTATTCCTTGTAGTTACTACATTGTGCTACCATCACCACCAATCATTACCAAAACATTTCAATCATTTGAAATAGAAACCCTGTTCATTTTAAACCTTAACTTCCCTTTCTCTACCCCTACCCATCCCATTGGTAACCTTTATTCTAGATTCTAACTCTATGAGTTTGCTTATTCTAATTACATACCTGTGAGATCATACAATATTTGTCCTTTTTGGTCTGGCTTATTTCACTCAACATAATATCTTCAAGGTTCATCCATGTTGTAGCATGTATAAGGACTCCATCACTTTCTTTAGATGAATAATATTCCATTTTATCTATGTACCACATTTTCTTTATCCATTCATTGGTTGATGGGCACTGGGGGTGCTTCCGTCTTTTAGAAATTGTGAATAATGCTGCTATGAACATCAGTGTACAATCCCTGCTTTCAATTATTTTGGGTATCTATTTTGTAATGGGATTGCTGGGTCATTTAGTAATTTCTATACTAAGCTTTCTGAGGAAACACCAAACTGTCTTCCACAGTGGCTGTACCATTTTACACTGCCACCAGTAATGAATGAGTGTTCCTACTTTTCTGCATCCTCTCCAATACTTTTTATTTTCTGTTTTCATTTTGAATAACAGCCATTCTACTATGTTTGAAATGGTATCTCATTGTGGTTTTGATTTCCCTGATGCCTAATGATGTCGAGCATCTTTCCATGTGCTTTTCGTCCATTCTATTATCTTCTTTGGAGAGATGTCTTTTCAAGTCTCTTGCATATTTTTTATTTGGTTTGTTTATCTTTTTGTTGTTAAGTCAAAGGATTTCTTTTTATATTCTGGATATTAAACCTTTATTGGATAAGTGGTTTCCAAATATTTTCTCCCATTGTGTAGGTTGTCATGTTGCTTTCATGATAAAGTCTTTTGAAGCACAAATATTTTAATTTTGAGAAGGTCCCATTTATCTAATTTTTGTTGTTGTTGTTCTTGTTGCTTGTGCTTTGGGTATAAAGTCTAAGAAACCATTGCCTAACACAAGGTCCTGAAGATACTTTCCTATGTTTTCTCCTAGGAATTTGATAGTTATAGCTCTTATAATTAGGTCTTTGTTCCTTTTTGAGTTTATTTTTGTATAAGGTGTGAGAGAGGGGTCCTCTTTCTTTTTTGTTGCAAATGGATATCCAGTTTACAAAGCACCATTAGTTGAAGAGACTACTCTTTCTCAATTGAGTGGTCTTTGCCCCCTGGTCAAAATCAGTTGGCCATAAATGTGAGGGTTGATTTCTGAGCTCTCAATTTCATTCCATTGGTTTATATGTCTGTCCTTGTGTCAATACCATGCTGTTTTGATTACTGTGGCTTTTTGATAAGTTTTCAGATCATGAAGTATGAGTCCTCCAACTTCATTCTTCTTTTTCAAGATGGCTTTAGCTATTTTAGAACCCTAATTTCTTATATAAATTTGATAATTGGCTTTTCCATTTTTGCAAAGAAGGTTATTTGAATTTTGATTGGGGTTGCATTGAATCTATAAATTGCTTGGATAGGATTAACATCTTGGTGATCTTTAGTCTTCTGATCCTTGAACATGGAATGACCTTCCATTTATTTAGGTCTTCTTTGATTTCTTTGAACAATGTTTTGTAGTTTTCTGTGCATAAGTCCTTTAAATCCTTGGTTAGATTTATTCCTAGATATTTGATTCTATTAGTTGTTATTCTGAATGGAATTTTTTTTTCTTAATTTCTTCTTCTGATCTTTCACTGCTTGTGTATAAAGCATAACAGATTTCTGGGTATTGATTTTGTACCCCACCATTTTGCTGAATTCATTTATTAGCTCTTATACTCTTTTGTTCCACAATGTACATTTTAATATTTTTAAATGTTAACTCTGGAATTTATTTCCTGAGATGTCTGTTTCTTGATTTTGAAACCAGCTGGTGATAAGAGGTTTTCTTGAACTTCAGCTCTTCCTATCTGGAAAGTTTGCCCAAGGCAAATGCAGTGTGCAGAGTTTACCCTGTCTTTCTGAACATCTGTCTTGTCCTGAAGTTTTGCTAGTTAGTTGTTTTGGAATTCCCTTATTTAGGGGTTTGGCTGTCCCTTCTGATTTCTTAGGAGACAGACCTTCCTCTCCCAGGTAGTTGAAGCGGACAGGTCTTTGTCCCAGACTGTCGTTTCTTAAACGCCTTTCCTTGTCTCAAGCTGCTTTTGCCTGGAAGGAAAATTCTATTGGAGAGGACTTTCCCAAATCAATTTTCCCAGCCAAGCGTGGACCTATAATGCAGGCATAGACCAGCTTCAAAGTGCTCTGTGGAGGGGATGAGGAAAGGCACCAAAATATTTTCCATGTCTCCCCAAAGCTGGGCTCTTCTGACCCGCCCAGAAAATGTCACCCTTCAGCTAACTTTCCCCCCACCAAGCCCTGAGTAAGTGCAGTGTACTTAAATCTCCACCACCCACCACCTCCATATGGGAGAAGGTTGAAACAAACACTGCCTTCAGAGCTGGGCCCCTAGTAATCCAAATTCTCTAATCAATAGCCATAAGTGTTTGGGGTATACCCACTCCTGGTCTTGGGGAAGAGGATTTTTAGGAATTTTTCGGTCACAACAATTTACCATAATTTCTCAGCCTCTTCCTCCCTCTCTTTCCTAGACACTGTACAGTGTTCTGCTGTTCTCAAAACAGTTGTTTCAGACAGTTCCTGCCTGTTTAATAGTTGTTTGGGTGGGAGGACTGAGTCCTGGAGCTCCCACCTCCACCATCTTCCTACAATCCTGCTTTTAACTTTATTAAGCATATTTAGGAACTACTCACCAACATATTATATTTTTTAACTCCACAAAAATCTGCTAAAGTATCAAATACACTGTCACCCAGAGCCTTGCCTCATACAAGCATTTGTGTAGGAGGATCCAGTGGTGATATTTTGAATACCTCTATTGCCAGTTCACATCATAAACTATCAGTGCCCTCTTGATCATTGGAAATAGAATTTTAGCACCTTTATATCTAATCAGGTTAACCAATTCCAAACCCACAGAACCAACTCAGAAATCTTAACCTTAATATTTTGTTTTTCAAGTACTGCTCTTGGTGCCCAAACCCATATTAATCAGGGTTCTCCAGAGAAACAGAACTGAAAGGATATGTGCGTGTGTGTGTGTGTGTGCACACATGTATATACATGTATATGTAAATGTATATATCAAGAGTTTTATCATAAGAATTGAGTCACGTGACCATGAAGATTAGTAAGTCTGAATTCTATAAAGTCAGGTGAAGCTGAATTCCTCAGGAGAAGCTGTCTGACTGAAGAAGAGGCAGAAATTCTTCTTTTTGACTTCTGAAATCCCCAATTCTGCCTTCAAGACCTCCAACTGATGGGATGAGTGATCTTTCCTCATTGCTGAGGGAAATCTCTTTTGTAAACTGTAGATGCAATCAGCCATAGATATAATCACTGATTACAGATGCAGAACCTTCACAGTAACCATCAGGCCAGTGATTTCTCGACCAAATAATTAGATACCATAAACTAGCTAAAATGACACATGAAATTAACCATCACATGTCATGATTCATGAATATAAGGTAAAGTACAAAGAAAGGCATGCCTTAGTAGTACGGATTAGTTAACCCTAGAATGAATACTGCCCTTCTCTCATTTAGCAAATCTTAAAAGCAAGACCTGAAAGGATAAAATGGTTTTACAAATACCTTAACTGTGTCCCAGAACAAAGCTCAAGAATATTTATGTTAATGAAAAGATATCCAACTCCCAGCAAATTAAAATTGACAATGCATGGCATCCTATCAAAAATTACCAGGAAGGGAAAGAAAGAGCAAAATATGACCGTAAGAAGGAGAAAAAACAATCAAACTGATTCAGACTGACATAAATGTTAGAATTAGCAGACAAAAACATTAATACAGTTATTTTACATGTATTCCATATGTTCAAAATTTAAGTTGAGTCATAGAAGATTAAAAAGGAACCAAATCAGAGTTTTAGAGATAAAAAGCACAACATTGATATTGAAGCCATAGTTATAAAGTTATAAAGAACTATGCAATAATAAACAAGAGAGAAGAAAAGAATAAAGAAATGAGACCAGAATTAGTGATCAGTGGAATAACTTTCAGTGGCCTTTTGTGTGTAATTGAAAGGCAAGGAGGTTAGACAGAAAAAAATATTTGAAAAAATAATGGCTGAAAATTTTATAATTTGGATTAAAACTCAAATCCACAGATACAAGAATCTCAACAAACTCCAAACATAAGAGATGTGAAGAAACTACACCTACATACATAATGATCAAATTGCTTAAAACAAGTGATAAAGGAAAAAATCTTTAACATAGCTGCAGAAAAGAGGAACAAATATAATGATGACAGAAAATTTTTCATGAGAAACAATACACATGAGAAGACAGTGGAGAAACATCTTTAGAGTACTATGGGAAAGAATAGAGACACACAATAGACAGTTGGCAACTTATAAATGATATTTAAAAGCATGAGAACTAGGGAATGAATGAAGATAATAAGAAAAGTAAAGTCAAGAAAGAGGAAGAATGAATAAGTATTAATGTAAAACAGTCAATATAATACTAAAGGAATGAAGTTGAAGTGAAACACTTTTAGGCTGATCTTTTAAGAACAGCCACTCTCTAATTTTTCACTTGGACACTGAAGTTAAGTGCTTACTAATAGACCTAAAACAAAAAAGGCCCATTGGTATAGAATCAATTTGCAATTATTTGGGGGATAAAATTTGACTAATGCTTTTATTTTCATGCTCAGAGTTGCCATACTTGGTAGTCTTTGTTATTTTGGCCATTGTGAGGATATTTTCCTTTTGTCTTTTCCTTGATCACATGTCAACAAGGTGTTCAGAAGGTACACTGAGGGCTTTGATGTTGTGTTTATTTGAAGTGATTCCAAGAATTTTCTAAATTGATCAACTTTGTTCAAAGATAATATTTCCTGTTTTGATTAAGATATCTTGAAATTCAGCTGACAATTGTGTGGTGTGGCTTCTCTTAGAAATAAATTCTCAAAGGGAAAACAATTTAGGAAAAATTATTCTTGTCTGTTGTGATTGTCCCTGGCTTGTAAGAAGTTGAAAAAGAGAGAAATGAGGGAGGAAGGATAAAAGGAATAGATAAAGCAAGCTGATGGGAATCGCAAAGCCATTCTCTACACTCCATAATGTAAACAAGAACTAAATAAGAAGCTAAAGCTTATGGGCCTTAGTTTTGTCTGGGCCTCAAAAAGGGAAATAAACTGGAGTAGAAGGAAAAAAAATAGTCACTATTTTAGATGTATCAAGGTGCATAAATTCAAATTCATATATATGATTATGCTATTTTAAATAACATTTCATATGCAAAGAAGTCAAAACAGAAACTTAACTGTATTCTTCATTCACTTTTTTGGTGTCCTTAATCATAGTTTTGTTTTCCAAAATTATATATTCTTCTTTAATTTGTTTGACATTAGATATATTTTATATTACATTTTTAACTCTTCCATCACTAGGTAATTTTACTAATGCAAAATCTGAAAGCAGAGCCATTATATCACTTTGTCTGAAATCATTCTTTTTATAGTTTCTTCCCTTTTTTCTTTGTTTTATTTTCTTCTGTTTTTATCTCCCCCGCCACCACCCTTCTCTCTCCCTCTCTTGCTCTCTCTCTGTCTCTTCCTTTTTCTCTTTCCCTCTCTCTCTCTCTTTTGTCCCTATATCTATGTCACTATCTTGATTTTACAGTGAAAATAATTTATGTATCATTAGAGGCAATACAAGCTCTTGGGAATTCAAAAGGGAAAGAGAATAGAGCTAACAGTCAACCATTACATTATGTGTGTGTAACTAATCACAGGGTTTCCTTTCCTTCACTTGCAGCAAACATGACCACAATTGTAGAGAATATGGTACATTTAAAAAAGAATGACTTTAAGAAGAGTCATACTTTTATTGGTTCAGTTGAAAAGACTAATATTAGATTCTTTAGTGCTAATTCCATTAGGCAAAGAGAGGAAATTCCACTTTTTGAAATATTGGAATTATCTCCAGTATTAAGTGATGTTAGAAAACTGGTTGAGCCCCTCTTCTAAAGATTCAGTCCAAATCAGCTGCTGTCTTAAGCTACTGCATTTAATAGCAATTTTCTTCCTGCAAAGATCTATTGGCTGTGTTCCAAGTGGACTAAGTGAATTAAAATCACAGAATCATAGAGTTAGGAGAGACCTTGAAAATGATCTACTACAAACTTGCAACCCACACAACAATCCACTGTATAATATCCCTGGCAAATGTTTACCCAACCTCCATTTGAACTACTACAGGGACAGGAACCTTACTACCTTACAAAGTAGCATGTCTCAGTTTTTCAGATGATGTTAGTTGTAGAAAGGCCTTAATTATTTTGAGCTAAAATCTAACTTCTTGTAGCTTCTACTCTCTGGGAAAGAATCATAAATCTCAGAACTGTTCTGTTTCTTAGTTCAGAGAAGCACAACTGGCCAGCACTGGGAAGGCAATCCATATATCATAGAATGGGGTGAGAAGCAGAAGGACATCTGAACAAGGGAGTGAGGCTCAGGATACATTATGGTCTGGGTAATAGAGTATTGAGTCATAGGTAGGGTGACCAAATAATTGATCATATAAACCAGGACATTTTTGAGAGTGAGAGTAAGCATTATTAACAATCATGCTGGGATAACAGGCATAAACTGTGACTATCTCAGGATATATGAATATCCAAATTAACCTAGGAAAAATACTCCGTGTTGTCACATACATCAGTCAGAACTTCATTCCTTTTTTATTACTGAATAGTGTTCCACAATTCCATGCTTGTCCATTATCAGGAACTATGCCTTTTCCTTGTTCAGTTATACACTAACTCTTATAGGAATTAAAGAGTAGAGTTGTATATTGAGGATACTTAATATTGGATTTTGCATTTACCCTTTACTGATAATATTCATTTCTTCACACTATTCCAAGCCACTTTCTCCTGTCTTTTCCTTTCAACCTGCAGAAATCCCTTTAGCAATTCTTGGAGGGCAGGTCTCTTGTTGACCAATTACTCAGTATCTGCTTATCAGTGAATATTTTAATTTCTCCCTCGTTTTTGAAGGACAGTTTTGCTGGGTAAAGAATTTGGGGCTGGCAGTTTTTCTTTCAGTACTGTAGATATAGCATACTATGGCCTTCTCAGCTCCATGGTTTCTAATGAGAAATTGACAGTCTTATTGAGGATCCTTTGTAGGTGACAAATTGCTTTTATTTTGCTGCATTAGATTTCTCTCTTTATCTCTGGCATTTGACATAGTGATTAGTATGTGTCTCAGAATAGGTCTATTAGGATTTATTCTGTTTGGAGTATGTTATGTTTCTTGGACATGTATATTTATGTCTTTCATAAAAGGTGAGAAATTTGGGGCCATTATTTCCTCAAAAATTCTTTCTGTGCTTTTTAAAAATATGCAGCACTTCAAGAATTTGCATCTCATCCTTGAGCAGGGGCCATGCTAATCTTCTCTGTACCATTCCAATTTTAGTATATGTGCTGTCGAAGCAAGTATTTATTATTATATTTAAAGAGTCTCACAGACAGCAACTTGGTAAACTTCAAGAATTAACAAAATAGAGCAGTGGAAGATTCAATGCCAGAGAAATGGCCATCAGAAGCAATGGACCCAGAAACTTTTCTTGCGAGAGAGGAGACATACAGTACCTGTAGTTTAGCAAGCAAACAAAGACTAGTTGTTGAACTGTTGTCTCAATCCCAGTTGCCTCTTTACTCCTGTCACCTCTTAAGACACAATTCTGACCCTACCTGGGAATTAACTGTTGCTAACTGCAAATAGGTGACTGGTTCAGTATGCAATTCAGACTGAAATCAGACAGCTCTCTGGAGGAAGAAGCACTGTCCTGACACTAACTTTGCTTATGGGGTGAAGAGTAGAATGGAGGAGGAAAAACTTTAAATCAATCCCATGCATTGCTGAATATCAATAATCTTAGTCATTGCAATAGTTCTCAATGCAACATGATAATGTAATAAATCTAGAATCTCAAAGAGAAATAAAAATTCAACAAACATTTCTTTCAAACTTTTCATTGTTCTGCCACTTAAAGCTACATCAATAGAAAACAATTTTCATACATTCAAGGTCAGAATCATATATGTCTCTTTAAGTCTCTTTACAGCATTCAAAAATTGGCCTTTAAAATTCAGATACTCTTGAAAATAAAAACCAACATGAGCAAAAATCTCTCAAGATCCCTAATTTTCAAACAAGATAAGATATTTTACTGAAGGAATATATTTGAGATTTTGTCTGTTTGCTTGTTTGGTTATACTTATAAATTCATTGTTATCAAACTTTGCTTCTTTAAGTAATCAGGTTTTAACTTCCCATTCTCTTTGACATGGCAGAGGTTTTTGTTTGTTTGTTTTTTTAGGTGGTACCAGGGATTGAATCTAGGATCTTGTACATGGAAGCAGATACTCAGTCACTGAGTTACACTCTCTCCCCTGTCAGAAGTTTTTAAAAGTGGTAATCAAGAAAGAAAACTCAGGGAAATTAGACACCCTAATATTTCAGTGAAGGAGTTAACTAATCCCCTTTCATAAATGTTCAGAAATTCTGGTAATGAAAGAAGAAGTGCTATAGTTTGAATTACATGAAGACATTTTTATAAGAACTATAGCTCTGCCCTGTTTGAGTCTTTTGGGATATTAACATATATCATTGTTTCTATATGATAGAAGATAATTTAATTCAGAATGCCATCAAAGGAAACATTCCAAACCAAGAAATTGCTTTGAGAAGTGTTGGAGGTTTTTTTTTCTTTTTTAAAAAATATGATCATCCATTGTTTAAATCTTATATCTGTAATTATTGTAGAGAAAGTTATTATAATCTGCCATACATGGTGATGCTATGCTCTACATGGTATCCCAGTGGCCAAATTTTTTCAAAAAGGGTGATGGAGAGGGAAGGTTATATAGATTACCACTGAGTGATCTCTCAATGATCTTGTGGGTAACTTGTGGTTTGTTGTAATAAATTGTAATGTTTTATTAGGTACTAATTATTTTAAAGCATTAAAATGCAATTGTGCAAATATGTTTAATGTATCTAAACATATACATTTTTCAATCACTTTGCTCTTGTGGAGTTAAAAATATCTGAAGTCCAGAAGTAAATTAATGCCTCTGATATTTTCAATTTTGAATTCATATGTATGAAATTCAATGTAAAATTTCCTCCATGCTTCCTTACAAAAACAACTCCCATTGATTGTTTCACTGTAGACAGTGCAGTCAGTTCTAATCCCCTACAGCATTTTGGGTTTTTTTTTTACTGAAATAAATCGAGCCATTGAGTCACCAGGGACTTATCCAGTTGCCAAGATAAACTAACAGAGCTGGAGATAGAATTCCAAGAAAATATACCTAAAACGAAGTCCAAAGCCATAGTGTCAGCCTAAGAAATGAGGGCACATGGGGAAAACTAATAATCTGGCACTCCTACAATCTGACATTATTTAAATATGTCATATATTTGTACACAGGCTGAGTACTGAGAGGGATAAGGGCAACAAATTATTGTTTGTTCATAAATCAGCCTCTCCCCTGGTTAAAGCGATTTAGCTGACATCCCCCACTCAAGAAATGAATGTGCTTTAGAAGACATTTTAGAAGAAAATCAACATTCATCAAAGAGACCCCTCTTTAGAAAGCATTTTGGAGACCATCCATTGAATGTTTCCTACTTGAACATGCCTCTAGGGGGAGCACTTCCCATCATTTCTTGTTGCGCTAATACTCCAATTCAGGCACGCTGCTTGGCTGGGGATGCAGGAGAAGCAAGCATCTTATCCCAGCATTCTTTTCAATCACCTGCAGTTATCTCACAGAGGAGTCTGGAGAATACAATTTGCTGCAGCTCCCAGCATTTTCAGACAGGTCTTAGTAGCCTCAGTGACATTTTAGTGTCCCAAGTGCTGGTTCTGCAGGCCTTTTCCTTACTCTGGTCCTGAGCATACTGCTCCCCTATGGACAGAAATATCTTGCCCTTCAGAAGGCCATTCCCTTAGTCCCTCTCTGCCAATCTAATTTAAATAACAGCACAGCAATAGACCATCGTCACTGTTTTTCTAACAGCTTAGAGCTGGCCTAGTAGAGTACCATGATATCAGGTGGCAGGGATGAGGTCCAGGGTTCTGGAGGGCCTGCAACTAGGACACATTGGGGCTGCTGTGGTCACACCATGTGGAATTTGAGGGTTCTCAGGTGCTGTGGGCATTCTCTGAGTCTTCTCTTCACAGAAAGTCTAGAAGGACAGGTGGGTTGATGGGATTTTATACAAGCTCCCATTAACTCATATATTGCAGACTGCCCTTTGGGGTCATCTGTATTGTTAGGGAAAGACATTAATGTTTTATAGATTCAAAGACTGTAACTTCACGGAAACTCATGAACAATAAAACAAACAGATCAATAAACAAAAAGCTTAAAGCCTGCTCCACCTTTTTCCCATTTCCAAGGAGTTCAGTGCAGATAAACAGTGGTTTGCATGGCAGGTGTTTTAGAGGTGATAGAAATGCCATTGCTATATCATATTGTTCATATTGTCCCCTCAATAGAATATCATGTCAAATGACATTGTTTGCCAAGGTTGAGTGAATTCCTGAGGCTTGCCAGGGTGGCTTCTTAAGCAGTTCTTGATTGCACGAATGCATCGTTTTACTATTTGAAGTATAGTTTTCCATGCACTGTTTTAACTTTTACAAAAAGGTTAATTTACTACATATAGTTCATGTGCTTTTTTATTTTTATTGCCTTGACTTAATGGAGGAATCATACAACACGGTTTAAAATATGCAATATGAAAAATATTTGTAGCCTCTAGAGGAGGGCTATTTTTACATTAGTTTATCTGTAATTATTAAATTACTTAAGAGAACAAAAATGTATCAGGTGCATATACAGGTAAAACTGGAATTTCCTCCTTCTTGAGACTGTAAATCACAAGAATTCTTAGGCCCTGGGGAAATGTATGTACATATTTTCAGCTGAAACATAGCTCCAGTATTGACCATTAATAGGAAAGCAATCAGACACTAATGTTTCAGTTAAGCAGCCTGCACACACATTTCTTTCTGACTTTCATTCATTGTCCCTTGGCTTTTTCTATTATTCTTTTCCCTAACTTCAACCAAGGATCTATATTTCCTAATTTGGATTATTTTTTTTTTCTGATTCAAAATTCCTAATTACATATAAATTGAACTGAGAGGCTAAATACTCCACTTCACATAAGTGCCCTAAAAATGTGGAGATCTGAACACTATTTACAGGCAGCTCAGCATTAAGAATGCAAATTATCAACCAAATGACAGCTAACTGAAATTTCTGTCTAACAGCTAGGCAGCTAATAACTATGCTTACTAAATATGCTTCAAGTTTTTATTCTTTGTTGTATATGGACAGGGAATGGAAAGAGTGGAAGAAAAGTTTTAAAATGTGGTTATTACTTTTCAATTCTTTTATTGTTTTATGTATTGTGACAGTCTGCTTCCCAAATTCTGGAAACAACTATGGTGATTTGATATGGATGCCTTTCATGCAAACAGATGGAGTAATTGAAAGAATAAATAAAAATATTCAGTGAAATTTCCATGCAGAAGCAACATACCTTCTGTGGGAAATCGATGATGGATTAATGAATATTATTGATATCATAGGAAATTAGGAAATCTTGTTTATAACATCAGAATTAATTTTTGCTTTAAAATAAGAATATCATTTTATTCTTTTGGAGTTTTTGTGGGGGGATTGTAGTTCAAGAATTTAAAAAATTTTATAAAATACACATCTAAAACTTTGACACGTGACCTCTGAAAATAAATAAAGCAGCCAAATGATGCCTGTATCCTTCTGGTGCCATAGAGTAGAATGCCAAAGTGCAGTGCAGCTGGTGCAATGCTTTGTGCTCGCCAAATAACATTGCAGCAAATTCACTTGTGATGGAGATGGTGGGAGCAGGGACTGGAGGATGGGGGATGAGGACAGTCCTGTACACCCAGAGACTGCTGGACCAGTCAGTCAGACCTACATTGACTGCACGTTCAGTTTCAATCTTGCTAAAATTTCATTAGGTTGATGTGTGTGTGTGTGTGTGTGCGTAGGCAATCCTTTCTGCCCAAATTATTTAATTAAAGTTAAGGCATCCCATGCACTTAACATAGTGCTTTTTACCCAGTATGATAAGCACCAAGCTAAGTGCCGAGTAAGGGTGAGGCAATGAATGGATACCAAGAAATGACTGACGGCTACCATGATGTGGAAAATAATATAATCAGTGCATTGACATCTGTGCAAATAAGCACCTGTAAAAAATGTATACTCCCATAAATATCTATACCTAATACCCTAAGTCAGAATTGGAATAGCGTATAAATGTACAACGATATGTAATTCATTTTCAAATTTCAAAATTAAAGTACAATGCCTGAAATTCACAATACTCTTCTAAAACTGCACAAAAATATGAGAAAAAATATAGAGTACTTAATTGTGTAATTGCTGTGCTACTCAGTGTAAATGAATGGCACCAACAAATTTCAGTTTTGCAAATAGTTTTATGTCACAACCTGAGAAATTTATTTGCTTACATCTCTGTGGTGTCATGGAAAGAAATGCTCAAATAAATAAAGCTTTGAAAACTCACATATAATATGTAAATGAGGAGAAATGATTAACAACGTAAATTAACAATAAGAGAAATATACCTCATTAACAGGAGAATCTTTTTTGGATTACCTGGGCACGTGTGGGTTGGACCTTATTTTCATTTCCCCCATATCATTTAAAGCATATTTTAAAGACAAATTTGATTGTATTTTTTTTTTTCTGTAAATGCATGCTATCACCATATAGTATTTTAGGAAAGCTTCATATGCAATTGTCTGTTAATTGATAATTGGTCATAAGATGAAATCATTGAAAATACATATCCTTATTTTAAATACCATTCCTGGATAAAGAACTTATTATGGACATAAGAGAGCATGTTTATAGCCCTTGTGATCACTCTGTTTGGTATATTTAGCATGATCTAAATGCTAGTTGTGCTCAGAAACACACAAATCATCATGTAATGACTTCAACATGCATCTGAATGCAATGATGAACCCCTACTATTTGCACCTATAAATAACTCTCTGCGTGAAAAGTGGATGAATGAACGGATGGCACTTCTGTTTTTCAACTTGATGTCATTATGATTCCATAATCACTTATTCCACAATCCATTTTACTGTGGAAAGAACAGTTTCCTGACTGGCACAAAGCTTCTGTGTGTTAGTAAAGCCCTTGAGTTAGCTCCTCTGGAAGTCCAGAGTTGCACAGCTTCATTTGCGTGCTTTTTCACTGCTTTTCCTTTCAGCTGTGTGAGCTGTTTTATTTTGACATTATAAATACCAGGCTCCTTAAGATGAAATGTGACTGGGTTCTTTGGAGTGCTTCCTGGCATGGATCCTTTTTGCAAAATGGATGTGCATTAATAATAGATACTATTATAAAACTACCACCAGGCTCCCATCTTTAGCAAACGTCCAAAAAGAATTACAGACTTCCATATTGGTACTTTCCCAAGCTGAGCACTGACCAAACTAAGGGAGCGAAGGGCAATGGGAAAATAAATATGCCATGTATTTATTTACCTATTTATAAATTGGAAAGAAAATATATTAGATAGAACCTTTAAACTATTGCTACATATGGCCAAGTTACTGCTACTATTCAAGTCAGCTTTTAAAACTAATAGAAGCAGTATATTCTTAGTCTTTTCATTTGCTTCTCACTGGTAGTACTGTGAATGCTCTCCTGTTTTAACCATAGAATCATCTCCTAATGCCACTCCAGGCTGTCTGGTAATATTTATAATTTAGAACAGCATATTATGAATAACTGTTCATGTAACACATGCACTATACTTTCCAAAATGTAAGTCCTAGAGATCCAGCTGCTGGAGACAACATCAAGTGCTTCCAATGTGAAGATGACAGATTGCTCTAATACATAACTGACAAGCAATGTAATTTCTTAAAAATCTAATCTCATGCTGCATGTGAAAGGAGTATATAGGAGTTACCCAAAGGGCAAAAAAAAAAAAAAAAAAAAAAAGAGAGACAGAGAGAGAGGGAAAGAGAAAAGAAAATATGAAACATTTTTCACAGCATTCTTTCTGAAGCAACAGCAAGGAGAGAAAGCTATCTTGTTATGAAAAATAGATCTAAAACAAGCAGTGGATGTGGAAGGTTGCAGAAATGCAATAGAATACCAGGCAACTTAACAGACCCAGGCAACACTTGTGGAATAGTAAGCAGCTTGGTTAGACAATAAAGCAACATGGAATTGGAGATTGTTCTAAAGAGCCATCCTTCTGCTTGCTTTTCTGAATGGCACTCTCCCTATTTACTGAGCTCACATCCACTACCCACAGCCAGTGCAGATCGGTCCTGACATTTAAGTAAACTGACTTTGAAATTTCTTGACTTTAACAGGCACCCTAAGGAAACTAATACCAGATTAGGTTAAGGAGGATATCAACATCTCACCCTGTTCCCTCTCGCTTCTGCTATCTCGACACAAGAGCCTAACACTGGAAGACTGCATTAACTTGCGGTTCATTTTGGAAGCTGTGAAATGTTTGAAGTTGTATGAAAATATAATGTCAATTTTCTGTGATAAATAATACATATGTAAATGTTTAAAATAGACATACAGATCATGTTGAAATGGATATTTTGCATGCAACAATGGGGGGAAAGTATTTATACCAGTAATATTGCTTAGAATAAAATTTCCAAATGTTTTTCAAAAAGAATTTTGTGTTAAGACACATAAAGTGATATGCAGAAATGGCACAGTACCAGGCATTACAGGGCATTGTCCCCATTCACGTATCTGCTGGGTCTCTGAAGTGCACACTTGCATTTTACAAGCTATTTCTTTTCTATAGCCATCGTGGGCTGGCACCAAGGGTCTGGTGGTGTCACATGCACTGCTAACAATTGGTGGGAATGTGGGAGGACAGAAATGAAACCCACAGACCTCTCAACCTCATCAACCACCAGGCTTACAATCTGTTGATGACTGGGTTTGTATCTTCCCAGCTGTCTCCTTGAAGTAAAACTTTCCTCATCAAAAAAGAAAAAGTGTTCAGCATTCATAGGGGGAATAGGTGGCTGGTGGGAAGTGTTTTCCTTTAAAATAGAAATCAATCTGTAACAGAAAAAGGTGAAACAGATAGCTTTGACAGCGATGACATTGAAGTAGGAATAGGGCTACTAAAAAAGTTGATAAAGGAAAACACTCTCCCTCAAAACTATGTCCTCAGTTTATTTTTTATTTCCTTCCTCTGGTGTGATCTTTCCATTAACAATGGGAAAAGCAAACATGAAGCCCTAGAATTAAGCTTCCTTTTACCAACCAAATTCATTTCAGACATATATTGAAGACAGTGTGCAAGGCAGAGTGGGGAAGAGAGAGATGAGACAGCCACAAAAATATTCAAGAAAGGAAAGGGGTAAGTTTTTTTTCTTTATTTTTAAAGAGGATTTAGATCACATAAATGTTACATTGAAAATGTAAGGGATTCCCATAAACCTTATCCCTTCCACCTCCCACACTTTCCCCTGTTAACAACATCTTTCATTAGTGTGTACATTTGTTACAATTGATGAACACATATTGAAGCCTTGCTACTAAGCGTAGTCTATAGTTTACATTATGGTTTACAATTTACACTGCACAATTTTATAGGTTTTAACAAAATGTATAATGGCCTGTATCCGTCATTGCAATATCATGCAGAGCAATTCCAATGTCCCAAAAATGCCCCATGTTACACCTATTCTTCCCTCTCCCTCCTCTCGGATCCTCTGGTGGCCACTGTTTTTATATCAATATTACAAGTACTTCTGTTACTACAATAATAATTAGTCTACTTGAATTTTGAGATGGTGATGCCCACTCTTCTTCTGATTGACAGGGGGCTTAGATCCCATGGGGCAGATGGTTAGAACTGTCTTGCTTGCAGCTGTGGGTACTCTTTGTTATTTGGGATAAGGGTTGTCCATCATCATCATTTTGTTAGTTGTGCTGGGCAAGTCCGATGAACTGGAGAGTAGGTGTTGTCTGCAACTCTGCTGAGATTCAGGGCACAAGTGGAATATGAACAAAACAAAGATTTAAGTCTCTGAGACATTTATTTAATGGGTATAGTGTTAATTCTAAGTTCAAATACAAGGGGCAGAATAACCATGTATAGGGAAATTATAAATGAGTCTAACTCTGTTACATTGGGGAGATAGGTTAACATATATTCCAAGGTAAGGCACACTGACGGGTGCCAATACCCTGGGGTTGTCTGCCCTGCCTATAATGTCCAGATATCTCTAGAGCCCTCAGGAACATGCCTTCTTGAGGTATTGTTTATTGTGACAGTCAGTGAGAGCCTCCTAAGACGTGAATAAGTGTAACCTCTGGAATGACCTTCCAACTCACTTTGAAGTCTCTTAGCTGTAAAAACTCATTTGTATTTAATATTTCCCTCTTTTGGCCAAAGTTTTTTCCAATTGCATCGTTAGTTGGCACTTGGTAATAATTCTGTGGTGCCAGAGAGGGTTAGACCCAGGAGCTATGTCCTATGCCAGAGGGGAAGGTAGTGCATTTATATGCTGAGTTTGGCTTAGAGAGAGGCCACATTTAAGCAACAAGAAAGCTTTCAGAAAGTAACTCTTAGGCAAAAGATATTATTAGGCTAAGTTTCAATTTTACAAGAACAAAGTTCATAAGTACAAGCATCAATATCAAGGGCCTGGCGTATTAGTCTGACCTCCTTCACTAGGCACTGCCCATGTACTCTAGAGATTCTTGTCACTCTATTAGAGAATGTAGCAGGACTCAAAAAAGGGGTAAGTTTTGACCTCACAAGCAGGCAGAACTCTGGCCAAATGTGTCAACTCCATTCTTAAATATATATATATATATATAATATTTTTAAAAAGGTATTTAGATTATATAAATGTTACATAAAAATATAAGGGATTCCCATATGCCCTGCTTCCTACACCTCCCACATTTTCCCACATTAACATCATCTTTCATTAATGTGGTACATTCATTACAATTGATGAAAACATTTTAGAGCATTGCCACTAAGCATGGATTATAGTTTACATTGTAGTTTACACTCTTTCCTGCACAATTTTGTAGGTTATGGCAAGATATGTAATGGCCCGTATCTATCATTGTAATGTCATTCAGGAAAATTCCCAAGTCCCCAAAGTGCCGCCATATTTCACTTGTATTTCCCTTTCCCTGCCCTCAGAACCTCTAGTGGCCACTGCCTCCACATGAATGATATAGTTTCTTCCATTGATAGAATCAAAATAAGTCTGTAGTAGAATACCAGTAAGTCTACTTTAGTCCATAGTTCATTCCCCAATCCTGAGGATTCTGTGATGGTATTGCCCACTCCCCCTCTAACTGAGAGAAGGCTTTGATCCTATGAGGCAGATGGATGGGACTCTCTTGCTTGCAGTTGTAGACTCTCTTGTTTCCTTGGTATGGTCATTGTCCATCATCATTTCCTTGTTAGTTGTCCTGGGTGAGTCCAATGAACTGGAGAGTAGGTATTGCAACTCCATTGAATCTCAGGGCCCAGCTGGCACATGGACAGCCCAGAGATTAAAGACTCTTGGACGTATACCTACCAACTCCAGCACCAACTATAGGTTCAAATAAAAGGGACAGAAGAGGCATGTGTAGAGAAGCCACATTTGAGTCCAACTCTGTCACACTCGGGAGCACAAACTCCAAAGTAGGGCCACTGGCAAGGCACCAAACTCTGGAGCTATCTGCCATGACCATAGGTCCTGGCTATCTCTAGAGTCCTCAAGGTCCTCACTATTTGGGATAGTATCTACTTTGGCCATCTATGAAATCCTGCTGAGACATGCATAAGGGTTATCTCTCTGATTACCTCAACTCCATTCTTACAGGGAAGATTGCAGGGGAATGAAGGTGTATTTATTCCAGAAAACACATCCTTAAATAGAATCCACTCCTGTGGGTGAGAACCCATTGTAAACAGAACCTTTTGATGAGGTTACTTCAGTTAAGCTGTGTGTGGACTAGCCCAATCAAGGTGGGTCTTAATCTTATTATTGGAGCCCTTTATACTTAGAATTAATTCAGACATGAAAGAGAGAAAGCCACAGGAAGCAAGAAGGTATATCAACAGTATCCCAAAGAGAAAGGAAAGACCAGGAGGTGCCACCATGGGCCTTTCCATGGTGTCAGAGGAACCAAGGATCACTAATAGTCAGCTCCAGAATGCCTCTGCCTTCAGGTAGAAAGCATTGCCTTGATGGTGCCTTGATTTGGACTTTCTTTGAGCCTAAATTCATAAGCTAATAAATTCCTATTGTTTAAGCCAACCCGTTTCATGGATTTATTTGAGCAGACTAGGTAACTAAAACATTGACTGAGCCGTTCCTGCAACTGCTGGTCTAGGATCATTTTTGGACCCTTGTTCACTGCAATGAAGGTGCTCAAAGAGAGTTCCATCATGAACAAGTAAGCTATATGATGAAAGAGAAGTTATAGACTTTGAATAACTCATAAACCCGATAAGAAGTACTAGAATATTTTATTTAATCCAGTCATTTTTCCAACAATAATAGTATTGAAAAGGAAATAGTTTTCACATTTCACAGACATAAATTTAGATTAGCTTATTGGGAAGATTAACCATTGAAACGATGCCAATTCTTCTGAAGTAAATTTGTATCTTCAAATTCCCAAAACAAATTTCCAATGTAAGTTTTTGTAACTTTGAAAAAAAAAATTTCAAAAATACATCTGAAAAAATAATAGAGAATTGTCCAAAATAATGAAAAAGAAGTAAATACTGGAACAAGAAGTCTTATTCTATTATAAGAGCCAATAATTTAAAAAACAGTGTGATATTGGCAAAAGAATCCATAGACAGATCAAGGGAACAGAACAGATAACCCTAAAACAGATCCTGGAACACAAAAGCAAGAAAATATTGCAAACTATTGGTTGTGGTTAATTGGCCATTTGAGACAAAAATGAGTTGTATTCTCACTTTTCATAATATCAATAGATAAGTGATAGATAGACAGATAGAAAGGTAAGTAGATATAGGTAAAGTCTGGGTTAGAATACTAGCATTAAACATTAAAAATAAATCCATTAAAATTTTCAGAAAGTTGGTGAATATTGAATAATCTCAGGATATGGGAAAAATTCAAAGCATAGATGTAGTTAAAGATTTCACCTCTTGCAATTACATTTCTGGGCATTACCTCTTTTTTATTGTCATAAAAATAACACTAGCCAATCCCTAAGAAAATTTGCCATCTCAAAAAAAGTAAAAAGACTGAGCACATGCCTGACCCAAAGAATATATACAACTGGTCTGAAACTTTTATGCTATAATAATACTTAGCCAAATTTGAAATGCAATGAGAACTCAGATTTCAGTTTGTAAGTTCCTCGAGGCCTTGGAGGTTACCAATTGTAGGACCCTTTCATGGTACTAGCATTAGATACATGAAAGTAAGCAGAGCTTAAAAGTAGGTCAAGTTGGTGATTATTAAATGTTTGGTGAGCTTTTCTGAATAGTTCTTGGAAACCACTGACAAATGAGTCCAGGATAAATCTTTATAAATATTTCCAAGTTTTCTCCTAATTTGGATGCTTTTAATTTGGCTGGAAAGAGGTCCTACTTATCACCCGATGTTTAAAACTAAAGGTTTAACACATTTAGCACTTGAAAAAAATAACTTGTATTTTTTAAAAAGTATCTACAGTTACTATCCATCTACTGAAAGTCTAAAATTTAGCTCAATTTGACCTTGATTTATAAAATGTGACACAACATGAAACTGTTTTAAATGTTTTTCAACCATAGTACTTGCCAAACTTCATCTCCCCACAAAAATAAGAAAAAAAGGAAAAAAGGAAGGGATGGATGGAGGAAGGAAGGGAGGGAGGGAAGAAGGAAAGAAAAGGCAAAGCAATTAAAAGAAAGGTGCAACTGTTGCTGTTTTTATAAAATGAAGCACCTCAAACCCAGCACATTATAGGTGCCAAGTGCTGGATATATGGTAGCTATCTCAATCAATCAACAGACATTAAGCCTCACCTATCAGACAGACCCTGTCTAGACAAGTTGGGAAAGTCTTCATAGTATAAGAAAGGGGTCCTCCATTCACAGAGCTTATTACATTCTTAATTTAGGAAATGCAATAAATGACATGGAATATTGATTAACCAGAAAAAATAAAATAAATTGTACATGAATATGTACAATTCCAAATTCTGAAGAGTAAAAAATCTGGATTATTGTGACTAGTTTGAGATATGCATAAAACTATGAACTGAGGGAAGGAGGAGAACAGCATGAAGGCCAGGGAATAGAGCTATCCAGCTAAAGAACTGAGCTGGGAAAAGAGGTGAGAGGTAAAACAAGGATGGAGAGTATTTATATCTGAAGGAGCTCCAGTGCCAGCTTGAGCTCTCTAGCCTTTATCCACCATGCAAAGGGAGGATCATGTCAGAGTGGAAGTGGGAATTATGAGAGTTTATTTCAAAGTCCTTCTCCGATATTTCCTCCCACCACTATTTAATTTTTTTCTGCCTTTTCTTGATTTAATGTTGAAATGACTTTGGAAAAACCGCTTACAATTACCAGCATTTCAACAACCAAGAAAGAGTCTTCTCTGCTTTATTTTAAAGATCTTGGACAATGACTTTTTCCGAAGGCCTAAATATATGGCCCCTAAAAAATATGCTTTAATCCCTGTAACACTATTATTTTCTATCACAAACACAGTATTTCCCTTCCTGTTCCTATATTTATTAAGATTTTACAAACACTCTCTTCCTGTGTTCATCTATTAACTTTGTAACTTGTTCTGTTCTCCATCCTTTATCCTAAATACTAGGACTTAATGTTCTCATGGTTATCCTTCCTTCCCAACCACATTTTCTCTTTTCCTCCTCCCTTTCTTTTCCTATATAATCTCTCTGATGCAGCTTTATATTTCTGTGTGGCATGTGATAGATATGTGCATTATATATATATATATAATATAATTTATGTAATTTTAAGTATTTGGGTCACTATAGCCCCAGTTTATACTTCAGCATTTTGATGAAGTAATTCAGGAGCTGCAATATTTCTCCTCAGTGTTTTATGTATCATACCTAGCTCAAATTCACTACTGAGGGAAGAAGTATTAAAAACTTACTTTTTTCTTTAAAAGGAAAAACTGAAGAGTGATGCAAATCACGTGCCAGACACGGCTGTAGGCATCAAGGGCAGCAGTGTACAAGAGAAACAATGCCCTACTATTCCCCAGAGGTCAGCTCTGCAATAGGCTCCCTAGACCCTGCTTTTGAGTTTCCTCCTGTGCATTTCAACATTTCCTGGCAATTGATGACCATAAATGGATCTTGAGCAATTCGTGTTTTATGATACCCTTTCTCAATTGCCCCATACTGCTCAACCCTTAATTCCTGTCAAGTGAAGAATTTGTTTCCCACAATTTTTCTCTTTGTAATGGTAGGTAATTTCAGACAACATATAAAGGTGTAAAAGACCATATTATTGATGGAAAATGAGTTTAGAGAATTGAGGAACAGTATTTTTGCTACTGATCAACACTCATAGTTTTCAGCTCAACTTTACCACTATAGACCTAGTAGCATGGCCATCATCACAGATATTTTGCATTTGTACAGCTAATGTGGTTCTAGGAAAGATTTTAGTGTTAACAGCTGGTCTTAAGCACACATGGATACTTGAAATGGTAAAGGTTGAAATATTAGGGTTTCAAGGCTCCATTTTACAATCCCAAATAGATTCCTGGATTGGCAATTAAACAAAAAAGAATATGCTACCTGCTCTTGAACCTCCATTTTCCATGAATTAAATAGAAAATTTTCACCTTATTCTGAGCAAATGTCACACAGTTTCTGCACTGTGGTAAACAATGCATATGAATCTGCACCTAACAAAGGATATGCATACGCAGGCTCTAGAGAGCTGTTGGAAAGAACCAGCATTCTTATCTCTATAACATGCAGTGGCACAAGTATAAAACTACAGAAGTCCTGGGCACACAGAATCCTGCTTAGCTGAATGTAGAAGTTCTGACTTAGAAAGACATAGATGTATAGAAGACTTAAGATCAGCCAGTTCTCAAAATGCATTCCTTTCAATAAACTTAATATCTCTTTATCTAACAGCAATGAATTTCTTAATTTTCCTATACCATTGAAATAAACCTAATTTATTTTGTTGTGTCTATGTCCTGCTTGTTGTACAAAGAAATAATACCATCAATTATAAATATACATATATACATATAAAATTTTCACTGTGCCCAATGGAAGAGATGTGCTGTCTTCAACAGCACAGAAAGGCAAAGACCAGAATTATGTCACATGCACAATTATTAATCCAGGTTGGCAACTTAGAGAGACAGTGTGGTCTAGCTGATAGAACACCAGATGGTAAGGCATGGGATTTGGTTTCTATTCTCAGTTGTATCACTGCTAGTTATTTGGCAAGGGATTTCTCTCGGTTTCAGTCCTCTCATGTCACGGTGCTCACAATCCCTACACTGTCTTTCTTTCACAGGTTTGATATGAAAGGCTGCCCAGAAAGCAACCAGGGATTCTCAAAAAGATATTAATACTCCTAAAGGTGTTTTATCAGAAGCTGCCATTCACTTTCTCCCTCACTCTCTTTTGAGCTCCAACTGCTTTCTTATCATAGTAGGTGGGTAGCTAGTTTGCTTATAGTTGTTGTTGACAAACTTAGTCATGCTAACATTGGCTCAGACTTGAAAATAGTTTTCAAAACTCTTCAATCTTCAAATACATCTCATTCATTTATTTTGCACTGTTCCCCTACCATCTCCCTTCCGATATCCACCTTCAAGTCTTCTTTACGTCAACTCAATTAAAGGAAGGAAATCATCTTTATTTTGCAGTCAACGCTAAGTTTATTAGACTTTACTATGTCCCTGGCAGTGAGGTAGGTACAATAGGAAATACATAGAAGGTCTAATCTATATTTTCTAAGGAAGTATGCAGTTGAATTTGAGAGGTATAGTTAACATACAAGAACTAATTATTTGATGATTTGGTATCAAACATAAAATATGAAAGAAGTTTATAGAAATGAAAATTGGTATGTACTAAAAAGAAGGCTCCATGGAGCGTAAGGCACTTGATCTGGACAAAGTTAATAAGGTTTGTGCAAGAAGAAAGCAGAATGGAGAGCCATTCCAGAAAGGGCAATTGCAGAAGTAAAAGTAGGAAGGCAAGGAAAAAGGACACTAGCATGATTGTAGTCAAGAGTAAGTATTGAGGATGAGAGGGAAATAGGTTGCACATAGAGAATATAGCTCCATTAAAGAAAGCCAAGATAAACACAGAGAGCTTTACACTAAGTTCTAAGGCAATAAGAAGCTTCAGGAGGTTTGGGAAAGAAAATGTCGTGATGAAAGGATTGATATAGACAAATTAATAGGATAGCCTTGGGGAATCCTGGAGGTAGGGGAAATGAAAGAATAGTCAAGGGATATTTTGGGGGGAGAAATGACAGGACTCAGGCTAATTCAAGGATAGGAGACCAAGATTAGGAAAAGTCAAAATAAGTCCATGTTTCCCAGTCTAGGGAACTGGGTGAGTGACTATATTACTGAAAGAGATAGAACAAACATGGGAGAAAGCCAGTGAGCTCTGATCTGGGTGTTGTTTCAGTCAAGGTTCATTCAGGGAAACATAACCATTATGAGTACCCTGGACTGATGGATTTATTATAGGAAAAAGCACTTACACAATTGTGGGAGGAATTGGAGAAGAAAGGGTCCAAATAAAGGAGATGGAAGATCAAAGAAAGGTCACCACCCAACCTCAAAAAACACTGGCCCAGAGCAAGTGAGAATTTGCTATGAAATCTGGGAGGCCAGGCATATCTACTGCCAGATGGGACTGCAAAGGGGAGCTTATGGAGAAGTCTGTATAGAAAGTTGTTGCCCCTGTGTCTGGCAATCAGGAGAAGAACTGGATGTGAGAGTTGGAGAACAGAAGAGAGTGAGGACAAGTTAGAAGTAGTTGGCATTTCTGTATCAGTATCTCACTATATCTTACCACGAAGACTTTCAGAAAGTAATGGTTACTATATTACATCAACCTTCTGAACTCATGAAAATTTTTCTTTTCACCATGTTTAACCTAGACTCATTCCTGAAAGTGGATTATGGGAAATGCAAACCCAGCTTAGCCAAACTGATAAGAAAAGAGATCAAACAAAATGGAGTTACTATGATTAGCAGATTTAAAATGGAGTCAGAAGGCCATTCAGGAAATTACTCTTATGCAAGTCTCAGCCAGATATCATAAACTGCCAAGAGATGCAAAACCAAAAGCAACACTATTACTGAAAAAATCTGGATTCCATGAAACAACTACAAGATAAAGAAATCAGCAAACTGTCTAACATGAGGGACATATGGAAAGCCCCAAACATCCACCAAACACAATTCTTTACAAACAATGTATGCAATCCTCTTCATTTTCTCTAAAATTCCTTGCTTGGAAGACCCAAGACAGGATACAGTTTGGGTTGCTACCTGAATCTGTGGTCCCCAAATAAACGCTTTTGTTGTTTTACAGCTCAGTTTGTTATTTTGGTCATTACCATATACAAAATCACCACAAATGTGATAAACTTAAAGCAACGGAGAAGTGCTAAGTAGAGATGTTTTGAAGGCAATGGGATTACATCATAGGAGGGCAGGTGAGAAATGGGGCCTGGAAATTGAATTTGCAGCGAAAGTCAGGGAATCAGTCCAGAAAACAAATAAATGTAAGGAAAGAGAGAAAAGAATGTGAGAGAGGGAGAGAGGGAAATAGGGGAGAAGGAAGAAGAAGAAGGAGAGAATAAAAAATAGGGGGAGGAAAGGGAGGAGGAAAAGGGGATGATGATGAGGAGGAAATACGAGAAGAAAGGGGAGTTTTTTGGGGCAGATACTGCTAATTGCTCACCATATTCATACCCCTTTCTTCCTGGGCACACTACTGGGTGTGGCCAAATGACTGAGTGCCAACCAAGCAAATGTGAATGGAAATGATAAGTGCCACTTCCAGATTTGACCCATAAAAACCTACCTCATGTGAACCTCAGGGCTCTTTCTCCTCCAATAGCTTGATAAAGATGCATGTAGTGCCTGTTAAGCCAGGACAGGACAGGGTTTTACGATGAAAGGAGCCTAGATCCTCAAATGACTGCTTGGAAGTAACCATTTCCCAACAAGGAACATCCATTTTGGACTTTACATGAACAAGGAATAAACGTCTATCTTGCTTGCATCATTATGTAATTAGGGACATATTTGCTACAGCAGCTAGCATTAATACATAATTAATTAATACATAAGGCAAAACAGAACATAACTACAATAAGAATTTAGGAAACATCCAGAAAACTATAGAGTCATAAAGCCAAGGGAAAAGAGCATCATAGGAAGGAATCAGAGGTCATCAATATTGTCTATTATAGAAGAGCCAAGGAAAATGAAATTAAAGAAAAGGGCCCTTTAATAACAAGAAGAATGAGACTGGGAAGTTTGGAGAAAGCAGTTAGAGGCAGCAGCCAGATCCTGTGGGAATAATTGGGCCCTGGGAAAGAAGTATAGACGTAACAGATATGGAGCGCGCTATTAAAATTTTGGTAGGAAGCTAACTTTGATACAATAAGAACAAGAAGGAGAGTATCAAGAAAATGCGAGCAATATAGAAATGTGACTTGAAATTAGTAGGTAAAAGAATTATGAAAAGGGAGAGTTTGAAGATACTGGAAAAGGTCAGGAATAATTAAGTTCAGAGGTCCAGTTAGGTAAGGGTGGCAAAAAGTTTGAGGTTGGCTTTATAGAAGAGAAAAAACTTTTTCCTCTAAAAATGAAGTGAAAGAGGAAATGAGATGGCAAGGTGGCATGTTGAGACAATGATGGGGTTTCTTAAGTTCTCCTGCTGGAAGTTCTTAATCTTTCAGGAAAGTAAGAGACAGGGTCATGCACTTAACAGGGCAGGTAGGGATTTGTGGTTTAAAGGTGGATGTGAAGATAGAAAATCCTCTTTAGAAAGTCCTTGGGAGTCAGGGGGGAAACTAATAAAAGGTGTAATGAGCAGCAGTCAGGGTGAAGCCAGAAACAGACTGTGATAAACAAGCTCTGAATCTGCCTTTGCTTTTACTCTGAGGCCAGTCAACACAGAGAGACCCATGATTAAGAGCTATTTTCAGTAGAATGAAGGTGCTAAAAAAGAAAGAATGGACCTAATTGCCATGGAATACAAGGTGGCAAGGAAAGCCTTTCCAAATCAAGCAGATGGTAATTGGGATAATAGTGTGAGAAGTTGAGTGAGTACAGATATATGGAAACCAAATTGATCAATCTGGTGAGAAAATGATATCACTGACATATTAAGAGAGAGCAATTTCAAGGGGTGTTTTTATCTGAGCAACAGTGCAGTGCAATGGTCCAGGGAGGTATCATTTGAGAATGTGGTGATCCACCTAAAAGACAGATAGTGATTTGCAGAGTCAAAGAGATGAACTAAGAGACAGAGTAACCTAATGTGAAGTCATTGAGGAATGATGGCACATTAAAGACTTATGTTATGCCTTAAGCAATTGTTCCTGGAAAAAGCAAGTCATAATGGAAAAGAGGGAGGAGAAAAAGATTGAGTTGAAATTATCCTATTTTTTAATGAATTAATTAATCTTAATTATTGGATTCTTATGAAGTTGCTACCTTGATTTTATTGGAAACTTTAATTTCTTTTACACCTTTCCTATAGGAGACAGTGTTGATGTTGGTGAAAGCATTGGCTGATCTGATGCTTTAGCTTCAAGAACCAGTGAAAACTGTCAAAGATGGGAGAGAAAATTCTATTTGGATGGCCGCCATCCATCCATCCACCCACCCACTCATCCATCTATCCCTTCAGCTATACTCTAAGCACTTCTTATATTCCAGGAATACAGTAGAAATGAAAGAGGCATGATCCTTTTCTCATGGAACTTAAATCATGAAGGATCACTTTTACAAAGGTTAAGTAAAGACTGCTATGGGATTATGTGGCAGGGGATGATATCTTAGCCCAGGATTTCATGCAAGAGCTCCATGAGAAAATGGTATTTTTACTAAATATAAGGAAATAGGCAAAGGCATATTCGCACATAAGAGAGAACTTTGAGTTTATTCCTTGCCATGGTTTGAGGATATCAGCCCAGAATCATTCTGCAGGCAATTGACTTTCAGAGGGAGCATTGTAAGACATCTTGGAGAATCAATATGAAACAAAGCAACTTCCCAAGGGATAGAAATTCAACTACTGCAAAAGTATGCATTCGATGAAATATGGCAGAGCAGTGCTGAGGGTGAACAAGGCAGGGAAGTATGCAGTGAGGACTTATGGGAAAACAAGACTAGGAACAAACCTGATGAATCCAGGGCACTCTGCCTCCGCCCAAGCCCCATAATGCTAGGTCAATGCAGTCTTGCCTGGAGGCAGAATGATGGCTATCAATATTTGTTCTAGAAATGTGATAGGAACTACATTGGGAGAAAGCATGAATATTTGGCCTTGCTTATTTAAGGAATTCTAATCCTGTACTTTATTATTATATCACTTTATTTACTTAATGTCATTTTTTGAACACCAAAATAATATTTAAAATAAAATAGAAACAGAAAACTACAGATATTAATGGTTAATTAGAATCTTTGTAAGTACCTTATTAACTTCTTTTCTGTCTGTGTGTGCTGATAGGCATATTTCATATTTGAGTTAATACCATACATACTGTTTTACTACTTCCTTAGGATATTTTGGCAATTATAATTGAGGAAGTAAAAAATATAGTATCCTAGCAGTTTCACTTGAGTCCCTTTGAGAATCTCTCCTCTAATGGGAAAATACCTTGATGAGCCATTAGTATAGAAGAGGAGACCCAGAAGGCATTGGTGAATGAGGAACTAAGAAATTTTTATGCTCTATGTATGAGAAAATGAGAGGAATTGTTATTGTTATCATTTGAGCAGACAGAGGAAAAAGCCAGAATGTATAGTAGGAAGAGATAAGGAAGAAAAGTCAGATAGATGGTGTGAAACTAGAGACTTTTGCAGAAAACAGCTAAAGAAATTTCCACAGTGATGTAGTGGTCAAATGGTATCAATGTCTCATGTTTTGTTTCAGGGTATTTCACTGGATTATCCAATTGTCAGTAAAATCTTCTATATTTCAAAATATCCTGTGAGTTTGTATTTTTCTTTTCTCTGCTTCTCCTTCTCCTTCTCCTTTTCTTTCTCTCTTTTTTCCCACCGCCTCTCTTTCTTTCTTTTTGGTAGAAACTGAGGACAGGGATAAATTTTATTTCTCGGTCAAAATGGTAAAGAGAGTCAGTCTGCATAGAACCCAAGGACAGAGGTGACTAGAGGAGTTGAGTTTCGCAGAAATGTCCAGAAATATTTGGAAAGATGTTGGACTTTCACAGAATGTGGAAAATAATACATTACATTTTCAAATGTCAACCCTGTGCAGCGCTTCCCATATTCCATTTTCCTCTCTTTCTCTCAGTTATCCACTGCCTGAATGTAGTATCTAACATCTGCATGTCTTTTATATAATTTTATTACCTGTACATTTAACCATATCAATTGTAAATTTCTCAATCTCTCTCCCTCCCTCTTCGTCTCCTCCTTTTCCTTTCCCTCTCTCTCCCTCATTCTTCCCCTCCCTCCATCCCTCCATCTCTGTCTCTGTCTCTGCCTCTCTCTCTAACACGCACACACATAACCTTCATTCTCTAAGGTATACCTTTAAGAATGTAATTTTTGGATCATAGGTACTTGTTCCTTCAACCTTACTAAATTGTCAAATTTCTTTCCAAGGTGATTTTACTGATTTACCTACCATACTGCTGAACACTGGTGTTCCCACACTTCTGTATACTTCCCTTACTGTTCTCAAATTTCTTCATTTTTATCCATTTGATTTTTTCATCTTTTTACATCAATTTGCATTTCTATGGTTATCACTAAGATTACATATATTTTTACATTTATTGTATATTCAATTTTTACTTTCTTGGATTGCCTGTTCAAAAAATTTACCTATTTTCTATTGGGTTGTTTTTTATGTACTGACTTTAAGAACTTAAGAGTTCTTCATATTTATAGAACTTTCTTCTATTTTTTAAGTCATGTCCATTGCAAAAACATTTTTCTAGGACTGTGGATTGTCTTTTGTTTTTTACAAAATGACTCTTTCTTATGTGTATAAGATTTTACTATGAAGATAACAAAGTTTTAAATTATTCCTTTATAAAAGTTTCCTAGGTCATATAAAAGAAATCCTCCCAGCCTTCAAAGTCATAAAGATATTTTTCAATATTTTACTCTTCTATTCTTATTTTCTTTAAATTTATTTTTGTTGTATTTATAAATTATTTGTTCTGAAAGTAGTTATATATTTTTCTTGAACAGTTAAAAATTAAATTCACAAATTTTTACTCTAAACCACCTTGTCTACATTTTATTAGTTTGTATTGTACAATGTTGTCATTATTCCCTAAATGTTTTGCATTTACAGTTTTTATTACTTCTGAATTATCTAATGAAACTACTTTTATTTAAAATTTTGTCTCTAATTTGTTTGATTTAAAAAATGTCACAAGATCTATTTAGGTATCGAATAAGTATGGCCAGTCTTGTCTGGTTCAAAGTGTTTCATTCTTATCTGCAGAGTCTTTTACCCAAGGAAATTTCCTTTTAACTTGCTTTTTATTTTTGGTCTAGTCATGCTTACTGTATGTTGGATCTTAATATTCAGATTTTCATATCTACCACCTTCTCTCTTATTTGGTCTCTTTTTTCTTATTCTTTGCATTTTGGGAGAGCTTTTTTAGTTTGCCTTTTAGGAAATAAATTTAATTTTTCACAATGTCACTTCATCCTTATTCTAATTCTGATTCTAATTTTGTGATTGTATTTTATTTATATTTTTACAATCTTTCCTTATTTCATCCAACTCTTTGTTATAATAGTTGTGGTTTTATCATACTATCTTTTCTCTTCTGTTTTATAGCCTGCAAGGTTTCCCAATCCTTACTGAGAGAACAAAGTTAATGTTTTCTAAAGCTCATTCCTTATTTTGAAATATCAAAATGACTTCTGTATCTTCTGTAATAAGTCTGCTTTCATCTTTAAACTTGCAGAAACTTTCATAAAAGCCATGCATTCTTTCCTTTATTTAAAAAGAAGCCTAGTTTCTAACATGTATTACTCAGTACTACCCATACTTACCTCCTGATTCTTGTTAGAATCCCCTTCTCATTTAAAGAATGGAGGTTATTGTGCTCTAGCTCTACCTACCATTGACAGTATCTTCCTTAGTATGGATCTGTTGGGCTGAGGGGAGGTCTCCTTCACCATCTGCTTGGTTATTGTACAACAACAAGGAATATTGTGCTTATTCCTTGATAATCAAATATAGAGTGTAGTTCTTTTCTTGTCAAAATCAGTGAATGAAAAACTTTAATCCTAAGAATTCAGTGTGTCCATTCCCTTTGCTTGACTTACCATGCTTCCATGTAAAAAATCTGTTTTTTTCCTAATTCTGTCGTTGTTATATTTATCATCTAATAGTAACCAAGGGGAGGTAGCAATAGGAGAGGTGAGAATACAAGATGTGGAATGTTTCTGGTTACCCAGGAAAGCTACTCTCAGGAAGGTGTGTGGTGTGTTCTCTCCTGCAGTTTAGTGAAGTACCTTTGAATGGGTGATGAGTGCTTTCAGTAGGAGTTCTTGACCTGAAATCTATTATCACCTTTCTTGCAATGTTCCACATGTCTGCCCAAGCAATTTTATCCAAGATTTGGCTAAGAAAAATTTATACTAACATTTGGATGATTATAACCTTTATTTCTCATATGAGTACAGTTGAAAGCTTATGTTTCTCTGTATTTTTGTGTGTTGATGGAAAATAGAGAAAGAGAGAATCGGTCATCTTTGAATTCTGATAAAATGAAAAGTTATGCTACAGAGTATTTTTTAACTTTTGGTTTCTTCTCTTTACAATCTTATGAATTATCAAAAACCCTAAAGAGCCTTTTTTATGTGTTTTACATCAATAAATATTTACCTTATCAGAAATTTAAACTGAGAAATATTCAAGAAATTTATTTATTAATTCATTTAAATAACAATAAACCCATTACATATTAACATAAACTATACATTTTTATTTAAAATAACTATATAAAGGAAAAGAAATTTAAAAAAATAAAATAAAAATAACTATATATATTTTTAAAAAAAACTAAAGAGATGATTGGCATTGTTTCACAGTTTTTGCAAAACTCTTTAATGCCTGGCTTAATTGAAGATAGCTACATTCTTCTGCATTCAGTCTATGATTATATGTTGCTTTGATTAATGTACATGAATAAAATCTGCACTCACAGATACATAGTTGGAAAAGGGAAGACCTCATTGTCCCCCTAGGAATCCTGGGACCACCGTGAAGGAACATTCGAAAATGGGTTTACATGTTGATTATACAAATGTTTAACATAGAGAATCTGATTAACAGCTCCCTCCCACACACACACACACAATTAATTAGAAGGGTTATGTGACTTGCTCGACCTGAAAGCAGTAAAAACAACACTTGAACTCAGTGATCTTAATATAAAGCTCTTCCTTTCCTATACCTATTTACATCAGGCTAAGAAGAATAACCAAGAAGTAGATCAGACTGCATCCATGCAGGTTTTTTATTTTTTATGTTTCTATAATTCCATATAACTGGATGGTCTAAGAAGAATATCTTACATTCAAATTAACTTTGGGGTTTCAGAAACTAACAAATGTTCAAGACTGCATGATCTTTATCTAAGATAGATTAAAAATTTTAAACTAGCACTTATTTCCAATTGTCATGTTACAATGGAAGGAGAATAAAATGTATTCATAAGCACCTTTAGGAGAGAAAATCTACCCACCTCCATTTGGTTCACCTTCCACCTAATGCATCCTCCATGTACTCTGAAATTGTAAAGAATAAAATAGACTTTGTCCACAGTGAGGGAAGTTTGCAGAGTCACCCAAAGAAGGCTAAGGTACAGGAATTGCCCTCGGCTAAAAGAAAAGCACAGATGGTAAAATGAGATATTGGAGCAGGATCACCCATCAGCTGGCTGGCAATAAGAATCTCATTACTGGCTGATCACAAATAGCTCTTAGAGCCGAAACAATTATTAAACTTTTCACTAAAAGTGAACTGGAATAGAATAGCAGGTGCAATGTGTCAGGCCTTTAAGAAATACGGAGGAAATTATAATGACAACAGAATTGACTGGCTATGTTGGGGGCAGTTAATTCTCTGGTGAAAAACAATGAGAGGCTAAGGGTTATTGTTGATGAAAAGTTAAGTGTGAAAGCCAGAAGACCTCCTTGGAAACATACAAAAAGACTTTCATTTCCTGCAGCAAAGAACTGAAGAAGCTGAGGACCAAAAGTTCCAGAGAAGGCTAAATCAACTTCAGCAGGTATTGCTATGTCAAGGTTAGAGTTCTGACTGGGAAAGAATGGGGTCCTGACACATGGGGTGGGAGCATTTGACTTGATGAACAAAAAATCTCAAATCCCTTGATTCCATTGAAACTTCTAGCCTGCACAATTGCCTCAGTTATCCCTATAAAGATTTTAGAACTCTCTCATTGTTGAAGACAATGTAGAGGTTCTCTCCCACACACAAGACAGTAGGCATTCCTCTCAGGATCTGCCCTTACCTACTCCAATTGTCATTAGGCCAGTAAATAGACTTAGCTAAAATGGAGAAGTGTCAGGCTTTCTAAGGGAGGAAAAAGACTATGCACTGAAGGAGCTAGAGTGTATAGTCAATATGTACAATCAAGAACCTGGCAGTTTTATGGGACTAGATTTTGAAAGTACTCCATCAAGGTGGGACAGAATACAAAAATGGATGACAGCATTTAATGTTATGGAAAGTTCAAATACTCTGCTAAGATGGTTTATGAAAACTTGGATAAAGCAGTGACCCAAACTAAATGAATCTGAAATGCCAGAAATGTCATGGCAGGAAGAAGAAAAATGAATCAAAAGGCCCAGAGATAGACATTTGCATAGTGGCATTATTCACAATTGCTAAAAGATGAAAACAACCCAAGTGTCCACCAACCAATGAATGGATGAATGAATAAACAAAATGTGGTATATATATATATACACACACATATATATGATGAAATATTATTCAGCTATAAGAAGAAATGAATTTGGGATGCATATGACAACATGGATAAACCTTGAGGACATGATGTCGAATGAAATACTCCAGATACAAAAGGACAAATATTGTATAGTATCACTAATATAAACTAAATACAATGAGTAAAACTCATGGAACAAAACTCCAGAGTACAGGTTGCTAGGTGATAGAATGTGGGGTGAGCAGGGGGAGCCAACATAGAATGTTCAATGAGAGGGATTGTAAATGTGGGGAAATGGTTAGAGTTGATGGTAACACACAGTGAGTATAATCAACAATTCTGATTTATAAATGTGATTCTGGTTGAAGGGATAATCTAGGGAAGTTAATGTCAATTGAAAGAAAGCTGGAGGATAATCTATAGACTGTATAACATAGTGATTTCAGTAGTGGATGATGATTGTGCTTAATAATACAAGAACTGTAACATCTCTTTATATATCCAGGATATTAAACCCTTATCAGATATGTGATTTCCAAATATTTTTTCCCATTGAGTTGGCTGCCTTTTCACCCTTCTGAGAAATTCCTGTGACGTGCAAAAGTATTTAATTTTGAGGAGGTCCCATTTATCTAATTTTTCTTTTGTTGCACGTGCTTTGGGTGTGAGGTCCAAGAAACCACCACCTACTACAAGGTCTTGAAGATGTTTCCCTACATTTTCTTCCAGTAGTTTTATGGTCCTGGCTTTAATATTTAGATCTTTGATCCATTTTGAGTTGATTTTTGTATAGGGGGTGAGATAGGGGTCCTCTTTCATTCTTTTGGTTATACATATCCAGTTCTCCCAACACCATTTGTTGAAGAGACTGTTTTTTCCCATCACCTTGGGCTTGGTAGGTTTGTCAAAAACCAGTTGACTGTATAGGTAAGGGTTTATTTCTGGATTCTCAATTCTATTCCACTGACAACAACTCAACAATAAAAAGACAAATGACCCAATTAAAAAACGGGCAAAAGACTTGAATAGACATTTCTCCAAAGAAGAAATACAAATGGCAAAAAAACACATGAAGAAATGCTCAACATCACTCACAATTAGGGAAATGCAAATCAAAACTACAATGAGATATCATTTCACACCTATCAGAATGGCTACTATTAAAAAGACAGAGAACTACAAGTGTTGGAGAGGGGGTGGAGAGATAGGAACACTTCTTCACTGTTGGTGGGAATGCAGGATGGTACAACCACTATGGAGGACTGTTTGGCGGTTCCTAAAGAAGTTGAATATAGACTTGCCATGTGACCCTACAATACCACTACTGGGTATATACCCAGAAGAACTGAGAGCAGTGTCACGAACAGACATCTGCACACCGATGTTCATAGCCACATTATTCACCATTGCCAAAAGTTGGAAACAACCCAGGTGTCCCTCAACAGATGAATGGATAAACTGTGGTCTATTCACACGATGGAATATTATGCAGCTGTAAGAAGAAATGAAGTCATAAAGCATATGGCAACATGGATGAACCTGGAGGACATTATGTTGAGTGAAGCAAGCCAGACACAAAAGGACAAATACTGTATGAATGCATTACTATGAACCAAATATATTGTGTAAAATATTGTTTGATTCACACACACACACACACACACACAAAACAAAAAACAAAATAACAAGAAAAAAATTTACATGTATCCATTACATTTAATTGAGAAATGTATATATTTATTCATCTGTGTTTACTTTTTTGTTTTTAATTGCTTTTGTTTTCAATTATTAAATGTACAAAATAAAGTTAAAATAATAATAATAATACAAGAACTTTCATCTATTACAAGGTGTATTAGTCAGGGTTCTCTCGGGAAACAGAATCAACAAGAGATATCTGTCAATAATGTGAGATTTTAAAAGAGTCTCTCACACAACCATGGGGATGCACAAGTCCAGGTTCTGCAGGCAGGCTGCAAGCCAGGGGCTCCAATGAAAGTCCAATGAAAGGTCCTTAATGAGTTTCAGGGAGAAGTTGGCTGTCCAATGACGAGCTGGAAAATTCTCCCTGAATGTCGAAATCACTTTCCCTTTTAAGGCATTCAACTGATTGGATAAAAGCATCGCCCATTGATGATGCAATCTCCCTGATTGATGCAGATGTAATCAGCCATCCACGCAGTAAACTCAGTGGTGATCGAAGTCCATAAATGCTCTTATATTACAATTAGCCCAGTGCTTGCTGGACCAAACACCTGGACACAATTACCTGGCTGAGTTGACACAGTAGCCTAACCATCACACAAGGTATTAAGAATATGGAGATAGATGGGAAAATACAACTAATATACTGGATATACTTTAGTTAACAGTAATATTGAAATATTTTTACAGCAATGGGAAAAAGTACTGTATCAATGCTAAGGGTATAATGGGGGTGTGTAAGGAGATATGGGATTTTTCTTTCTGGAGTAATGAAAACATTCTTAAATGGACTGAGCTAGTATCAGCACAACTCTCTGACAAAACTGAGAGCCACTGAATACATACTTTGGATGGGTTGTACAGACAGGGGACCATATAACACAGAGGACCCCATGGTGCGGGGCTGACTGAGGTGATCCTTCAAAAAGGGAACTTATGATTAGGCCAGGCAAGATGATGAAGTACCAAATATAATTTATTTTATGCCATTATACCTAAAGCTGGTAGATCTCTTCAGGTTTTAGAGGCATATTCCACAGCTGGGAATACTGTTTCAACCTATATGACAGATATGATGAAAGCCTAATAGCTTTGAGTAGGACACAGAGCTGGAAAGCATTCTACAGCAGGTCCTGGCTACAGTGCAAGTGGATAAGCCACTGAGCCTTATGCTTCAGCAGATCCAGTAGAATACAGAGAGATGTCATAAAATGAGATGTGTAGAAGTGTGAGTGACCTCACTTAACACCATTCCTAGTGATGCACTTTGAGAATGTGCACTTCCCATCCCCTAAATCTAGGTGTTAGGAGATAAAGATCTTTGTTAACAAAAAGAAATATTTCCACAGGGGACAGAGCAGAAGTTCCATTGACATTTAAGCCATAGATGCTGCCTAGCTCTTTGAGCTCCTCATGCCAAGAGAGCCTAGACAGGGCAATTGACCCAAGATGGCACTGGAGTAACTCTGGCAGGGCACAGCTTTCTTGCAAAATAGGGGAGAAGGTGTAGAAGTAGGAAAGAGTTGCTTCTGGGACCTCTGCAGAGCAAGACAATGTTGCATGCATCATCTGAGAGGAACTGGGAACAGAGAGACAGAAAAGCCAAAGGGAAAATCTTGAGTTGTTACCACCTTGTCTGGGAACACTGCCCATCCCCCAGCCCCCTAAACCACAAGGGGAAGAGCCTTGGTAAAATTTGCAGCTGAATGACCAACAGACTTGGGAAAGGACTGATTCCTCCCTGGGAAGAGGAGGTGGTAGTGGGGGGATGAGTGAGATTTCTCTGGCAAATGTAACTACCATAACTTGCTGATTCAGAAGAGCTAGTGGAAATAGAAGGATTCATCTCCATGAAATGGATTGCCAAGGAATTACATTTGCTGGTCAGCTAGGACAATAAAGGAAGACAGGCATGGTAGATCTGATTAGGCCCTATTAGCAGCTCCCTGCACCTGTTTTGACTACCTAAACAGTACAATATTAAAGTTTTACAACTTTTCACAAAAAATTAAGCAAAAAAAGAAGAGCTGTGAAATAAAAATACTAGGAAAAAGAGAAATTCATCAACAGTGCAAAATCACCAACATAAACAAATGCCTAGGGACCAACAAAATATAATAACCTAACCCATATTAAGAAACAGGAAGATAATGCCCAGCCAAAGGAAGAAACCAAGAATCCACTTGAGACACAGAATTTAAAACAACTAATAAATGATGTTCATACGAACTTCCTTAATCAATTTAAGGAGATGAAGGAAAACATGACTAAAGAGATAAAGGATATTAAGATGACACTGGTGTGAGTATAATGAACAATTTGAAAGTCTGCAAAAAAAAAAAAAAAAAAAGGTAACAGAGCTTGTGGGAATGAAAGACACAATGAGGGAAGCAGATGCAGTTTAGTGGGTGAGTGCCTGTTCCCATGTGCAAGGTCCTGGTTTCAATCCCCAGTACCTCCTAAGGAAAACATGATATTAAAGATACATTAGAGGAATATAATAGCATATTTGAAATGTTAGAAGAATGAATAAGTGAATTTGAAGACAGAACATTTGAATTTGAAAGATCAGAGAACAGACAGAAAAAAGAATGCAAAAATTGAACAATATCTCAGGGAATTGAATGACAACATGAAACAGACATATACATGCATTATAGGTGTGCCAGAAGGGGAAGAGAATGGAAAAGGGGCAGAAATAATATTTGAGGAAAAAAATGTGTGAAAACTTCCCTACCCTTACAAAAGTCATGAATATCAATATTGAAGAGGGGCAGCATATTCCAAACAGAATAAATCTAAAGAGGCCTACTCCAAGTCATCTACTATTCAGGTAGTCAAAGGCCAAAGATAAATAGAAGATTTTGAAAGCAGCAAGAAAAAAGCAATATATTGGGAGTGGATGTGGCTCAAGCAGTTGAGTACCCACCTCCCACATGGGAGATCCCAGGTTTGGTAACTGGTGCCTCCTGAAAAAAACAAAAACAAACAACAAGCAAAACAAATTAAAAAAAAAAAAAAGGAAACCTGAGGGAAGCCAGTGTGGCTCAGTGGTTGAGCACCAGCTTCCCACATACAAGGTCCAGGGTTCAGTCCTCTGTCCCCAATACCTCAAAAAAAAAAGCATTACTTACAAGAGAACCTAAATAAAGCTAAGTGCCAGTCTCTCATCAGAAACCATGGAGGTGAGAAGGCAGTGGTATGTATATTTAAAGTACTGAAAGAGAAAAACTGTCAGCCAAAAATGCTTTATCTGGCAAATCTATGCTTCAGAAATGAAGGCAAGCATAAAGCCTTTACAGAAAAACAAATCCTGAAAGAGTATGTCACCAAGAGACTGAATCTGTAAGAGATATTAAAGGGTGTGTTATAGCCAGAAAAGAAAAGACAAGGGTAAGAGCCCTGGAGAAGAGTACAGAAATGAAGAACAAAGTAAGAGAAATGGAAAGGGTTAAAAGACAGACAATATTAATTAATTAATATGACAACAGAAATCCAGGGATAAAATTAACCAAGTAAGTAACACCTTTATAGTGGCAACACTGAATGATAATGGATTGGACTCCCCAATTAAAAGACATAGACTGATAGAATGGATAAAAAGAACACATGAGCCATCTATTTGCTGTCTACAAAAGACTCACCTTAGATGCAAGGACACAATCAGGCTGAAAGTGAAAGGTTAGAAAAAGATATTCCATGCTAATAGAAATAAAAAAGAGGGTGTAGCAGTACTAATATTGGATGAAATGAATTTTAAATGCAAAAATGTTATAAGACATGAAGAAGGTTACTATGCATTAATAAAAGGGACAATTCACCCAGAAGAAATAACAGTAATAAATATTTATGCACCCAACATACATGAGGCACACACTGGCAAAACTGAAGGGAGAAATAGATGTATCTATAATAATTGTTGGAGACTTCAACACTCCACTCTCAGCCTTAGATAGTAGATCTGGACAGAGGATAAATAAGGAAATTGATAGCTTGAATAATATGATAAATGTACTTAATCTAATAGACATTTATAGAGCAGCACACACCAAAACAACAGGAAAAATATTCTTTTCAAGTGCTCACAGATCTTTCTTCAGGATAGACTATATGTTGGGAAATAAATCAGACCTCAATATATTTAAAAACATTGAATTCATACAATACACTTTATCTGATCATAATGGAATAAAATTGGAAGTTAACAGGTGAAAAAGGAAAATTTAACTAATATATGGAGATTAAACAATACACTCTTAAGTAATCAGTGGGTCAAAAGGAAATTGCAAGATAAATCAGTAAATATCTTGAGATGAATGAAAATGAGAATACAACATATCAAAACCTAAGGGACACTGCAAAGGCAGTGCTGGGAAGGAAATTTATACCCCTTAATGCTTACATTAAAAAAAAAAGAAGAAACGGCTAAAACCAAAGACCTAACTACACACCTGGAGAAATGAGAAAAAGAACAGAAAACCAATCCTAAAGAAAGTAGTTCCCACTGCATCCTGAAAAGGCAAAACAAACAAACAAACAAACAAACAACAACAACAACAACAAAAAAAAAAAAAAGCAAAGCAAATGACGCAAACTCAAAGAAGCTTATGTGGCACAGTGGTTGAGCACCAGCTTCCTACATACGAGGTCTCGAGTCCAATCCCTGTCCCCCCAACCCCCCAAAAAGAGAAAACCACCCAGTAGAAATAAAAGAGATCATAAGAGGATTCTATGAACAACTGTATGCCAACAAAGTAGACAACATTGATGAAATGGACAAATTTCTGGAAACTCAGGAATAAACCAAACTGACCCTAGATGAAATAGAAGACTTCAACAAACCAATCACAAGTAAAGAAATTGAAACAGTCATCAAAAACCTCCCATAATGAGAAGTCCAGAACCAGATGGCTTCACAGGTGAATTCTACCAATCATTCAAAGACAATCTAATACAATCTTGCTCAAAATCTTCCAGAAAACTGAACAGGAAAGAACACTACTAAACTCATTCTATGGAGCTAACATCACCCTAACACCAAAGCTGAATGAAGATATTAAAAAAAAAAAAAAAAAAAGAAATTTTCACACTAATTTCTTTATTGAATATAGATGCGAAAATACTCAACAAAAATACTTGCTAACCCGTGAAAAAATTACATCATGATCAAGTGGACTTTATACCAGGTATGCATGGGTGGTTTAACATAAGAAAATGAATCAGTGTAATACACCACATTAATAAATTGAAAAAGAAAAGTCACGTGATCATTTTAATAGATGCAGGAAAGGCATTTGAGAAAATACAACATCCTTTCTTCATTAAAAAAAATTAAAAAAACACTCCAAAAATAGGAATAGAAAGAAGCTTTCTCAGTATGTTAAAGTGCATGTATGAAAAATCCACAGCTAACATTGTACTCAATGGGGAAAGACTGAAAGCTTTCCCACTGAGATCAAGAAAAAGACAAGGATGCCCACTGTCACCACTGTTACTCAGTATTGTGCTACAAGTGTTAGCTAGAGCAATTAGGCTAGATAAAGAAATAAAAGGCACCCAAACAGGAAAAGAAAATTAAAACTTTCTCTATTTGCTGATGATATGATCCTATACTTAGGAAACCTCAAAAAATCTGCAACAAAAATATTAGAACTTATAGACAATTTTAGAAAGGTGGCAGGATACAAGAGGAATATGCAAAAATCAATAGCATTCCTATGTACTACTGATGTACAATCTGAGGAAGAAGTCAGAAAAAATACCATTTACAATAGCGACTAAAAGGATCAAATATTTATTAAAAGTTTAACCAAAAATATAAAGAACCTTTATTCAGAAAGCTATAAAACTTTGCTAAAAGATACCAAACATGATCTAAATAAATGGAAGGATATTCTATGTGCATGGGTTGGAAGACTAAATACTATTACAATGTCAATTCTACCCAAATTGATCTACAGATTGAATGCAATTCTGCTAAAAATTCCAATATCCTTCTGTGTAGAAATGGAAAAGCCAATTATCAAATTTATCTGGAAGGCTAAGGGTCCCTGAATATGCAAAAATATCTTTAAAGAAAGAACAGTATTAGAGGACTCTCAATTCCAGACTTTAAGCATATTATCTAGGTACAGTGGTAAAAATAACATGGTACTGGCATAAAGATCAGATTAACCAATGGAATAGAAATAAGAGTTTGGAAATAGACCCTCACCTCTCTGTTCAACTGATTTTTAACAAGGCTGTCAAACTCACTCAACCAGGTCAGGACACTCTGTTCAACAAATGGTGTTTGAAAAACTGGATATCCAAATCTAAAAGAATGAAAGAGGACCCTTATCTCACAACTTATACAAAAATTAATTCAAAATGGATCAAGGACCTAAATATAAATACTAGAACCATAAAACTACTAGAAGAAAATATAGGGAAACATCTTCAAGATCTTGTGGTTGGTGGTGGTTTCTTGAGCCTTATACTCAAAGCATGAGCAACAAAATAAAAAATAGATAAATGGAACTGCCTCAAAATTAAAACTTTTGTATTTCAAATGATTTTTTAAGAAGATGAAAAGACAGACAACTCAATGGGAAAAAGTCTTCAGAAACCATAAATCTAATAAGAGAGATCTCCATGTTATATAATGACAAAACAACAAACAACACAATTTAAAAACAGGCAAAAGGTGTGGGAGGTGGGCAACATGGGAATCCCAGTGGGTTCCGTGTAATATTTTAGGTAATCTAAGCACCTCTTAAAATATATTTATATATATATAAATAACATTTTTAAGCAAATGCACATATATGCATATATATTTATATATCATTTTACAAATATTGGTATGTATTGTGAAAATTTTGATTTTTACCCACAATAAAAAAATTAATTAATTAAAACACACACACACACACACACAAACAGGCAAAATAATTGAACAGACATTTTTTCTGAAGTGGAAATACAAATGGCCAAAAGACACAAGAAAAGGTGTTCAACATTACTAGTTATTAGGAAAATGCAGCTCAAAACTAAAATAAAATATCATCTCACACTCTACAGAATAGCCATTATTTAATTAAAAACAAAACAGAAAACTACAAGTGCTGGAAAGGATATGGAAAAATAAGAATGTTCCTTCACTGTTGGTGGGAATGTGAAATGGTGCAGCCTCTGTGAAAGAAGATTTAGCAGTTCCTCAGGAAACTAAATATAGAACTGTCATATGAGCTGGCAATCCCTCTACTAGGAATATATTCAGAAGAACTGAAAGTAAAGACATGAATAAATATATTCCATAAGTCTACTCATTGTATTTAGTTCATATCAGTGAGACCATACATTAAATAGACTACTGAAATTGGACTATGAAGTGAAAGGTGGGATGAGAAGGAGGAAATGATGCTGGATGTACATAGAATGTTTAAAAAGGTCAAATTTAAATAAGTGGTAATGGTTGAACTTGATGGTAATACACTGTAATGAATGTAACAAACACTGTTGATTTATGGATGTGATTGTGGCTGAAACAAGTAATCTAGGGAGATTAATGTTATTTAGACGACAGCTGGAGGATAATGTAGGGAATGTATAACACGATTTTGGCAGTAGATGAGTAGTGTGATTAATAATATAAATACAAGAATGTTCTACTATAAGGTGTTAAGAATGTGTTGATACATGGGAAAAATATAAGTAATATAATTTATAGAACATAATTAACAACATGGTAATGTTTTTACAGCAACGTTGATTTAGCTTTGCTTTTAGCATATTGATGCTAAAGGTAAAAAAGAGAATATGGAATTTTGTTTTGTGAGATATGAGTATGATTAAGCATTTTTTTCTTCATTTTTTTTTTCATTAACAAGGAGACCTTGACTATGTCATTTAACTAATCTGTTTATCTGTGTATCTTTCTGAACACTCGAGGAACAATTGAGTTAGTAGTTGGAATTAGATGAGAAAAAAAGGGCTTGGACTGAACTTTTTGGGAATAATGTTTCCATAACATGTTGAGCTGGCTTTTTCTGTCATTTTGTAAAATTTGGAACAAAGTTTTTAAAAAAAGAGACTATAGATGAGAAAAGGAGTTACCATCTGGAAGGAGTAATTGACATCAGGAAGCAGAAAAAACCCTATTACATAATGGGGCACAGTGAAATATGGTTGGCATAGTCCAGGTAATTCACTTGGGTGTCTCTACTTACTCTCTCACCCAGTTTTTATGGTTTATGTACAAATGCTGAAGGCAAAGTAAGTAAATCCACCAATATCCTGTAGGACCTGCTTAGTAAAGGCAAGTAGAGATTTGGACAGTATACAATAAGGTGTTAATTGCAGGGCAAAACAACAAAAGCAAAACTTACTCTCTCATTTGCAGCAAAGATATAGACTGATTTACAGTTACCTTAGTGGTCACCCTGAGCTGTGTGGGTAAGTCTGTCCATTTCAGGGGTGAAATATTAACAAGCTCATCTTGACACATCTTCCCACACACTTAAAAAAAAAAAAAAAAGCCATCTTGGGAGTGGATGTACCTCAAGCAATTGAACTCTTGCCTCCCATATGGGAGGTCCTGGGTCTAGTTCCCGGTGCCTCCTAAAGAAAAGAGACGAGTAAAAAAAAAAAAAAAAACCAAACGAGCAGACAATAAGCAAAAATAACAAGCAGACAACAAATAAACAATGAGAAAACAACAAGCAAACAGATGGGGGAGAAAATTCAGGGGAGCAAAAAAAAAAAAGCCATCTTCTCAAAACTCTATCAGTTTGAAAAAAAGCTGATATTTTTAGCTCTTCACTTACTGTCTCCATAATTGGTTCCATAATTAGACTGGGGGAAGGGCAAAATAATTATTGGCTCGTCTATGATCCTAACCGCAGTAGACGGTGAATGAGTAAGTAGGCCAGTTACTGAGCATCTGGTCATGATCAATGAAACATTATCTTAGAAGTTAGAGTATGAAGGTTATGCCTAGAATAGCAGAATTATTTTAGGAATAAATATTTGGACCTAGCTACAATCTTGAAGGCCTTAAACATTATAAGTAGGGAGATTTCTGTTGTTTTTCATTCTTTGTATTTTATTTAAATTGAATTCTCTGCTCTCTCTCTCTCTCTCTCTCTCTCTCTCTCTCTGTTTTAATAGCCTAATCTGCTCAAAGCAATGCCATGAAATAGGTCATGTTGAACAATGAGAATTAATTTGCTCATGGCTTTGTGGCTGGGAAAATGTCCAAATCAAAGTATCATCCAGGTAATGCTTTCTTCCCAAAGACCACCTACCTGCAATCCTTGATTCCTCTGTCACATGGTAAGTCACATGGCAAGGAACATGGCAGTGGATGATTGTCTCTCCCTTTTCTTCCGGATTTCATTGATTTCAGCTTCTTGCTCTAATGGCTTTCTTTCTCAGAGTCGAATTTCATTTTCTTACACAAAACTCCCGTGATAAGATTAAGACCCATCCTGACTGAGGTGGGTCACCCCATAACTGAAGTAGCCTCATCAAAACGTACAACTTACAATGGATTCACACCCACAGGAATGGATTAAATTTAAGACCATCTCTCTCTCTCTCTCTCTCTCTCTCTCTCTCTCTCTCTCTCTCTCTCTCACACACACACACACACACACACATTCAAGATAGTCTTGGACTGATTTGTATAGATAGAACATCTATTAGCACATTCATTAATTAAAGCCTTTGTTTATTGTTTTGATAAAATTTTTAAGATATAAGGTAAGCCTTACAGATTATTTAAAGTTGTGATTCTATTAAAGCAATGACTAAGGAAAGACTCTTAATAAAGAGCTGTAAGATTATGAAATAAAAATAAACCAACAAAAATCATCTTTTGCTGAGATGAGTGAAGACCTTGTAAACTTAGAAGATCTTTCTTGAAATAGCAATTAGTGCTATTAGTATAAATATTAATATGACTCTTAACAATGGCTTTGTATATTGTAATTCTTTCTAAAGGAGGGCCATGCCAAATGGTGTCTTTAGATTGTATCAGCTGGGATTTAATCCATGAAGCAGAATCACTACGGTTGATATGGAAGTGGGACTTTATTATAAGAGTTAGGTACTATGTAATTGTTAGAACTGGTGAGGAGTCTATGGAAGGCTGCTACTGCTGTTTGTGGTTTTGAAGTCATTGTAGGTCATAAGGGCTGGCAGTTGGGAAGAAATGTTGAATGTGAAGCAGAATCTAGTAAGGAGCAACTGGAACCTGCAATGAAAAATTGGAACCCACATCTATCTCTCACCATCTCAAACCTCAGTAATAATGGGTGACCTACAGAAGAGGCTGGTGCCCTTTGCCACAGACCTGGACATTTGTCTAGGACTGGGGAAGCTGAAGGAGATCTAGTGGGAGTTGGAGGAGCTACAAGGTCAGCTACTATCCTGAGCAAACAAATGATCCAGCAGGGGTTCTTGGCACCCTACAAAGTCCTTCAAAGGGTAGTGGCTGCTGCTTCACTGCCACTTTCCAAATTTTTTGAAAGTTTTTCTTGTGGCTATTCTTAATCTGGGTCCATAGAAGGAAGGGGAATTCTGATACATGTATTTCTGGCTCATTTAAGTTGACACAGGAAAAAACACCAAAGTCTACTCCTTATTAGCTTGGCTTCCCTATATACCCCTTTAAAGCATGTACAATTTCTAGGTAGATGATAGAACATGATGCAACTAGCCCTTGTACAATCCCAAATATAATAATTCTTTCTTCAAAAAGCAATAGCCCTATATGCACTTTACCCATCTTTGGGTTATGCTCGTTCCTCTTCCAGTTGAGTTATACTCTCGCTTTGATATTCTGTAACTTAAATATTGAGCTATAAGGTTAACCACAATTAACATTCCTCAGGTTGGGTAGCAGGAAAATGAGAAAGAAGAACAAAAGAATTAGTTTATAAATATGTTAGAAACAGTCATAACTCTTACAGTCCTCATTTATGCTACTGGACATAGGGTGACAGATTGTATTTATGACTTACTTCCTCCACTACAAAATCCATATTCCCTTTGCCCTTAAGAACCTCAGCTTGTTGTGACTCCATTCCAGGTGGAATAAACCAAACCTTCATTCCTGAAGTGTCTGAGCCATGGGCAGTGCTGTCTTTATTGTGTTGTTGTAGTTTTAACATTAATTTTAGGATATGATATTAATATTCTCAGAATAGGAGAATAATAAGAGGTGCCCCAGGGTATCACTGCATTCCAGAAATACCCATTGCTTATGCCCATTGTGTGGCAGAAACTCAATCTCTGCTTTGATAGCCAGGATCAATAACCCCAACTCATAGTGTAACCCTTTATTTGTCTGTTGATGCACTGATACTAGTCTCAGCTTCCAGTTTAATGGAACCATTGTTGTGTCCTCTAATGGAAGCTTTTCCCCCTTGGAAATTAAGGCTCCTACAGTAGTAGAATCCAAAGTTGCAGGAACCAGAACTCAAATCTTTGCTAGTGGATTATTAGGGCTGATAGTGAGAGGAACCACTCCCATTCCCATTCCTTGATTCCCATTCATGTGAAACTAGGCTATAGGAGAAATAGCACCATAATTTGATTGCTCAGTTGCAGTATATACTGCATCCCAGAGGACACTACCCTAACCCTACAAGATGTTGCTACCCAGCTGGAGCTGTAATAAAATCTCCAAAAGTTTCTTCCTTATCAACACCTCACTAGCTGTTAAATGAGTTGCTCAGTCAGAAATCCTATGTGTAATATCATGCTAGTGAGTAAGGCATATATGGATGGTGGTTATAGCAGAACCAATGCAGGCAGTGAAGGAAAATTCATATCCCAAACAAGTACCTGTTCTGTGATGCCCCTTCCATGATGAAAATAGTCCAGTGTAACCAACCTCCCAACACATAGTTGGCTGATCCCTCCATAGAGTGATGATGCCAGCATATCTTCTAGAGCCTTTGGTAAACCAATCCTTTTTTTTTTTCATTCTCAATTAAATGACCTTAGGCATCTGAGAGCCAATAGCTACAGTCTGAGATGAGGAGGTTATGTAACCAGAATATGGGCTTTTAACACCTAGGAAACTTGCTCATGAAAATTACCTCTACCTTCATTACCTGCTCAAGGTGATCGTATATATGTCACTTCTATTTGATGATGAAATTATGCAGAGCATACCCAACTTTATGGTTTGATGGTCAAACAACACCTGGTTCATGTTGGGTATATCAGGTGGCATGGTAAATTGGTGTCCCATGGCCTGGCATCTAATCTTTTCTAGAGCCTGGTAGCAGGCCAGAAACTGTTTCTCAAAAGGAGGATTGATATCTGCAGTGGATGACATAGCTTTGAAACAAAATGCTAAAAATCTGCATAGTGATTTACCTATAAGTGCCTGATAATGGCTCTATACATTACCCTATCTGCCACAGACACTTCAAGCATCATCAGATCTGTTGGGTCTTGCAGCCTGAGAGGCAGAGCAACTTTCAAGGAAGCCTGGACTCCTTGCCGATAAATCTCTTGTTCTAGGCCCCACATAAAACTGGCAGTCATTTGCTAAATGGCATATGTCATTTCCAATGTCTAGACTCCACTAGACATTACATTTCTTCTCTAGTAGTAGAAAAAGTAAGATGCAATGACTTTTCACTTTGGAGGGAATACACCAATAAACTCAAGACCATTGAACCACTAGATAATTCCAGGGGTGGTAGGCTGTAAATTTTTGTGGGACTTTTTTCTTGCTACTTGGCATGCATCCGTCTTACCCAGGTGTCTAGAGTAGCTTCTACTTCTGCTTATCAGGTTCAATCAGCATGAAATAAAAAATGCAATGGTCTAGCATAATGTTTTCAGCAATGGTGAGACAATTAAGACCCTTGGGGACTAGATTATGACATAGGGCTGGAGAGTTGGCGTTGACTTGAGGTAGGATATTGAAGATGTATTTATGGCCCTTTTAACTGAAGGAAAATTGCTTCTGGGCTAGTTACCAAAACGTATAAAGGAAAAAAGTATTTGTCAGAACAAAATCTATATATTTGATGCTTATTTGCCCCAGAAAGAAAACACAGCTGGAATTAGAGTCAGCACCTGATTAAGTTTGAGGTAACCCACTGCATACTTCAACATGTTGCTATCTGTGGTGGCTTATGTACCCCAGCAAAACATGTTCTTAAAATTAACTGTTCCTGTGGGTGTGAACCCATTATAAATAGGAACTTTTGATGAGGTTACTTTAGTTAAGGTGTGGCCCAATGGAATCAGAATAGGTCTTAATCCTATTATGGATGCCGTATAGAGAAAGCCATAGAAAGAAGCCATGGGAAGAGCAAGAAACCAGAAGTCTATGGAACCCAGAGGAGAAAGGAGATGTAATCATCGTGTGCATTGCCATGTGACAGAAAGGCCCAATGATCAAGGATCTCTGACAACCAGCCCCAAAATGCCACAGTCTTGGGGAAGAAAGTATCACATTGTTGATGCCTCGATTTTGGACTTTTAGCTTGAAACTAATGAGCCAATAAATTCTGGTTGTTTAAACCAACCCATTGTGTAGTGTTTGTATTAGCAGCTAGGAAACTAATATACTCTCTTCTGTACTAACAAAATAGGCAAGTTGAATGGGGATGTGATAGGGATTACCATGCCTGTAACTTTCAAGCCTTTGTATTGGCAGTAATTTTTTGCAGTCTCTTCAGGAAAGCTGTAGTACTTTTGATTTACTATTTTGGTAGGTAAATTCATTCCTGTGACTCCCACTTGGCCTGTCTTACCATAATAATCTTCACTGCATGAGTTAGAGAACCCAGATGGGGAGTCTGCCCATTGTTGAATTTGTTATTCCATCTTTGTATAACTGGGGAAATAACTCCAGTGTACATTTGGGGACCCACTGGGCCCACTGTGAGATGGATATGAGCCAAAACTGATCACCAAAGGCCCTTAATCTGACTGGAAGACCACAGCAATGTCCTGTGTCTCTAGGAATAAAGGTCAGTTCAAAGTCGGTGCTAAAGAATTCTCAAAAAATGTGGCTATTTCCTCTTCTGTCATGCACAGTTACCCTGGGAAATGGTCACAAGTTATTCAGGTGAAACCTGGAGAAGAACATTTACAGTATAAGTTTTTGGCTTTGAGGCAGTATATTTCCTTGTGAGTAAGTTTCCCTTCATTTAAAGGGTTCTATGTTTATAAATTAGCTCAATTCAAGTTATGATGATTCAAGATAGACTTTGATTCACTTTGTATTACTACTTACACTTATCAAGTAATACTTTAAAATGTTGGCAACCTATTTCAGTTTTAGGGACACACTACTGTCCAAACCAAAGATCTCTGTGGTTCTAACTACCTTGTCTCTGGCCATTAAGTGCCACAACTTGGTAACTACTACTGCAGGATCCTATCAGTCTCATTGAATTTATGAAGCCCAATTTTATGGCAGTAGTTCCCATTATCATTTCTGCTTTATAGAGAATAGCCACCATAGAGCTCCCTTCACATATGTATGCCACAAAACCACAGTAAAGGGGATGTCTTTTAGACATAGTGAGTGGGTGAGTGAGCAGGTCTTCTCTAGCATTCCAGTTTCAGTTGGATAGTGTTTTAATTTCTTCTCTGTTGAAAGAAATGCCATACAACGGACTGGCTTAACAACAGGAATTTATTGGCTCACAGTTTCAGAGGTTAAGTGCTTGCTTATTCCCAGGATTGGTATTTTCTGGCCAGCCTACAATCTTTGGGGTTCCTTGGATTTTCCATCACATGGCCATGAGATATAGATCTCCTTCCTCTCTTCCAGATTCCGTTAACTTCCAACTTCTGGCTGCTTCCCATGACTTCCTTTCCATGTCCAATTTCCTTATAGGGAATTCAGAAATAATGGATTAAAACCCATCCTCATTCAGTTTTGTCATATGTTAACTAATAACATCCTCAAGGGTCCTATTTATAAATGGATTCACACCCACAAGACCAGGGGTTGAGACCTGGACATGCCTTTTGTGGGGTCATGAATCAATTCCCAATAACTATCATCTCTCCAGAATACCAAAGAAGGCTCAGTACTTGAATTAGTCAGCCAAAGGGGTGCTGATGCAAAATACCAGAAATCAGTTGGTTTTTATAAAGGATATTTATTTGGGGTAGAAGCTTACAGTTACCAGGCCATAAAGCACAAGCTACCTCCCTCACCAAAGTTTATTGTCACATGTTAGAGTAAGATTGCTGCCAATGTCTGTAAGGGTTCAGGCTTCAGGCTTCCTTGGGTTCCTCTCTTCCCGGGGCTTGCCTCTCTCCAGGCTCAGGCTTGCTTCTCTCCACAAGGCCAGCTGTAGACTATCAGGCGAATGGCTCATCTCTTTTCCTGGGGCTTCTCTCCTTCACCACCAAGCTCCCTCTGTGTGCTTACTTCCCCTTTTAAGGCATTCAACTGATTGGATAAAGTGTCTCTCATTGCTGAAGGCAATCTCCCTGATTGATATTGCTGAAGGCAATCTCC
>JAKSZT010054458.1:23389993-23438161 GCA_026826555.1 Tolypeutes matacus | reverse complement strand
ATTGCTGAAGGCAATCTCCCTGATTGATATTGCTGAAGGCAATCTCCCTGATTGATATAGATGTAATCAGCTATCTATGCAGTAAACTCACTGGTGACTAAAGTCCATAAATTTCTTTGTATTACAATTAGCCCAGTGCTTGCTTGACCAAACACCTGGGCACAATTACCTGGCCTAGTTGACAATTAGCCCAACCATCACAGTACTCTAACCAAGAAAACTGTTAGAGCCATGCACAGATGCTCAAGATAACCCATTGAACCAAAATCTCTTTTTAAGTGTACCTGTATCAACAAACTCATTCTAATATAATAATTTGCATGCAAATTTCTCTTGTGGCCAACCCTAACCTGGATCCATACAAGGCAGAGAGTTCAGGGAAACATAGTTCCAGTTTAACTAAGTTGACATATTAACAAACAAAATCATCACAATTAAATATCCTTGAGTTTCCAATGAGTGGCCACAGTTGACTGTGGCCAGGGTTTCTCACATTAATATGTATCTTCAATCTTCCTCTGAATTCTCAACAATCCATACCAAAACCATTTTTGCATGTGTATTTAAAAAGTACATTTATGTGCTGACATAGCCTTCTGAGCCAAAAATTTCCCAGAGACACAGTGCATATTTTATTTTGACATCAGCAACAAGATCCCTTTCTGCATCTTCAGGCAGGACTGATAAATTATTGAGTACTTTATTTACTCAATTAAAACAAAACTCCAATTTGTCCCTAATATTTTCATTCAAAATTTCGGAAGATCAGAATTTTCTAGGGTCAATGGCATATTTAATATTTCGATGCAGGAGAAAGATGGTTGGAAAGGAGAGTCTGAAGCTTCTTCAAATAATTCTTTACATAATATTGGAAGGAAAAATGGTCAAAGGAGGAAGATTTATGGAGATGATGGGGGAGGCTAAATTTCCCATTGAGCCACCCTGGGGGCAACCACTATCTTTATTCTTTGCTTGTTTCTATTTTAGCCATTATCCTTTGGACGCAACAAGATGATGCAACGAGGAGACACAACGAGCAAGGAGCAGAGGTGGCTAAAGCGATTAGGTACCTTCCTCCCACATGGCAGTTCCCAGCTTCAGTTCCCAGTGCCTCCTAAAAAAAAAAAAAAAAAGACAAGCACATAGCAAACAGACACAGAGACCAGACAGCAAGCACAAACAACACGCGGGGGGGAGGAGGGGAACATAAATTAAATAAAATAAATTTATTTTAAAAAAGCTAGGTGAATCCAAATCTAAATCTCTTTACTTATATTTCTTTCACCAAGTCCTGAGAAGTTGGCAAGAGAAAACAAAGGATAGGGAGATATAAGCAAGAAAGTAACCCATAGTTGTAACTCCTTGATTACAACGCATGTAATTTTTGAATATTTTTGTTTCTCTATTTCTTACAAAATCTTGCACAGAGTAAAACATTCTGTCAAGTTGTATGTAGTTAAAAACATGGAAGTGATTTGCAAATGTCTGAACGAGGATAATTTATTTTTAGGATTTCACATTCTTGCATAGTTTCACGTTTGAATATCTAGTGAACATGAAAAAGAAAAGATACAAATGATAACTTTAACCCCATTTACACAAGTTAGATGAAAAGGAGTTAGTGATGAAGGGGATAATGGATGGTTTGTCAAGGCTGGGAAGTAACTAGCTTTTGAGGCAGGCTAGTTTCGGGAATGAGAAGATGAATCTGGGACCTGGCAGAAAACCATGAAACATGGGGCCATGGAGTTACACCTGGAAATCCTCTCAGAGAAAGACCCCCCACCAGAAAGTAGCTGGAAGAATCCATGAGAATTTTCCTTGGTATCCAGGATCAAGGAAAAGCCCGGGATATTCTCAAGAGGCCTTATCACTGGGCCCCCCAGTGGAATTGAGGGGTGGCGGAATCAATCAAAACAACAAACAACTGGGACCCCTCCCCCAAACATTAGCACGTGTGAGGAATAATTAATGGTTTAAAAAGCAAGTGCAGAAGTTAAATTGGCCCTTTTTTCCTCCTTCTCCTTCTCCACCTGGACCAGCCTGCAAGTATACCTAAAATAACCTCTGTTATTCTCTCCCATTTCTATTCTCTTCCCTCATTTCCTTAATAAACTACTGGCATAACTAAACCGGCATGTTCTTAAATTGTTTTATGTAACATAGCCAAGAACCTAGAGGAAATCCAGCAACACTTTCTTCTTCCCCTTTTCCAGCTAGACTGCTAGCATATAGAAATTTCTACAGACACAGTTATTGTTGAAAACTATGACACTAATTCTTGACAATTGCATTTCTTCATTAGAGCAAGTGAAAAGTTTCCTGCACCTAAAGATCTTTTACATACAAATGTTAATTGATATACACCTTTATTTCTCTATGTAGTCTAATTACCTCCTTAAATTAATATTTTAATAAACATTACAACTCTCAATTTTTGCACATAAGTAAAAAACATAGGGAAGCGGCTGTGGCTCAATCAGTAGGGCTCCCATTTACCATATGGGAGGCCCCGGGTTCGGTTCCTGGGGCCTCCTGGTGAAGGCAAAGCCCACCTGCACGGCGTGGTGAGCTGACCCAGCGAGCATAAGCAGCAAGGGGGGGATAAATGAATAAATAAATAAAATCTTTAAAAAAAAAAAAACATAAGTGATTAAGGATTACATTGGCTAAGGGTTTTTTTGTGTGTGTTTTTTTAAGAAAGTATCCAAATAAGGCTGTATATGTCAACCATCACATCAGTATAAATTTGGATGGTCCAGCAAAATACTGAATAGTAATCACTTTCCAGTATTCCTTAAGAGATTATCCCCTGACTCATTTCATCATATATATTGCTCTTTAAATTTGAATAATATGATCTTTCTGCTTTAGAAGATGACTAAAGTTTGTCTTAAATTGGGAAGTGTTTGGATCATCTAGATGCTCTAAGTAGCTGAAATCCTGGATACAATATGATGATATTCTAATTTCTTTGTATGCACCTGAGCAAACCTATATTTTTTCCAGAAAGAGGTACTTTGCATTAATAGAAACATACTTTTGGAGCTCTAGCTATGACTTCCCCTACTCATGTGACCAGAACAACTACTATGGCCATTAATTCATTTAGAAGATGAACTAATTCTCAGTGAAAATTCTTAGTTAAACCAGCAGTCTGGTTTAATTAATTAATTAACTTTATTTTATTTTACTATGAGATTGACAATTGCACAGAAAATGTATTTGGGACAAATGGTGTGCTAAGTAATAATGTGGGTTCTATCAAGAGGACTCTTTCAAATAAATATCTTTGTGAGAGAGAGGGATGGGGAGTGAACCCTGGGTCATGGTCATTTACATTCTCTGAGGTAAATGCACAAGAATATCCAACAATCCAAATCTGTGGACAGAATCAAGTCCTGGGTCATCTCTAGGCTGGAGCCAATGCATTTCAACCCATGCCCTGTGATATCCAGGTAGCCATTCTGCCTAAGCCCAAATGAAGGACGCAACTGTTGAATCAAATGGGAGTTAAGTAACATCTACCAAGAACTGAAGAATAAAATGGCTGCTATAAACCATATTAATTCATGCATCTGTTTTAGTTCCTCTGAGAATTACCTTTTTCTATGCTCTGAAGTGGGATTCCTCCAAGGGTTACAAATGCTCACAAACTGCAGATCTTTAAAGAAATAATCACGTTTCTCACATGAGACCTAAGAAAAATGTCTGCCTGTCTCTGCTTGGCATCACTGCCACCTCATGGATTAATGAGTTCTGTGTCCTCCAATCACCTCATTATGTACCTCTGTTTTATGCAAGTAGCCAAATGTATCAGAATTCATTTAATGAACGTGAGTCATTCCTTATGTTTTATGATTTAGACTTTCTGGTTTGTAAGTAAGCCATTAACTTTGCTAAAAATAATAGATACTACCTGCTGGAAAACCTACACATAAAAGGGCTCATTGCAAAGAGCACCAAAAAGAGGGGAGGGATGAAGAGGGGCTGTGGCAGTGGGAAAAAAGAAAAATACCCCCCCCCCCATTTTTTAAGGTTAAATAAATAGTCCTTTGACAAGAAAGCTTAATTTTATAGTGCTGTGGATTTGCAGAGGCAAACAATTTTGCTACCATATTCCGAACCACACTCAGTCTGTTTTATAGTAAAGAATCAAAACTATCCACGTTTGTTTTCTTACTGAAAAAGACCAGTCTTTCTGGTCATGATGGCTCTCCCAAATTCTGCAGTTCAGCATTCCCAAGAGGAGCAAACAGGAGCTTACAGCTTGAAGTAGGTGTTTCAATATTTTAGCAGCTTCATGGGCTTAATGACAGGTTGTTCTTAATAGTTTCAAATTAAACCCAAATTTCATGAAATGCATTTCTTTAAAGAGAGAGTCTTTGTCTATAAAGGTATTTTTTAGTTTTTTATCTGTCTACTCCTCTTAGGATGAAAGTTCCATAAAAGCAGATACTTCATTTTTTTTCATTTTTATATTCCCAGTGCCAAAAACAGGGAATTTTGGCACATAGTAATCTCTCAATAAGTATTTGTTAGGTGAATTGGCCAGAATATTGGTTCCGAATATTAAAAGTGACTACAGAAATTAAGTTAAGTAAACAACAATGAACTAGGAACAAACGTTTCTCTTAACTGGATTTTATGATATAATTATTAAATATAAAATTTGTAAAAGTAATAAAGATAAATTAATTCCATGATTTTAATTTGAAAAGTGTAATTTAAGTGGACTTCAGAAATGAGATTTATTTTCAGATAAAATACCATTAACTCCATCTCATTATATTGATTAGCTTCTTTGGCCAACTAGTTTCTTAAATGTACACGTAAAATGCATTAGTTGGTTACTTCATTCAACAAATCAGTATTATCAAGACTTTTTGCCAAAAAAAAAAGTGGAAAAATATATGGTCTTCCTCCTAGAATAGCATGTGCTCCAAAAGAGACAGAATAACTAAAAATTGTAGCAGCAACTAATAACTGTGATAAATGCTATTGCAGAGTGCTAGGTAAGCCCAGAGGGCTGCATGCTAATGATTTTGAGGTTCCAGAGAATATGGCCTTGAGATGATGTTAGAGCAATGCCTTGAAAAATGAGTAGAATTTGACAAGATGAAGACATGGGGAAGGAAATGTAGACAGGTAGAGAGAAGGGAATGTACGTTGAAAGCAGGGTGGCCTGAAACATCATGATGCAATTTGAAAGCTGTAAGTAGTTCTCTGTGACTGAAAAAAATTTAGCTCCAATAACAGGTGCTTCCAGTGTGTATAACTTTTACCAGCCTTCAGTAATTGCCATGTGGTCTTAGGCTGGGATTACACCAAATACATAGATCATGCTTTTGTTTTTATATTTCTTTTTTTGTTTTTTATCAATTTTTTTTAATTAGAGAAGTTCTAGGTTTACAGAAAAATCATGTAAAAACTTCTACATTCCCATATACCCCCCATATTATTAACACTTTGCATTAGTGTAGTACCCTGTTTCAATTGATGAAATAAATTATAATTGTTCTATTAACCATACTCCATAGTTTACATTAGTGTGTATTTTTCCCATATACCACCCCATTATTAACACTTTACATTAGAGTAGTATATTTGTTATAATTCATGAAAGAACATTTTTTATAATTCTTCTATTAACTAAAGTCCATTGTTTACAATAGAGTTCACTGTATTGGATAGTCCAATATTTTATTTTTCAATTTTTATTCTAGTAACATATATATATATATGACCTAAAATGTCCCCTTTTAACATTCACATATATAATACAGTGCTGATAGTTACACTCACAACGTTGTGCTATCATCACCACTATTCATTTCTAAAACTTTAAAATGAATTTAATTAAAATTCTGTACAAATTAAGCATTAACTTCCCATTCCCTACCCCCAACTTAGGCCCTGGTAACCTATATTCTAGATACTTACTCTAGGAGTTTGCTGATTCTAATTGTATCATATAGGTGAGATCACATATTATTGTCATTTTGTGTCTGGCTTATTTCACTCAACATGTCTTCAAGGTTCATCCATATTGTTGTATGAACAAAAATTTCATTCCTTTTTGCAGATGAATAATATTCCATTGCATGTATATACCACATTTTATTTATCCATTCTTTGGTTTTGTTAAATGCCTTTTCTGCATCAGTTGAGATGATCATGTGGGTTTTTTCCCTCTTCCCTTTGTTAATGCATGGTATTAATTGATTTTCTTTTGTTTTTGATTGTTTTTTGGTTGGTGTTATTTGTATAAACCATAAAAACAAAATATATATAGTCTCTCTCTCTCTCTGACATGAACATTTTCCTGGGCATTTTATCTGCATAATCTGTTAGACTAGTCATTGTAGTGAATCACTTAGAGCAAATAAAAGTCTACATAAACTTGACCCTGATGCAAGAGTCGTTTACTGCATGTACACTTGAAAATGGTCTTCAGAGATAGACTATCAGACCATCCTCACTACACGAGAATTCTTCCATTGACAGATTAACTGTGTCCTAATCATGAGCTGGTCACAAACTCTAGATTCCTCAAGAACTCTGATTCCATCAGAACTCAATTTCTAAATTTTCAGTTGTAGTTTTTCATTTAATTAACATGCAATATAAATGCATAAAGTTGTATCCAAGGAAAAGTATCTTGAAGCACAAAAGAATGTGACAAATATAAGAAATTTGAATCAGATAACACAACAACAGTAAAAAAAGAATTAAAGAGCAAAAGAAAGTGGTAATATGGGTGGCAACCTTCATCATGAAGCCTAGACTAAAGGACACCTCATAGAAAGAGATTAGGCTGGAAAGGAAAGCAGAGGGCATCATAGACTACGGAACTGAAAAACGTGATGATAGATCAAAGAACGTTTAATCTTTGGGGTGACATGATCAACTCTTCATTTTAAAGTTTTAATGTTGAAAGAAAATGCTACCAGAAAAATATAAAACATATATTTCCCTTAAAAATTATTTTCAACAACTTCTTTCACTAGTGTTTGATATTGACATATAAAATCTGCCATATATACTAGTCTTAAGAATATCTCACTATGATCACCATCTTCAAATTATTCTTGTTATAAATAGTAGTGTATATAAAGGAATAATGTCTTTATATAATATTGTATTGTGTTAGTATTTCATAGACATTCAAGTAATTTCTAAATAAATAGAATTTAATTTTTGTTATAATATATATCCCTGCCTCCTGACACATATATAGTTGTACCCAAGCAACATCACCAAGTGTTTTTGCTTTCTTTAAATGCAGGAAAATGTTCCCTTCTCTCAGGCAGTACTTAAAGACATTTATTGAAGCATCTGTAAATTCTTATATTTAATTAACACATTTTCATCACAATAAATAAAACAGTAGAGGCAGGGTATTTTCAACCTAAGAATGAGTAAGAAAATAATAACATCAGCAGTATAAAAGCTGGTCTTCTATACACCCACCTAAGCAGAGAACAAAAACAAACAATGACAACTAATTAGTACTGGCCCTGGTACTGTTCTAAGAAGCCAAAAATGAAACACCCACAAAAGAAAATGGTTCTTTGTTCAGTGCATCTAGTTTATTTTTACTTTTGAATATTGAATAATTAATACTCAAAATATTATTCAGAAAATAAGAAAGTGGGGTTGGGTTGTAACAAGAGACTCTTTGAATTTACGCTTAGTCCACAAACCTGTAAAATTTTAAATAAAAAATTTTAGAATGTTCAATGATTTTCCAGCCATGAATATTTTACACTTACCTTTTCAAGTGATTTAGCAAAATGAGGGAAATTTTAAAACTGAAAAAGGAAAAGAAATGTTATCCAACTAATCTACATGATGTAACATAACACTGCTGAAATTTGCCATTGGCTTGAAACATGACTCCAGTTACCTTTGGCACTCTCCTAACATGCCTAACAAATACTTTACTTCCTGCTTCCTTTGTCTACGAACTAGCACTAGGTGGACAATGCATAGGAGTCCTCTGAAAAACTACAAGACTGGATGCCTTTAGTAAGTGTGTCAAATTCTTTCCTTTCATATCCATTTAGATATCTGTCTCCAATATCATGAATGTTCCATTCCCTGTTTGCACTTTGTTCCACCCATTTGGACAGACTCTTTCACTTATATGGAACCCAGGTGAGAAACCTGCAAGTCAAAGTGGAGGTGAGCTCTGAAAATCGGAAAGAATAAAAGGCATAGAAGAGACATTTATTCAATGGTCCTAACACAAGATTCAGTCAGCTCAAAAGTCAAATAAATCAAAGGTGACATCTTTGAGTATAGATGAATTGGGAGGTGGTGTGATATACACTTATTAATTCATTTTTTAGCTAAGATGAGAAGATAGTAAATTAAATTTATTTATTTATATTTTCTGAAAAATAATATTAGAGTTTACTTATCTTTTTAAAAAATGAAATGAGTGACAAAAAGAATCTTACAAATGAAAAGGGCTTGCACGATTCAGGCACCCAGTCAATGCTCAATACATATTGACTGATGCTACTGATCAAGAGAAAAACCTACTTACAAAAAACCCTAGGGGACTAGGGAAAAATAGCAATCTATTTTTTGCCAGGCACAGGTGTGTCCACCTTCAGCTATTCAGTCAGTATAGTAGTGATAGCAGTGAACCTGAACATTGAATTTTGACTGAAATTCAATCACAGCCACCATCAAAACACAACTCTCAGACTCTCATAGTTCCTTAAGTGACAGAAGTATTCTCAGTTGTGTTTAGGAAGCAAACTAAAAAGAACTTTATTACATCTTATAGTTATTCATACCATCATTTTTCCTCAAAATTTATCAATATCTCCCTTCTTCTTTTAACTTTTTTATTAAATGTTTCTCACTATTTTCAGGCAAACAAACAAAGAAATGATTATTTAAGCCATTGTAGAGTTTTTGCCCTTTGGAATGAGTAAAAGATTTAGGTTGAATTATGCTGCAGAAGATAGGAAGAAATGAAGGTCATGATCCAAAGCTTAAGTTGTAGTCATGAACCATTTTTACAAAGGACAGGTACATTTTTGAGGGGAAAAAAATGCAGGATTGTGGGAGGATCTAGAATAGGGAGCTCCAGAAATTAGTCCCTCCACCAGAACAACTATTAAAGAGATAAGAACTCCCTGAATCAACTATTTCAAAACTCAGGAGTCCAATAGAAATCTGTACAGGATTGAGGTAAGTGTGGAAGGAAAAGCCTAATATTTTACAGTAAATTACAGTGAATTACTCTCTCCATATAGGGGTTACCAGCACCCATGCCCCCCTCTTACAGCAGGCAGCAGTGGAGTCCAGCCCCTGAGGTAGTTTGGGGTTCCAGAAAGGGATATAAAAATCTACTTCCCTGGTATCTGGAGCACAGGCTGATCAATGATTATGAGTTTTGATTAGTTACCTCAAATCACTAGGGCCCTGACTCTGAGGGTGGCCAATGTTCCAACACACTCTGGACAGAGGTGGTGGAAATGACTTAAAGATGGTACAATTCCTCAGAGCTACAGAGGACTGGTGAAGGACTGTGTTGGTTGGGCAGGTCAAGAAGGCTAGGGGTAACAGGGGAAAAGCTCCTGGCACCCTTCCAGACTCCTCTTTCATCACCTTTCCAAGACAATTTGAGCAGGCTCAAATTCCTTTTATGGGTCTCTGGACTTGTGCCAGCTGGGAAAGACTGACTTGGGAAACTCCTCTCTGGTTTGCCACCTCCCCAGAATTTGCCCTCTAGGCAAAATCAGCTTGAGACCAGAAAAGCAATGTAATAAACAATAGAAGCAAATAGCGTGGGGCAAACTCTTTTCATTTTAAGTCCAGCAGTGAAAAATCAGGGAGAAGGAAAACATCTGTCTCCTAGGAAATAGAGGAGGCATTCACAGAGGAGGCATCCTCTGTGAACAGAGGAACTACTAAGGCCACTATCAAGCACAAGATCAGGATAAGACACTTGCCAAGAAAAGATGTGTAGGACCCTAACTTAGCATTCACCTTGGGCAGAGCTTCCTGACAGGAGGGCTGACACTCAAGAAAATATCTGTCATATAACCAGATGGGTACAAACTCAAGAAACAGATATCCCAGGGATTAAATCCCAGAGTTAACATTTTAAAATATTAAAATGTACAGTGTGCAACAAAAGAGTACAAGACAAAGAAACTGGAAATTATGGCCCATGCAAAGGAAGAGGATAAAAATCCAGAAAATATCAATGAAAAGTCCAGACTATGGACATATGTGACAGTTTGAAGCTTTTTGTGGATCTCTGAAAAAAAAAATGCTCTTATAGCTAATCCATTCTTGTGGGTGTGGGACCCTTTGGTTGGATTCGATTCATTTGGGGGTCTTTTATTGGATTACTTCAGTGAATCATGATCCAGGGTAGATATTGGTCCTCTTGCTGGAGTTCTTTATAAACAGAGAAATGAAAGCAAAGACATACAGAGAAAAAGCAGCACAGACAGAGAAACCCTAAGAGGCTGAGAGAGAAGCCCCAGAGACCAGAGGCTGAAATCAGTGGAGCACAGAGACACGGAAAAAGACCCCTGAGAGGCTGAGAGAGAAGTCCCACAGAGAACAAGAACCTGAAGCAAGGCCTGGAGGAGAGAAGAGAGATGTATGAATTCTACCACATGCCTGATCACCCACAGAAAAAAAGTGAGCCTGGAGGAGAAGGCAGAGGCCTCAGCAGAGCCACCATAGTGCCTTACCATGTGGCAGGGGTCCAGGATCACCAGCAGCCAACCTTCAGTGGGGTAGCATCTCTGATGATGCCTTGATTTGGACATTTTCACAGCCTCAGAATTGTAATCTTTAAACCTAGTAAATTTCCATTATAAAAGCCAAAACATTTCTGTTATGTTGCTCTCAGCAGCTTTTAGCAAACTAAAACAACATATCATACAAAGACCAAAAAAATTACCTTCAATATGCTCAGGAAAAAGAAAGAAATTACAGAGAAAGGACTGAAAGATATTGGGAAAATAAAGATAAACAATATGAGACTATCACTAAAGAGACAAAAAGTTTAAAAAGGAACTAAACAGAACTACTGGAGTTGAAGACCACAATAACTGAAATGAAAAATTCCTAGGAGGGTTTCAGCAGCAGAATGGAGCTGGCAGAAGAAACTATGAACTCAAAGCCAAGAACATTGACATGAGTCAGGGTGAGGAGCAGAAAGAAAAAAGAACTATAAAAAGCAAAAATAGCCCAAAAGACCTCTGGGACAATATCAAGCATACCAGTTGTAGCAGTTTGATATAGTTTATGAATTACAAAAATAGATATTGGATTGCATTTGTGAACTGGTCTGTTCCTTCGAGCATATTAGATTGGATTGGATTCAGAAGTTTCAGGTGTTTATGAACTAGTCTGTTCCTCTGGGCATATTAGATTGATTGGATTCAGAGGAAGGAGACAAGGCTCCATTAGACATGGCAGAAGCCCTGGGAAGAGAGATGAGACATTAGCCTGAAAGTCTATAGCTGGTCTTGTGGAGAGAGCAGAACAGCTGAGCCCAGAGAGAAATGAGCCCCAGGAGAGAGATGAGACTTATCCCAGCATTCAGCTGATATTGGAAGAAGCTAAGACCATGGAACCTTAAGAGGAAGAGGAAGCCTGAACCCTCACAGATGTTGGCAGCCATCTTGCTCTAACATGTGGCAACAGACTTTGGTGAAGAAAGTAACTTATGCTTTATGGCCTGGTAACTGTAAGCTTCTATCTCAAATAAATACTCTTTTATAAAAGCCAAAATAGTTCTGGTATTTTGCCTCAGCACCCCACTGGCTGACTAATACACCAGTATACACATTATAGGGGTCCCAGAAGGAGATGATAGAGAGAAAGGGGGTGTTTTAATCAGGGTTCTCAAAGGAAAGAGAACCAACAGGATATATGTATGTGTCTATACATATACATTATATAAATATTATGAGATTTTTATAAGAATTCTCTCATGTAACTATGGAAGTGGACAAGTCCAAATTCTATTCATCAGACAGCAAGCTAGGGACGCTAATGAAGGTTTTATGTGAATTTCCCAGAAGGGGGCTGGCTGAAGTAAGGATGGAAATTCTCTCTTCCAACTGCTGAAATCATCACTTCTCCTTGTAAGACTCTTCAAATGATTGGGTAAGATTTCTCTCTTTGATGAAGGCAATCTCCTCATTTGATTTTGGATGTAATCAGCCATAGATTCAGTCAACTTACTGATGATTTATATTCATGAAGTATCCTCACAGTTATAATCAGGTCAGTACTTGCTTACCCAAAAAAGTGTACACCATAACCTGGCCACATTGACATATGAATTTAACCATAACAGGAGAAGAAAGATTCAAAGAAATGACAGAAAACGTCAAAAACTTAGTAAAAAATGTGAATATGCACATCCCAGAAGCCCAGAGGCAACCAAACAGGATAAACATGAACATGAGTAAGACCCATCACAAATAGATGAAACTGTCAAATGGAAAGAACAAGAAAAGTGTTCTGAAAGCTGCAAGAGAAAAGCAACATGTTATGTGAAAGGAGGTCAAATTAGATTGAGTCTATTTCTCATCAGAAACCATGCAAACAAGAAGACATTGGTATGAAGTATGTAAAGTGCTGGGGGAAAAAACAAATGCCACTAGATTTTATATCAGAAGACACTTTCTTTCAAAAATGAGGGCGAGATTAAGATATTCCCAGATAAATGAAAGCTGAAGGAGTTAATCACCTGACATACAAGAAATTCTAAAGCAAGATTTCAGAATGAAAAGAAAGGACACTAGGTAGTGGTTCAAAGCAGCATAAAGAAATAAATAACTCCAGTAAAGGTAACAATGTGGGTAATTATAAATGCCAGTACTTTTTTATTTTTTGGTATGTGACTCCACCTTTTACCTCCTACAGATGTTAAAATGCAAATGCATAAAAAGTAATGATGAATTTATTGCTTTGGACATGCTATGTACTGAGACATAATTCCTAACAAGTACCAAAAAAAGTGGGGACAAAGAGGTATAGGAGCTATGTGTGTTTGTTATTGAAGTCAATGTGGAAACAAATCAAATATAATTGTAATATAGTTTGGATGCTAAATTTAACCCCATGGTAACCACAAGGAAAATATAGAGAGAATATATCCATATAGAAATGAGAAGGAAGTCAATATGGTGTTAAAAAATCAAATAAATATAAAGGTAATATTAACAGAAGAATTGAAAGATGGAAAAGGTTTAAGATCTATAAACACTAAATAGCAAAATGGCAGAAGAAACTTCTGCATTATCAGTAGTGACTTTAAATGTAAATGGATTAAGTTCTCCAGTCAAAAGACAGAGATTGATAGAATGGATAAAAAACCATGACCCAGTAGTATGTTGTCTATGAGACTCACTTTAATTCAAATATATAAGTAGTTTGAAAGTGAAAGGATAGGAAAAAATATACCATGCCAGTAGTAATAAAAAGAAACTTGGGGTAGCTATAACATTATCAGAAAAAATAGAATTTTAACCAAAAACTGTTTTGAGGGACAAGAGTGGTCATTATATATTATAAAGGAGTCGATTTTATTAAGAAGGTATAACAATTTTAAATACATGTGTACATAAAGTAGAGCCCAAAAATATATGAAGCACTTAGCTTACTTCCATCTTATGGCAACTATGAATAATGCTGCAATGAACAGTGTGCAAATATCTGTTGGAATCCCTGCTTTCAATTCTTCTGGGTATGTATCTGATAATGGGATTCTAGGTCATGTGGTAATTCTCTCCTTAGCTTCATAAGGAACTGTCAAACTTTATTCCACTGTAGCTACACCATTTTACATTCCCACCAGTGGTGATATTGAGCATCTTTTCATGCGCTCTTTAGCCATTTGTATTTCCTCTTTGGAGAAATGTCTTTTCAAGCTTTTTGCTTATTTTTTAATTGAGTTGTTTGTATTTTTATTATTGAGTTATAGGATTTCTTTATATATTCTGGATGTTAAATCCTTATCAGATATGTGGTTTCCAAATATTTTCTTACATTGAGTAAGTTATTTTTTCACTTTCTTGATAAAATATTTTGATGCAGTTTTTAATTTTGAGGAGATCCCATTTCTCTCTTTTTTTTTTCTTTCATTTTTGTGCTTTCAGTATAATGCCTAAGAAACCATCCCCTAACAAAAAATCCTGAAGAAGCGTCCTTCCATTTTCTTCAAGGAATTTTATAGTCCTTGTTCTTATATTTACATCTTTCATCCATTTTGAGTTAATGTAACCCAGGTTTCCATCAACCAATGAATGCATAAACAAAATGTGGAATATTATTCAGCTATAAAAAGGAATGAAGTCCTGATGCTTACAACAACGTGGCTGAATCTTGAGGACAATATGCTGAGTGAAATAAGCCAGACACAAAAGGGAAATATTGTATGATCTCACCTCACTGATAAGAACTACTTATAATATGCATAATATTGTATGATCTAACCTCACTGATATGAACTAATTATAATATGCAAACTCATAGAGCTAGAATCTAGAATATAGGTTACGAGGAGATAGATTGGGGTTAGAGAATGGGGAGATGATGCTTAATTTGTACAGAATTCCTCTTTAGGTTGATTGTAAAGGTTTGGAAATGGACGTTGGTGATGGGAGCACGTTATTGTGACTGTAATAAACAGCACTGATTTATATAGGTAAATGTGATTAAAGGAAGAAACTTTAGGATATATATGCTACTATGATAAAAATTAAGTGATAAAACATTTGACTGTACAGCACACTGAATTCTATTGTAGATGATGGATTATAGTTAATAGTATAAGAATCTTCTTTCATTAATTATAACAAATACACAGTTATGATACTAAGTATTAATAATAGAGTGGTATATGGGAAAAATAGACTTAGTAACTTGAGGATGATAGTTAACAGTACTATTTTTTAATAATCTATCAATTGTAACATAGGTAACTACTTTTAAAAAATAATACAACTACAAAAAAGTACTATTACTAATTGTAACAAATGTTCTACACAAATTCAAGGTGTTGGTGGTGGGGTGGTATATGGGAGACATATTTTTTCATGATTGCTCTGTAAACTCACAAGTTCTCTAATAACTGTTTTTCTTTTTCTTTTAGTTTCTAATAACTTTTTAATGAAGCAAATATTGACAGATTTGAAGAGAGAAATAGAAGATTCTACATTAATAATAGGGCAATTACTACACCAATTTTAATAATGCATAGAAATTCTACATAGAAAACCAATAAGGAAATATGGAACTTAAATGATATTCTAAACCAACTAGTCCTAAGAGATATGTATAGAACACTTTACCCAACAACAACAGAATGCACTGTCTTCTCAAAGTCAAATGGATCATTCTCCAAGAAAGATCATATGTTAGTTCACAAAACAAGTCTCAATAGATGCAAAAATATTGAAATCATACAATATATCTTCTTGGAACACAACTGAATGAAGCTAGAAATTAATAACAGAGGGAGTAATGGAAAATTCAAATATGTGGAAATTAATGAATGTATTCTTTTTTTATCAAATCAATTTTATTGATATATATTAATAAAGCATAAATCCATCCAAAGTGTACAATCACTGGTATTCTTTGTAATCACATATTTGTACATTCAACACTTCAATCATTCTTGGAGCACATTTATTATTCCAATAATAATAAAAAAAAACAAAACCTTATCACCTCTCAATCTCTCTATGCTTCTCCTGCTGTACATAGAAGCTATTCTTTTTCCTTCTCTCCAGTATATTTCTATTTATATTTTGTAAAAATTGTCTTATATATGCAATATTACCCATAATCAATGTATTATTAAACAATCAATGGGTGTTAGAGGAATTCACAGAGGAAATTATGAAATATCTTAAAGTAAAAGAAAATGAAAATTCAATGTACCCAAAGTTATGAGATGGAGCAAAGGTAGTGTTGAAGGGAAAATTATAGTCTTATTTAGTTATATTAAAAAAGAGGAAAGATTCAAATTAGAGACCTAAGTACAAAACCAAAATAAATAGAAAAAGAAGAGCAAACTAAGCCCAACATGAACAGAAGGAAGAAAATAACACAGAGTAGAGTGGAGATAAATGAATTCAAGAAGAAGAAAAAAACAATAGAGAGAATCACAAAACCAAAAGTTGGTTCTTTGAATAGTTAAATAAATTTTATGAACCTTTAGCTAGATGATGAAGAAAAAAAGAGAGGACACAAATAATTAAATCAGAAATTAAAAGGATTATAAGAGGATACTATGAACTACTGTACACCAATAATTTAGATAACCTAGATGAAATGGACATCCTCCTAAAAACACACAAATTACCTATATTGCCTCAGGAAGAAATAGATTTCAAAAACAAATAACTTGTAAAGAGATTCAATTAGTAATAATAATTTAAAAAAAAACCTCCAACAAAGAAAAGCACAGGACCATATGGCTTCGAAAAGGAATTTTAGCAAACACTTTAAGATGATGTAACACCAATCCTGCTCAAAGTCTTTCAGAAATTGAAGATTAGGGAACACTACCTAAAATAGTCTATGATATCAACATCACCTTAATACTAAAGCCAGATAAAGATACGACAAGAAAAGAAAATTACAGAACAATTTTTCTTATGAATATCGATGCAAAAATATTCCGTGAAATACTAACAAACTGAATCCAACAGCACATTAAAATAATTATACATCTAGATCAAGTGCAATTTATCCCCAGTACGCAAGGGTGGTTCAACGTAAGAAAATCAACACCTTGAAGTATTGAAGGAGAATAAAACATATGACATATAATTATCTAAAGTGATGCAGAAAATGCATTTGACCAAACTAAGCAGGCTTTCTTGACAAAAACATTTAGAATACAAGGAATAGAAGGAAATTTTCTTAACATCATTAAGAGCATATATGTAAACCCACAGTTAACATCCTCTGATGGTGAAATATTGAAAGTTTTCCTTCTAAGATCAGGAACAAGAGAAGGATGTCTAATGGCATGACTGTTATTCAACATTTTACCAGAATTTCTCATCAGAGCAATTAGACAAGAAAAAGAAATGAAAGTCATCCAAATTAGAAAGGAAGAAGTACAACTTTCCTTATTTGCAGATGATCCTATATACAGAAAATCCTGAAAACCCCACCTAAAATCTCCTGGAACTAATAAATGAATTCAACAAAGAGGCAGGGTACAAGAGCAATATCCAAAATTCAATAGTGTTTCTTTACACTGGTAATAAACAATCTGAAGAAGAAATCAAGAAAAAGCTCCATTTACAAAAGCTACTAAAAGAATAAGATATCTAGGAATCAATCCAACCAGGGATGTAAAGAACTTGTACCAGAAACTGATAAGCATTACTAAAATAAATTAAAGAAGACCTAAATAAATGGAAGGTAATTCATGGATTGGAAGAATAAATATTGTTAAGCTCAATTCTACTCAAAGCGATTTACAGAATCAATACAATTCCAATCAAATTTCTAAGAACTTGTTTTGTAGAAATGGAAAAAACACTCCTCAAATTTATATGGAAAGTAAGGGGCCCCAAATAGCCAAAATCATCCTGAAAAAAAGAACAAAGTTGGAGGACTCACACCTCCCCTTTTTAACACTTATTACAAAGCTAAAGAGTAATTAGAAATTATGGTACTGACACAAGGGCAAACATTTATACCAATAGAATCTAATTGAGTGCTCGCAAACCAACCCTCACCTTTATGACCAACCGATTTTTGACAAGGGTGCCAAGTACACTCAATTGAGAAAGAATCATACTTTAAAAAAACAAACAAACAAACAAACAAGCAGTGGTACCAACGGTACTGGGAAACCTGGATCTCTATTTACGAAAGAATGAAGGAGAACCCCTGCCTCATACCACATACAAAAATCAACCGTAAAGCCATCAAAGACCTAAATATAAGAGCCACAATTATCAAATTCCTAGAAGAAAACACATGGAAGCCTCTTCAGTATCTTGTATTAAGTAATGTTTCCTTAGACTTTATACCCAAAGCACAAGCAACAAAAGAAAAAATAGATAACTGGGACCTCATCAAAAGTAAACATTTTTGCACATTTAAGAACTTTATCATGAAAGTAAAAGAATAACCTACACAATGGGAGAAAATATTTGAAAACCACATAGCTGATAAGGGTTTAATAACAAGAATATTTCAATAAATCCTTCAACTGGACAGCAAAAAGACAACTCAATTTAAAAATTGGCAAAAGATCTGAGTAGACATTTTTCCAAAGAAAATACACAAATGACCAAAAAGCACATGAAAATTTTCTCAACATCATTAGCTGTTAGGAAAATGGTAATCAAAAAACCCAGTGAGATACCATTTCCTACCCAATAGAATGGCTACTATTTTAAAAGATGAAAAAAATTACAATTTTTGGAGAAAATGTATAAAAATATGAACACTCATTCATTGGATGGTGGGAATGTAAATTGCTGTGGAAGACAGTTGGCAATCCTCAGAAAGTTAAATATAGAGTTACCATGTGGCCCAGCAATCCCACTTCTAGGTATATATCCAAAAAAATTAAAAGCAGGGTTGAAATAGGTATTTGCACATCACGTTCATAACAGCATTATTCACAATTGCAAAAGATGGAAGCAACTCATCTGTCCATCTACCAATGAATGAATAAACAAAATGAGGAAATAAACACAATGAAATGTTATCCAGCCATAAAAAAGATTGAATTTCCGACAGATGCAACGACATGAATGAACTTTGAAGACACCATGTTTTGTGCAATAAGCCAGACACAAAAGGCAAATACTGTATGTTATCACTGATATCAAATAATTAGAATAAGTGAACACATAGATTCAGAAGCTAGAATATATGTTACCAGGGACTGGGAAGTTAAGGCTTAAAATGCACAGAGTTTCTATTTGAGGTAATAGAAAATTTTGATAATGGATGTGGTGATGGTAGTACATTTTAAACATATTTAACAGCACTGAGTTATATATTTGAATGTTGTTATAAGGGGAAATTTTAGGTTGCATATATGTTACTGGAATAAAAATTTAAAAATAAATCCCTGGGACTGGTACAAGACAAACAGTTTACCCTAAGTTAAACCATGGACTATAGTTAATAGTACAATTATTGAAATGTGCTTTAATAAATTTTAACAAATATACCACACCAAAGCAATTTGTTAATAATACACTGCTATATGGAAATCCTCTATTTTAAACATGATTTTTTTGTAAACCGACATTTTTAATAAAAAAACAAAAATAAAAGAAGGTAGAATTTCAACTCCTTCTGTCAAACTGGTATGAAAGAGAAAAGCTGCAATCAGCAGACTCCACAGCATGAACTATGAATCTAACTCAAAGTGGGCTCACCCAAAACTGTATGTTCGAAAAGTCAATTTATCTTTGACAAATTCGGCTGCCATTGCAATTAAGAATAGTATATTTTGTGTGCTTGTATCATAGGTTAAGGGCTGGGGAAAGGAGTGTAAGTTTTAGAAAGCCTGTTAATTTTTGTACTGTAAAATAACTAGGTCCGCAGTACAAAGGGACACCTCATGAAGTCTTCTTTGCTAAGTCTAATCTGAAAAGTTTGCTGTGGTACAAAATAGCTTCGGAACTACTTTGGAATTAATTTCATTATTTACTGACATTTGTTCTGAATAACCTACTTGCCTGTTGGGGAGTTTTTTCAATTCTGAGAAACAATCAAATGCCAGTTTGAGGTTAAAAATAAAACAGAATAAAACTATATGAAACCATAAAGCAGAGATAAACACCTACAATGCCTACAGGGACCAGCAGACAGGAAAGCATCCCTGGTCTGAGGTGCATGGCTCAGAGAAAACCAGAGTGCTCACACTTGGGAAACCAGCAAGGCTGCCACTTCAATCAGTTATTGCCACAGGAGAGCCAATACAGTACTGTCAGGGAGAAAATATGTCTTGACATTTTAATATTGTTCATTAGTTTCTATTGCTGTGTAACAAATTGCCACAGACTTAGCAGTTTTTAAAAAAATGAAATTTATTCTCTCACATGACTGGTGGTCAGAATTCCAAAATAATCAAGGTGTCATCAGGTTGGTTCTCTCTGGAGCTCTGAGGACTAATCCATTCCATGAATGTCTCCTCACTTCTGGTGGCTTCCAGTAACACTTGGCATTCATTGGCTTAGGGCTGCATAATTTGCATCTCTGCCTTTGTTCCAAAGTCTTTTCCTTTTTTTGTCTTTTATAAATATACTCATCATAGACTTAGGGCCCACCACAATCATGATGATACCATTTAGAGATCCGTACCTTAATTGCATCTGCAAAGACCCTTATTTCAAGAAGATTGCATTCTGAGATTCTGAGATTCCGGGTAGACATATATTTTGGATATGTCCACCCAGATCAACCCACTATACATGGAAACTTAACACATACTTCTTATTTCATGTTTTCTGTGGGCTAGGAGTACTAGACAGTTAGCTGAATCCTCTGCTCAGCATCTCAACATGGTAAAATCAAGGCATCAACTGAGGCTGCGATCTCACCTGAGTTCTCTTCTAAGCTCACTGGTCGTTAGCAGAATTCAATTCCTTGAGGTTGTATGACTGAAGTTACCACTTCTTGCTGACAATCAGCTCTTCGTTCCTAGAGGATGGGTGACATTCCCTGCCATGTAATCCTCTCCACAAGATGGTGGTTTTCTCCTTCAAGGCCAACAGAAAAGACATTGCTGCTACTTTAAATTGGCCTGACTTCTTCTGTCTCTGACCTCTAGACCTAGACCTAAGGGACCCACTTGAACAGGTCAGGACCAACCAGGATAATGTCCCTTTTGATTAACTCAAATTCAACTGATTAGGGACGTTAATTACATATTTGCCACATAAGGCAATATAATCACAAGAGTGATATTCCTTCATATTACAGTCTCACTTAGACTCAAGGTAAGAGGATTATTCAGTGTATATACCCAAGGGGGAAGGAAACTTGAGGGCCATCTAAGAATTCTGCCTAACATACCCAGTCCTATTTTCTAAATAATAATAATATATAAAAATGCATGTCTAATTTTCCCTGAGGTCCCAAGGTAAAGGAATAGGTTATCTAAACTGTCTCTCAAAGGAGAACAAAAAGAATGAAAATTATTTCAAAAGATGGTAGCAGAGTAGAAAGGATGTACCTAGACTTCCAGTGAGATTAATATAAAGGAGAAAACAATTTTGGATACTGATTATTTTGTTTTAAAATAAACAGGCTTCTTTAAATAAATTTTGGTACAGTGTACTATGGAATATTACTGATATGGCAGAATGTTCATGATACATGGTATTATTATTGACTGAAAAAAGCTAGTTGGAGGACTCTCCATATTGCCTGATTCCATTTTGATAAAAACAAAACAAAACACCACCATACATGTGTGTATATGGTACAAGTGCACATGTGCACACGTGTATAGAAAAAAGACTGGTAAGATACATACCAAACTGGTTACAGAAACTAGCTCCACCTGCGGGCAGGAGGAGCAGCACAATTAGGCATTGTGATGGGGGAGGACTTCAAATCTATACTTTATATTTCTCAGTATTGCTTTGAATTTTTACAATGAGAAAAAGTGCTATTTTAAATTTAAAAGAAAAAAATTTAAATCCTTTTCCTTAATTTAGTACGCCTCTAAGTGCTGTGCCGCAGTTGCAGAAGAATAGCGGAGATAAGTGAAACTGGGTTGAGAGTGACAAAATGGCAGCCAGTTGCCTTATGTAACTGCATGCTACATCTCTCCCTCTACCACTCTTCCCTTTGCCAAGCTTCCTTCACCTTATATTAAGGAGATTTTTTTAAAAATTTTGTTTCAACCACTTTCTATAAAAACGAAAACAAAAAACACTATGGGTGCTACATTCACCAGGCATGGGATGCCCTGGAGGTCGATAGATGTAGAATTACTCAGTCCTTTACACAAACTCCTTCCATTGTCGGAAATAAAAACCTGTTTGGTCACTAGCCCCTGCTCCCTGAAGTACCTCATAATCCTCTGAACACAATAGAGGATTATGAATGGCAAAATCTCTAAAGACCTCAGGAAACCTGGTGTGTCATCGAACATTATTTAAAAAATAAAGGCCTGTAAGTTACAACTATACATTAGGACTTAATAATTACGTGCAACCTCACTAATCACCATGAGTTTATCGACAAAAATCTTAAACAGCAAATCAATTTTCTTTTTCAAAGTGAAGGGCTTGTTTAATTAGAAGTAGCATTTAATAAGAGATCAACAGTAACATCTTACACAGGACCACCGTGTTTCAAAAGCCAAGTCAAATGAGTTGACCATATGAACTTTACGTCAAAGGAAAAAAAAAAAAAAAATCAAAAGTGGGTATCTTAGTCACTGAACACACTGAATATCTTTATTGCCTGAAAAGCTAGACCTTTACCCTAGGATAGTTATGATCCGTTTAGTAAGTACCTGTGTGTCCACTCCAGTGGCCAGGCCAGCCAGGCAGAGCCTTTGCCTTTCCCCACACAGGCACTCACATTGCATTCGCGTTGCAGCATTCCTCACTGCGCCAGAAACACAGAAGCAAATAATGTGGCCAGAGGAGATGTCTCAAGAGTTCCTATTTGCCCTTGGAATATAAACGAGTTTGGTAAATATTTTAAGAGGGATAAATTCATAACTTAGATGCCAGAAAGGAAAGGCAAACCAGACTCTGTGAAGGTATTTACAAAGTGGGCAAGCTTTCATAAAGCACTGTGTGAAACACCAAAAATGCAAATAGGATGGCTTTTCCCATTGGAGGCTGCAGAAACTGAGGGAACTCGGAAAAACAGAGCTGCCACTTAGGTGTTATTCTGGAGAAATCCCTGCAGAGGGGCCTTTCTATCACTGAAGCTGTTACCTCTGACACTGTCTATTTAAAGTCCTGACCCCATCAGGAAAGTTCCAAGAAACTCTGGAGTGAATTTATTTAAGTAGGCACTTCATAAAAAGTCTTGGCTAATAAAAATCTAAGCAACAATGTCCTAACAAAAAAAAAAAAAAGTCCAAGGTCATACAAGCACAAACCAGAATTAGCCAAAAGCAAGAAGCATGAAGGTTTTGTTTACAGAACACAATGTGGAAAAATAATTCCTCATTTTTGTGACTAACATGACATGTTTTAATATATGTGTGTCTCCTTGAGCCAAATTAACCAACGGTTTTCCAGTTCTTCTATCATTTTGCTGTTTGTGGCCAGAGCCTGAAAGACAGCAAGTTAATTTATGTACCTATCCCTTGCCAAGTGTGATTAATTGATGCAATATGTCAGTTAACTTTATGCAAATGTTAAAAATGTATCTTCATTTATATCCATATATATATTAGATAAATAAGTAAATGCTTTGGGAAGGGATGATTTCACTGGCACAGTCATGGATAGTAGCTTCTACACAGCTTAATTTAGGAGATATTTATTACACTTACTACTCAAATGACACTGTACTTTGTGCTATGGAGAACTAGATGAAACCATTCCCTACTTTCAAAAAGCTTAAAATCTAATAGGAAAAAAAATCAGAGTTGTTTCCTCCAAATCTATCATTCACATCCACTGTCTTCTCAATCTCAGTAAAAAGAGTTACTATCATTCTTTTTTTTTTTTTTTAAGGAGGTACCAGGGATTAAACCCAAGACCTCATACATGGGAAGCAGGTGCTCAACCACTTGAGCTACATCTGCTCCCCATACTAGTGTTCTTGAAGCCAAAAATCTATAAGTCAAATTTTACTACCTCTTCTTCACCTTCAACAACCACTTCATCAGCAAATCGTATAGATTCAATTTCCAAAACACATTGTGAACCTGCTGTCTTTCTGCATTCTTTATTGTCATCCATTTCTTATTTACTGCTAAACAACAAATTACTCCAAAAAGTTAGTTGCACAAAACAACTTTAAAAATTTTTATTATTATTGCTTTTAAAGAAAGTTGATATTACATAAATGTTTCATTGAAAATATAGGAGATTCCCACATACCTCACTCCCTTCCCCTCCCAAACTTTTCTCCATTAACATCTTTCATTAGTGTGGTACATTTGTTACAATTGATGAACACATATTGAAGTATTGCTACTTTACATTATGGTTTACACTTTGCATCACACAATTTTATAGGTTTTGACAAAATGTATAATGGCCTGTATCCATCATTGCAATGTCATACAGAACATTTCCAAGTCCTAAAAATGCCCCATGTTACAGCTATTCTTCCCTCTTCCTCCCCTCAGAACCTCATGTCCCATGCTTTATATCAATGTTACAAGTTCTTCTATTACTAGAATAATAATGTCTACTTTAGTCCATAGTTTCATTCCCCCCTTTTGTTTGCTCATTCCTCAATCTTCAGGATTTGGGGATGGTGATGCCCACTCGGCTTCTGATTGAGAGGGGACTTAGATCCCATGGGGCAGATGGGTGGAACTGTCTTGCTTGCAGTTTTAGATACTCTATTTTGGGGGATGGGAATTGTCCATCATCATCCTTTTGTTAGTTGTCCTGGGTGAGGCCTATGAATTGGAGGATAGATGTTGGCTGCAATTTTGCTGAGATTCAAGGCTCAACTGGCATATGAACAGGCAAAAGATTTAAGTCTCTGGGACTCATATTTAATGGGTATAGTGCTAATCATAGGTTCAAATAAAAGGGGCATAAGAACCATGTGTAGGAACATTATAAATGAGTTCATCCCCGATAAATTGGGAGAATAGGTTATCATATAGTCCAAGGTAAGTCCCACTAACAGGGTGCTGAATTCCTGGGACTTTCTGCTATGCTTATAGTGTCCAGATTTCTCTAAAGTCCTCAGGATCACTGCTGTTTGAGGCACTGTTTACTGTGACAGTCAGTGAGATTCTCCTAAGATATGCATAAGTGTAACCCTTGGAATGACTTCCCAACTCACTTTGAAATCTCTTAGTTGCAACTAGTTCATCTCTAGTTGTCACTTGGTAATAATCCCTAGCTACCAGGGAGGCTTATCCCAGGAGTCATGTCTCATGCTGATGGCAGTGGGGAAGGTAGTGCATTTATATGTTGAATTTGGCTTGGAGGGAGGCCACATTAGAGCAACAAGAAGGCTTTCGGGAGGTAACTCTTAGATAATACATAATACTAGGTTAAGTTTCAGTTTCACAAGAACAAGGCTCATAAGCACAAGCATCAATAGGGCCTGGCGTATCGGTCTGTCCTCCTTTGCTAGTCACTGCCCATGTACTCTGGGATTCTTGCCACTCTATTAGAGAATGTAGCAGAACTCCCCTGGATGGGAATTCAATATTTTTTCTGTTATCATGTGAGTCTCCACCTACCGAGACAACACCTTATGACCACTTGAATACATTCATGTTCCACAGAGGCATGCCCCAGGTGCATTCCTCCCATACATCCCTGCACCACCAACAGCCTGTACCAGTGATCCCCTCCCCGCCACAGTTGTGACTCTTCTGCAATTCAAAACCTCCCAAAAACAAAGCCAAAAAATAAATTAATTAAAAAATAATAAAAAATAAAATAAAAATATACAATTAAATTCATTTTTAAAAATTAAAAAAAATGAATGTCTTTCATTCCATAAAATATTTTAACTTTTATGGACAGTGACAAATTCTTCTGTGTGTTCCCCCAGTGTCTAATTTTTTTCACTTTATTTTCAAAGAAGCTTTAGGTAACAGAAAAGTCACACAGAAAATATAGGGGATTCACATACACCCGATTCCCTCCCTCTCTCACATATTCCCCTATTAATAACATCTTACATTAGTGTGGTACATTTGTTACAATTGATGAACAAATATTGAAGCATTGCCACTAACCATGGTCAATGGTTTACATTATGGTTCACATTCTGTACTGAACAATTTTAGAACAAGTTCTAACAAAATGCATAATGGCCTGTATCCATCATTGCAAGATCATGCAGAACAATTCCAATGCCCTAAAAATGCCCCATGCTCCATTGATTTTTCACTTCCCCTCCCCTTAGAACCCATGGTAAACACTAGGCTGCAATTTTTGAAGAAAAAGGTTCATAGTTACATGCATTAATATTGAGGGCTTGACATATTATTCTGTCTCCTTTTATTAGGCACTGCCTATGTTCTCAAGAGACCCTTGACCTTCTAATTGAGAACCTAGCAAGAATCCCCAGCATGGGAGTTTAATATTTTCTTGTTTATTGTGTAAGTCTCCACCTACTGAGATAACACCCTATGACAAGATGAACACTTTCATATTCCATAGAAGCATGCCCCAGGTGCACCCTATCCTGCATATCCCCCCACCCCCAATGCCTTGCACCAATAACCCTTCCCTGCCATATTTGCCAAAAGAATCCCACCATTGTAGTTTTAACCACAGACCTGAAAGTCCCCAGAGTTCACCTGTTCCTTCCTCCAGCCCTCCCCAGAGTTCCATGGATAGTCCCCCCACACTGCTCATCCTCACATTCCAGCACCACACAATACAATGTTTTTTAAATGCTCACAGAGTCTGTAGATCATGAATTCAGACAGGGCACAAGAAGGACAGCTTGTATTTGTTCATGATATCTGGACTTCAGTTGGAAGACTAGAAACCTGGAGGCTGAAGCCATCTGAAAGCTCATTCACTCACAGGTATGCTGGATGATGCTGGCTGGGGTATGGAAGTTGCAGTTTATCTCCTTATGGGTCTCACTAGGTGGTCTCTCTACATATTTTGGGCTTCTTCACAGCATGGTGGCTGGCTTCAAACAAAGTGAATACCAACAAAGAGACAAAGAGAGACAGCCAGAAAGATGCTGTATCCTTTTAATTGCCTTGCCTCAGAAGTCATAACATCATTTCTACCATTCTCAATTGGTTGGAGCAATCACAAGTCCCTATTCAATTCAGTCAGAAGGAACATTGATCCCACCTCTCCATGGAAGGAGCATCAAAGCATGTGAGAGGGAAGATATTGTTCAGCCATTTAAGAAATTATAATCTGCCATGTGTGGACTACTACAACATCTTTCTAACTAATCTTCCCCATATAAGCTATTTTCCTCCAATACATCTTCCCCACTAAAGTCAGAGCAATCATTAAGTTTACATTACAACATTTAAAACAGAAATTGTCCCCTCCTCCTATAGAACCCTGCAATGGCTTTGCCTAGCACTTAGAATAAAATCCAAACTTCTTGTCATGGCCCCCAGTGCCCTGAATGTTCCCCCACTTGTTTCCCATACATTTAGTTTTTCATTCCCTCAAGCATGCCAAGTCCTCTCCTCCTTTGTCTCTGCCTGAAATGTTCTTACCCAACTCTTTCCATTGTTGCATTCTTCTGATCCTCACTTCTCAGCTAACATTTCGCCAACTCATGGAGGCCTTACTTGACCACTTATCTAAAGTGCCTTTGACTCTGTGGTAGTTCTAAAATCATCCCCTTGTTTTCTTCACAGCTTCTCTTAAAGTGTAATTTTTTTATCTATTTATATTTATGTATGTTTTTTTCTCTTGCTCTCTTTCTTCTCTCTATTTTCTTTGTGCCTCCTACTAGAATAAAGGATCCACAAAGCGTCCTTGCTTATATTCTAATACCAGCATTGTGCCTATAACATAGTAGTGCTCAATAAATGTCTATGAAATGAAAAAAATGTAAATATGTTTTCCAATATTTATAGAAGAATCTATAATGGTATAAGTTCTAAAGGAAAGTAACAAGTTAAATGTGAGATAGGTAGTCGACCTCCCCCATCCACCTTATCACAGATTCTACCCTGATTGAGCATTGGCTCACCACTCTCTACTTGCTTTATATCCCCTGGTAACCTATCTTCCAGACTCTACCTCTGTGAGTCTGCTCAATAGCCATAGTTCATATCAATGAGATCATGGATTATTTGTCCATTAATGACTGGCTTACTTTGCTCAACATAAGGTCTTTGAGATTCATCCATGTTAATGCATGTGTCAATACTTCATTCCTTCTTACTGAATAATATTCCATCATATGTATATACTACATTTTGTTTATCCATTCATTCATGATGGACACTTGGTTACTTTGAAATTTTGACAATTGTGGATAATGTCACGATGAACATTGGTGTACATATATCTATTCATTCTCTGCTTTCTATTCTCCTGGGCATATTTCTAGTAGTTGGGATTGCCAGATAATATGACAATTCTATACTTATCTTCCTGAGGAACCTCCAAACTGTCCTCCACAGTGGCTGTACCTTTCCACATTCCTACCAGCAGTGGATGAATGTCCCTATTCCTCTACATCTGTTTTTTTAATAACAGCCAAGTATAATAGGTGTAAAATTATAGCTTTGATTTGCATTTCCCTAATAGCTAGTGATGTTGAGCATCTTTTCATGTGATTTTTAGTGATTTGTATTTCTTCTTTGGAAGAGTGTCTATTCAAATCTCTTGCCCATTTTTTAAATGGGTTGTTTGTCTTTTTATTTTTTAGGTGTAAGATTTCTTTATATATACTGGATAATAGACCCTTATCAGATAGGTGGCTCCCAAAGATTTGCTCTTATTGAGTGGGCTTGATTTTCATTTTGTTGACAAACTCTTTTGAAGCACAAAAGTTTTTAATTTTGAGGAGGTCCCATTTATCTATTTTTTCTTTCATTGCTTGTGCTTTGGGTATAAAGTTTATGAAATGATTTTGTAGATGCTTCCTTACATTATCTTATAGGACATTTATGGTCTTGGCTTATATATTTAGGTCTTTGATCCAGAGCTGGGACAAGGCCTGGAAGAAGGAACAGGTGAACTCTGGGGAGGTAGAGGATTGTGGTTGAGAATACAATTGTGGGAGTGTTCTTTTGACAATTATGGCAGAGCAGTGTCACTTGTGCAAGGTTTCAGTAGTGGGGGAATGTGTGGGGAAGGGTGCACCTGGGGCATGCCTCTATGGAATATGTGTTAATGTGGTAATAAGGTGTTATTTCAGTGAGTAGAGACCCACAAAATAACCAACAAATATTAGATTCCCTTCCCAGGGGGTCCTGCTACATTCTCTAATAGAGTAGCAAGAATCTCTAGAGTACATAGTCAGTGCCTAATAAAAGAAAATAGAGCAACATGCCAAGCCTTCAATATTAATGCTTGTTCTTAAGGAACATTATCCTTATACAATTGAAACTTAGCCTAATAATATCTATTCTTTAAGAGTTACCTCTGAAAACCTCCTTGTTACTCAAATGTGACCTCTCTCTAAGGCAAACTCAGCAAATAAACTCACTACCTTCCCCCCAGTATGGGACATGACTTCCAGAGATAAGCCTCTCTGGCACCGAGGAATTATTACCAAACGCCAGCCAATGATGCATTTGGAAAAAGACCTTGACCAAAAGGGGGAAAAATTAAATACAAAAGAGTCTTTATGGCTAAGAGCTAAAATGAGTCAGGAGGTCATTCCAGATGTTACACTTATGCACATTTTAGGTGGCTCTCATTAACTACCAAAGTAAACAAAGCTTCAAATAGGGGTGCTCCCAAAGACTCTAGAGACATCTGGACACTATAGACAAGGTACACAACCTTCTGAAATCAGTGCCCCATCAGTGGGCTTACCTTGGAATATGTGATAACCTATTTCCCCACTGTAATGGAGTTAGGATCTTTTATAATTTCCCTACACAAGATTCTCCTACCCCTTTTATTTGAACCTAAAATTACCACTATACCCATTAAATATTTGTCCCAGATACTTAAATCTTTGTTCTGTTCATATCTCATTGATCCCTGAATCTCAGTAAAGTTGTAGACAACATCTACTCTCCAGTTCATTAGACTTGCCTGGGACAATTATCAAAATGATGATGATGGACAATGCCCAACCCAAAAAGCAAAGAGTATCTACAACTGCAAGCAAAACAATTGCCTCCACTTGCCTCAAAAGGTTTAAGCCTCCTCTCAATCTGAAGAAGTGTATGCATCCCAAAATATTCAAGATTGAGGAATAAACAAACAAGGGGGAAATGCAGCCATGCATCAAAGTAGACTTATTATTGTTGTAGTATCAGAAGAACTTGTAACACTTATATAAAGATAATGGTTACCATAGTTCTGAGGGGAGGAGGAGGGAAGAATTGGTAGAATATAGGACTTTTTAGGGCATTGGAACTGTTCTGCATGATTTTGCAATGATGAATACAGATCATTATACATTTTGTCAAAACCTATAAAATTGTACAGTGCAAAGTGTAAACCATAATGTAAACTATTGACCATGGTTAGTAACAATGCTTCAATGTTCATCAATTTTAACAAATGTACCACACTAATATAAGATGTTATTAATAGGGGAAAATGTGAGAGGAGTGGGAGGTGGGGTATATGGGAATCCCCTATAGTTTCCATGTAACTTTTCTGTAACCTAAAACATCTTTAAAAATTAAGTTTAAAAAATATGGGATAGATTACAATTAACCAGAAAGATCAGGGAAGATCTCATGAAGGTAGATTTGAACTGGGTTTTGAAGTATGAGTATGAGGGGAGGAGAAATATATGATAAGGATGAGAGAGAGTCCCTTAGAAGGCACAAGCAGAGTACTTTGACAGAAATTCAGAGAGACAGCTGTAGACAGAAAATGAGATGTTTAATAAGAAGTTAGTGGAGGAAAGAAGAGAAGGGTAGTGTGGAGCCAAGCAACAAATGACTTTCAATGTTACGTTTAGGATTCTGAACATTATTTTATAGGCAATAAGGGCTTGTTTAATTGGTTTTAGCAGAAATTGAGACGTGATGTGAATTGCATCAAAGGTATGTCCTGGCAATACTATATTGAATAAACAGTAGAGGGATGAAATTGATTGAATGTTATATAATTTTTTCATAGATGTGCTACCTGCCAATGGCCTAAGTTATACAACACATTATAAACTAAAATACAAACCAGAAACCTGAAGCAGTCATTCTAATGAATAACTCAGAAATATGATTCCATTTCTATTTCTAGCTAGAAAACAGTGATATTCCCAAATAGAGCCTTATTTTCCCCAGAATTTGACACCCAATTACAGAAATTCCTCCTCCATAAAATGAGTAGGATTGGATTCTAAATGTACCCTTTCTGATTTGTCTGCTTTCCTCTTAGACTGTATCATTATTTGCCTGAATGAGCCACGAGTCTGGAAAATGATTTCCCTCAACTTTAAGGTTTTAGGACATTTTCCTCTCTAGCTGAAGGTTAAAATATTGGTTAAAATAAGGGTGATGGTGACCATTATAATAATTCATTTAAGGGAAATATTCTTTAAATACAGAAGCCATTCATCTGTGAGTTGTCAAGCTCATAGAATAGCAATTTATTACTTCCCATTTTCATTAAACTATCTCAAGCAATGCAAATGGCATTCCTACCCAAAAAGAAAACTTATGTTTTCTACCTTGTAGTTTTCCATGTGAAAACCATGTCATTTCTTGTAAAATATTTTTACCTAGTGGCAGGAGACCTGAAAGCTTGGAGCAGTCATGGTGACACCAAGTTGTAGGTCATCCCTACCTGGAGGATTTTGCCATGGTACTCTTCTCTGAGGATGAGTATAAATCTAAAAGGAAACTAAAGAGTCAAATGCAAGCGTATTATACTTATGAATAGCAATCCATGAACAAAACCCTGCTACTGATCTCTTAATTTCTGGTTATTATTATTTATTAATTAATATATTTATTAGTGTTATTATTACTGCCATTTGTATAGATAATTTTAGATTTCCCTTCGTATTGATTCTCATTATCACAATTGTCCCACATGCATTTGCCCGTAACTAAACTCATATCCTCATAAGATGGAGCTGACTAATATCTAACAAATGGTTACCTGATTTCATAAGTAACGTTTGGTTGAGAAAACCATTTTAATACTTCCTCTGAAAGAGGTTTCCCTCAATATCTCTTATCAAGAGATTGAGAGAATAAAGTTACTTCTTAACACCTTGTATTCTGATAAACAAGGCCCTTACTTGCTGATTGTTAGTTTGATAAGGATATTTTAGTAGCAGAGGAAAAAATTTGATTATGTTAGTCACATGGCACATAAATTGGAGTTAAAAAACTTCCTAAGAACATGTTGAGTTTAACGAATACCTTATTCCTTAAAAAAAAATCACAAAACCTGGAGCACAATAAATTCTAGTGGGAGGCACTAGATTTGGCAGTTAGGGCTAATAATTATGGTAGATCTTGGAACATAGTTGCTGACAGCATGGCTCTGGGTAAAGTTTCTCTGTGAGCACAGATCTCTATTGACATATGGGAAGCTCATTCTCACAGTTCTCTGCCCCCGTGGCACCCCACACATCACTATTATAGCATTATTATAGTACATTGTTTTATAACTGTTTATTTGTCCATCTTCCCCACTAGACTGAGAACTCTTTGAAGCCAAATATTTTCCCCATTTTCTTTTTATTCAGCTCTGTATTCCTAATAACTAGCACAAGTCTGAACCATGGAAAAATTCATGATATATTTTGTTGTGTGTTTTTTTTAAATAACCAAGGTTAATTGTCTCTATAACCATGGATTAAACTGCTATTTCTAAATGAGAGCAATAATGCCTTCAGCCATTACTCACTTTACTCGGCCTCCAGTGAAATAAAGACCCAGGTAAAACTTTTTTCACCTTCAAAGCTTCTTAGGAGGATTTTAAACCTTGCCAAATTTTTCACTTCAATTAGTTTTGCAAGCATGATACACTCTGCATTCATTAAATGCATTTTATATCCCTTAAAAACTTTAAATTCCACTTATTTGTTGTATATTTCCTTAAGAAGTTAACTTAAGTTTTGCCCATCTTTAAAAATTGAAGTGAGATATTTCAAATACATAAGCAAAACAAGAGAATAAGTAAAACATCAATGTAGCCACAAGCCAGTTTTATCAAATTTTATTATGATATATTTGCTTCTAATCATTTCTAAGAAGTTAAGCATTACATATATAATTAAGGGTCTCATATGCTTCTCCCAGTGACTTCTCTCCCGCCTATGGATAGTCAATCATTCTTGTGAATGTTTTTATACTTTTTCTATATAATATGTATCCGTAAGTGTTATGAACTACTATTTACAGGTTTAAATACTCATATAAATGATATAAGAGTTTATATATACTTATGTAGCTCACATTTATTACACATTTAATTAATTTATTCAGCTAACTTCTTTTGTCCTTCTACTATGCACCAAACAAAGTGTTGAGTGGAGTTCATATTCAAGAAGGGAGAGGCAGGAAATGAACAAATAAAGAAGCATCTAATACGTCAGATAGTAATGGAAACCACAGAAGATCAAGCAGGATAAGAGAGATAGCGAGTGCTTATCATGGGGTGACCAGTGGTTTTTATTTTATATAGGGTTGTCAAGATAGACTTAACTGATGAGACAATGGAGCACAACCTGAAGGCTTTGAGAATATGAGCAGACATCAAAAAGAATAAATTTCCAGGCTGAGAGGACTGCATATGCAAAGGCCCTGAGGTGATAAATTTCTTGGAGTGTTTGCCAAGCCACAAAGAGATTGTATTTCCATCATGAAGGGACTTATAGCCATTGAAAGGACTTGTCTTCTATTCTGAGTGAAGTAGACTACCTTTTAACGATTTGTTGAGAGAAGTGATATCATAGGTCTCACAAACTTGTATTAGTTTGGCTGCTATGTGGAAAAGAGACTCTTGAAGGGCAAAGGCAAAATCAAGGAAACCAACTAGGCGGCCATTTCAGTAACCCAAACAAGAGAGGTTGATGGCTGGTGAGAAGAGGCAAGATTCTGGATAGATTTTTAAGAAAAGGCTAGAAAAATTTGGTGACAGCTTGATGTGAGGTTTCTTTGAGAAAAAGAGGAGTCATGAATTACTCTAAGGTTTGGGTTTTTATCCCAAATAGGAATGGCTTCTTATTAATTGATATGGAGAAGACGGTGGGGAAAGTCAGATGCAGAGAGGCAGATTTGGAGTTTGATTTTAGGCATGTTAAATTTAATATGTTTGTTAAACATCCAAGTAGAGATGTTCAGTAATGTTCAGTAATAAATTAAATATATTAGCTTGGAGTTCAAGGGGTGCACTGGTTGAGATACATACACTGGAAATTCATCCCCAATTAGATGGTGTGTAAAGCCATGAGACTGGATGAGATCACCTGAAAGGGATGAAGATAAAGAAAAGAAAAGGCTTGATGTATTCCAATGTTTAAAGTTGGAGGATATGAGGAACAATCAGCAAAGGAGACTGAGAAGAATTAGCCAGTGAGACAGGAGGAAAACTGAGAGAATGATTTCCTACAGGCCAATTGAAGAAAATGCTACAAAAAGCAGGAGTGATGGTAAGTAAAATAAAATAGCATATAAAATTGACCATTGGAATAAGCAATGTAGAGGTTTATTGATTATTTTGACAAGAGCTATTTTAGTGGTGGTTGAAGAAATGTTGATTAGGGTATATTTACAAGAGAACAGAGAAATTTTGGAAGGAACACAGCTATATAACTCAGCATCTTTTCCCTTCTCTTGGAAAAAAATACATTTTTTAAGGTAAGGGTCTCATCTTAATTGTAGAGACCATATCACTACATTCAAGTATGTTAACCAAAATGAACAAACATGGTGCAAGAACTCTCTTGGGGGTGGGCTCATAAAATCAGTGGACACAGCAGGATAAAAGTGAGTTGCATTTGTCAGAAACAGCCTGCCTTTACAGAAGCATAAAGAAGACGTCTTGGATTCTATTCTAAAGCCCAAGAGATGACCCTGGTCTTACACAGCTTCTCACAGGAAATTCCTGGCAAGAAAATACAATTCATCCAAATATATGTAATAAAAAAAAACAGCTGGCACATATCAATACAAGGATAAGAAACACATTACATAAAAGCAGCAAAAGTTATCAACAGGTAAAGAATGCACATAAAAGTATGGTGCCATGGAGCAGATACAAAGTATTGCCAAGGATTTTACCATGAAAATGTTCAAATTTAGTGATGTAATTACATCTCTGAGGGGATATTGTAAAAGAGGAATGCAAATCTAAGGGAAGTCATGATGAAAGAATAGAAGATAAAATGTGATCAGGCAGAATTCAGAAATGAAGTATGAGAAAAAAATCACAAAGAAAATGCAATCAAATATGACACAAAATAGATTATATGCAGTAGTAGAGTAAGGGAAAGACAACAGAAAAAAGAAAAACAACCAAATTGAAACAGAAATTAAGAGAAAGTGATTAGAGAGAAAAATGATTGTTATAAAAGACAGGCAAAAGAGATCTACTATAAGAATTCCTGAAGAAGAGCAAAATAATGGAACAAAATGAACACTGAAAGAAGATAACTCCAGATTTTTTTTCAAAATAAAAGAGCACTTTAGCCTACATATTGAAATTTTCCATATGCCATAGAAAATTGCCTCAGAACACTCAGCTTTGAGATGTATTTTAACAAAGTTGTGAAATTTTAAATAGAAATAAATCTTTGGGTGGCTGAGGTCAAAACACAAATCACTTATTGTTAGGGTCACCATATATCCCAGTTTTGCTTATGTTCATATGTTTCAGTTTATGGTTTTTGTGCCAGTGTAATTACTAATAGAACATCCCTTTATTCTCAGAATTATTCCTATTTGGAAAATAAATTTTACAGTTTTACATACACTATACTTATAAGCAGGGGAAAGATCAAATTGGTCTCATGTTTTTCCACAGTAGCTTCCATGATGTCAGTAAAGGAATGCCTACATGTTAATATTCAAACTATCCTTCAGTTGAAAAGATTACAGTTAAATAGTTCTGACTGGCAAGAAATCAAGAAATATTGCTTCCATGAAACTATCTTGAGGACACTTCTAGAAGATCAGACAACTGTGAGGTAATTGAGGAAATAAAAATAGAAACTTTCCTAAATATAGAAGAACTACACATGCACACACAAACACAAATACATAATTCACATATACACACACACACAATAGAGCAAAAAGACCAAATCATAAAAGACTTTTTAAAAATGTTGAAAACATGCCTAAAATAATACTACTATAACCAAATATATCTATATATCAATAAATATAAATGAGCTTAACTCATCTATGGAAATACAACTCATAGCTTTATAAAAGAGACACTATTAAAACACAGTAAGTTAGAATAATGGGTAAGCTATGCAAGGAAAATGCAAACAAATGAACAAAGTAGTCATGATTTTAACATCAGCCATGTCAAAAAATGGATTGAGAGATAAGTACAGCCCTTTTTAATACTAAAGGGCATGATTCAAAATTGAAAATATAACTGTTATAAATATCCATATACACAAAGTAGCAGCAACATTCTTAAAACTGACACAAAGAGAAATGGATAACTAAAAATTATAAATAACCACACACAAAAAAAAAAACAGAAAAATTTAAAAGAATCATAAAAGATTCTTTGGTTAGCTCTGTGCAAATTATTTGAAAACCTTTAACAAATGTATTATATTCTAGGAATATATGAGTTTTCAAAACTGAGCCAAGAAGAAATGAAAAATCTAAACAGACTGATCTGTTTAGAAAGAAATAGAGAAATTTGTCAAAGAACTTCCCTCCTCTCCACTTTAAGAAAAGGCACTAAGTACCAAAATATTCATAAAGGAATTCTACCAGATCTTTAAAGAGCAAATAAATCAGTGCTATTTAACTATTGTAGAGCATAGAAAAAGGAGGAAAGCTTTCAAATAAATTTATGAAACAAATATAGCATTAATACCAAAACATGACAAAGATTGCATAGATAAAAAATAAAATAGACAAATTCCAAATATCAATGTAAAAACCCTAAATAACATACTAGAAACAGAATTCAAGAGCTCACTAATAGAGAAATACATCATGTCCAAGTGGGGTGAGCTCTAAGAATGCAAGGGTAATCCAATTTTGGGAATTACTAATATTAGTTACTATAATATAGTATAGATTACAGAATAATCAGGTATTCATGGATGCTGAAAATGCAGTTGAAAATCTTATTTTAAAAGACACTCAATAAATGAGAATTAGATGACCATTTCCCTAACATGATATGGTTATGTTAGTCCAAATGCCAGCATTGTGCTTAATGGGGAAAACCTAAAGAAATTATTATTTAAAAAGTCACCATTATCATCAACACAGTTAGACAACAGGAATTATTTAGAAATACAAAACTCTGAAAAAGAGGTAAAATTATCACTTTTGCAAATGTGTAAAAACCAAGAGAACCAATTGTAATTCCATCAGGTGATATGGCATAATATTTATAAAAAACTAATAGATTCCATGTATATTAATAATAAACAGTTGAGGAATATATTTTTTAAGCACTCATTTTCACAAGTAATAAAAAATAAAATATCTGGAAATAAAAATAAATGTGCAAATTATATGAAAGCAGCACTCCAAAAGAAAAACACAAAATCATATGAAAGAAATATTGCTCAAATGAAAGATATACCAAGTTCTTGGATAAGAAAACTCAATGTTGCAAAGATTTCAACTCTCTTTAATTTATAAATATAATGTGAGAGAGAGAAGAGAGGGTTGTGAGCCATCACCCGTATGGACATAATCTGTGGTAAAGTGATAGAGTATAGTTGCATATTGAAGGATAGGACAGGTGGGTAGTGGTATTACTGGGTTTGATGGTGCAGGGTTGACAGGTGGGTAGATTAGGAAAGGAGGGTTGGAATACCCAGGATACTGGGGGAGAGATGGGAGGCGGACTAGGTGAACATGGGATTTTTGGTTATGATGTTGAAAGTGCAGGAGTGGGAATGCTATTATGGCAATATGACAAGGTAGTGTCACTGGTTTGGGGTGTAGTTGAGGGGTCATTCAGGAAAGGGTGCATCTGGAGTAGGCTTCTGGGGAGTGTGTGGGTGTTCATCCTGTCATAATGTGTCGTGTCGGGGAGTGGAGACCCACATGGTGAGTGGGAAGGAGATGGACCCCCATCTTTGGGAGGACTGATTCACCTAGAAACAGATAGGTGGTTGTCTCTTAGGCACAAGTGTGGATTCTAATAGGGGAGGATAATCAGAGTGTCAAGACCTCTTGTTGCATGTAACTATGAATCTTGTCATCCAATGAGTCAAGACAGGGGAGTGTCATGTGCCCCAGGGGAATGGGGAGGAAGGAACAGAAAAGATCAAACAGGGGGGATTTAGTGGTCAGGGGAAATGTTTTTCATTACCTTACACTAATGGACATAGGACATGGTAAATATCATCAAAAATTATTAAACTGTACCATCTAAATTGTAAACTATACTGTAAACCATTGACAATGTTTGGTAGCTATGTTTCACTATCTGTATAACAGTTGTAACAATGCTACCACCCACATACAAAAAGGTTTCAATATGGGGTGAGGAAAGGGGAAGGAGGTTGGGTATATGAGAGTCCTTAGTATTCTTTGTGTGACTTTGCTGTGACCTAAATTTCTTTGAAAATTAAATGAAAAATTGGGAGACACTGGGGATGGAGAGCGGGAAGGTACCATTGTACAGACTGGACACCTGATAATGCAGTGATAAAAGGAAAAAATAATAATAATAAATTTTTTTTAATTTTTTTGTTTTTTCCCTTTTTTTGAATGCCCCAATCTTTTATTTTATTTTATTTTTAGGTTGTTTTTTTTTCTGAGTTTCCATGTATTTTCTCTCTTACATTTAAGCTTATCATTATTATTTCATTTTCCTATTAATTGTATTTGGCTATTATAGGGGCTTCATCTTTAAGGAAGGTTTAGATCACAGAAGGGTTACAACAGGGGCAACAGAGGATCATTGGTGGGGGGTGTCTGGGATGGGGGTTTCATAGGAGGAATTTCACCTGAATATACATTGAATATATAAAATTGTTCAAATGATCAAGAGGTGGGGCATGGTCACAGTGGGTAGACAATCATTCAATAAATGAGGGAATACTGAATTCCCAGCCTGGAAAGCTCTGCCACAATTCTCCAAAGGAGCATCAACAGTCCCCTGAGTGCAGGGGCAGTGTCTGGCAAAGGAGGATGGTCCACTGATGGGCTCTTGTTATTGATGACTAGCCTTATGAGTCTTTGCTCTTGTAATTGAAACTTAGGCTACTGTTATGGGGTGCCTAAGGGTTGCCTCCTGAGATCCTCCTTGTTGCTCAAATGTGGTCTCTCTCTAAGCCAAACTCAGCATATGAATGCATTACCTTCCCCCCAGCATGGGACATGACTCCTGAGGATGAGCCTCCTTGGCAATGAGGGATTAATCCCAAGTGCCAACTGGCAATACGACTGGAAAAAGACCTTGAATAAAAGGGGGAAAAGGTAAAGAGAAATGAGTTCATATGGCTAAGAGATTTCAAAGAGTCGGGAGGTCATCCCAGAGGTAACGCTTAGTCACACCTCAGTAGGATCTCATAGAACACCAAAGTGGATATCACCCCACACAGAGGGGCTCCTGAGGGCTCTGGAGACACCCAGGTCCTATATAAGGGGGGATAGCTCCAGAGACTGATGCCTTATCAGTGGGCTCTACTTTGGAATCTGTGCTCCTGAGAGTGACAGAGTTGGACTCAAATAAGTTCTCCCTGCACATGGTCCATCAGTCCCTTCTATTCAAACCTATATGTGGTGCTTGAGTTTGTAGGTGTACTTCCAGAGACTGGAGCCTCTGGCCTGCCCATGTGCCAGCTGTGACTGGAATCTCGGTGGAGGTGCAACTCCTACTCTACAGCTCATTGGACTCACCCAAGTCACCTGGTGAGGAGACGATGATGGACAATGGCCATCCCAGGGAATGGAGAGAGCCTACAGCTGACGGGAGGATAATCCCATCCACCGTATCCATGGTATATAAGCCCCCTCTCACTTGGAGGTGGAGTCGTCATCACCATCCCAAACTCCTCAGGACTGGGGGAAGAGCTTTGGACTAGAGTGGACTTAATGGTATTCTGTTGTAGACATATTGTGATTCAAGCAATAGAAGAAATTACAACAGTGAGATGGAGCCAGTGGTCTCTGGATACTTTCAGGGCAGGGAAGGGAAAAGCAGTTGTAATACAGGGGCTTTTCCAGGACTTGGGAATTATCCTGAGTGACATTACAGATATAGGCCATTTTACATCAGCATATAACATGCAGAACTGCGTGGGAGAAAGAGTGGTCTACAATGTGAACTATGGTCCATGCTTAGTGGCAAAGCCCCAGGATGTGTATATCCATTGCAGGTGATGTGCCACACTAATGAAAGATGTTTATGTGGGATGTTATGGGAGTTGCGGGGGTTGGGGAACATGGGAATCCCTGTAATTTTTGTGTAACATTTATGTAATCTAAGAATCTTTTAAAATATAAAAACAAAAAACAAAAAAGAAAAACCCAACCCAGAACAGTTGTCAGCAACACTGGGGGACCAGCCATCATGAGAATACTTTCCTCTGCTCTTTTGTATTCTTTGTACTATGTTAGTGGCAAGAGGATTCACTCTTTCTGGGCTTCCTATTCTGTACAATAAAGGTATCATTTACAGGAAAAAAAATGTACATGATACACAAATGAGCTAGAAAGAAACAATCCATTGTCTAGTGATACAACAATCAATAGAACCAGACTCATAAAAGATCTAGATATGGAAATTTATAAGAACTTTATAAGATATGTTAAAGAAAATGAAGATGAACTCATCAGATGAAAATATGAAAATTGGAGCTACATGAAAAAAAAAAAAAGAAAATCAGCGGTGGAAAAAGGGAAGATAAATGTTAAAAACACAGATTTTTATTATTTTTAGTAATGTTAAAAGTAAATAGATCACCAGAAAATAGAAGGAGGTAGAGAATGGAAAGTTGAGGGTTACTCTGTGCAGAATTGGTAAAAAAGTTGCTTGTAAATCTTTGGAAATGAATAAAAATGGTGAAAGTATATTAGTCTAACATTAGTTGAAAGGGAAAGCTTAAGGACATGTATATTACTAGAAGGAAAGCTAAAAACTGTAACATGGGACTGTATAAGATAGTAAAAGCTCATGTAAAACATGAATATGGGTGATATTGCATATATAAGACTGTTTTTACCAAATTTAAATACAAATATACCAGAGAGAAGGAAAGAGAATTGCAGCTATATATGGCAGGGGAAACATAGAAAGATTAAGAGGTGATTAGTTTTGTTTGCTTTTGTTTATTATTATTATTGGAATAATGAAAGTGCTCTAAGAAGGATCGAATTGATGAATGTGTGATTACACTGAATACCATTGATTGTACACTGTGGAGGGATTTATGCTCTATTAATATGTATCAATAAAATTGATTTGTTAAAAAAAAAAAAAAGACATGGGGACTCCTAAAACTTACTAACACAAGAAATGGCAACTGACAGCCTGAGAGAAAAGCAGGAAAGTTTATAGAAATAATGAAAGTAAAGGCTCTGTGAAAATATTGGGTCAGAACTAGTAAAAGTAAATATATGCCTGAGTGAACAGACGGACAGTTCAGTGAGGTGCAAGCAATAATTGAGTAATGTAGAGAAATCTCTAAATAATGTGGGGTCATTTTGCTTTGATAGTTACAATCATTTTTTCTAGAGTAGACATGATTTTGATATTTGATTACATAAAAAAGTGATTTGTTTAATAATCAGAGTATATTCCACATTAAAATTACCAGAGCTAAATTTCCAAGGAACTATACTGTGCCTCTGTAACCTCAAATACTTAATAAACAAATGAGTATGTGTGTGTGTTTATGTGTTTGCATAGAAAAATGAAGCACTAGTTGTAGCATATTTTCTGAGTAAGTTTAGAAATATAGAGATAGATATTTGTTTTTCAAATCTAGCAGAAATCTTCTGGTAATAATGAATCTACAGTCTTAAAGGGAAAAATAATTTTTTTTTGTTCCATGAAGTAAGAATTGCAAGACTTGTAGTTGTTCTTTAATGTAACCCAGATGAATGAACTCTTCCAGACATTGTTACATCATTCCAAACTGCCTTTATTGTGCATGAATCAAAGGAATGAGTTGGGAAATCATATTTATGTTTTATGTTGAAAAAAATCAAAGATTGATTTACTGAGGTTCTTTCTTTAAAACAAAATGGAAAGATAAGACAAAAAAAAAAAGAAATAAGGAAAGAAAACAAACAAACAAACAAATAAATAAATGTAATGTGTTCACAATAAAAATAGCAATGGGAATTTTGAGGAATTACACAAAAACATTCATGTGGAAAAAAATAAACAAATAAGAATAAGTATGCAAATTCCAAAAAGGAAGGGCAATGCTGGAGGGATTACCCACTTTAATTTTAAAACCTATATAAAATTCTCAATACTGCGATTTAAACTATTGGTGTTGATGCATGAAAGGACAAATAGACCAATATCTAAAAATAAAGAAGTCTACAAATAGACTAAAGTTGGCATTTAAAAGATGGAATATTCAATAAATGGAATAACTGGGTAGGTAGACGTCTGGGGAAAATTTGAAGTTGAAGCCATATATTATATGCTAAGGATAAATTCCAAAGTGTCCAGAGATTCAAATGTTCTTAAAAAAGGAATCAATAAAAGCACTATGAGAAAGAAAGCTTGATAAGAATCTTTTATAACCTTGATGTGGGGCCAGTTCTTCAAACCAAAACACAAAATCAAGAAGTTGAAGACAAAAAGAAAATTCGGTAAGGCAGAAAAAAAAATCATGAACAAGGTTAAATGCAAATGACAATATGAAAAATATGTCATAGACAAAATGACTAATATCCAGCATATATAGAGAGATCCTAGCATTTGATAAGTAAAAGAGGAATAACTCAATAGAAAAAAAATGGCAAAGAATAAAAACAGACAATTCTCAGAAAAATAAATATATAGTTTTAAACATATAAAAAGCTATTTAAGCTTGGTTAGAGAAATGCAAGTAAAAACTATTTTCTACTTTTGAGAATGAGAAAAAATATTTAACTGATGATAGGATTTCTTAGTGAGGGTGTGAGGAAACAGGTACTCCCATACATTCTTTTTTTTTTTTTTTATAATTAAAATTCTCACAATACATACAAACATTTGCAAAATGATATATAAATATATATGCATATATGTGAATTTGCTTACAAAAATGTTATTTATATATATATATATATATATACATTTATTTTAAGAGGTGCTTAGATTACCTAAAATATTACACGGAACCCACTGGGATTCCCATGTTGCCCACCTCCCACACCTCCCACCACATCCCACACAAACATCTCCCACAGTGTGGCCCACCAACCTCAATGAACTTACACATCCTGGAGCCTTGCCACCAACCATAGACCACAGTTCACACTGTAGACCACACTCTCTCCCTCTAAAAGGGGGGAATGGTAAAGAAAAATGAGTTCAAGTGGCTAAGAGACTTCAAAGAGAGTCGGGAGGTCATCCCAGAGGTAACTCTTATGCACACCTCAGTAGGAGCTCATAGAACATCTAAGTGCCTATCACCCCACTCAGGGGGGTTCCTGAGAGCTCCGGAGACACCCTGGTCCTATATAAGGGGGGATAGCCCCAGAGACTGATGCCTTATCAGTGGGTTCTATTTTGGAATCTGTGCTCCTGAGAGTGACAGAATTAGACTCAAATAAGTCCATACATTCTTAAGAGAAGTTTAAATTGACATAAGTCGTAGGAGGAGAAATTTGTCTGTGTATACAAAAATTCTAAAATCATTTATGTTTTGACCCAGGATCTCCACTTCTGGGTATTCATCCATGTATACTTACACAAATGCAAAATATTAACTACACAGGCCATTCATGGCAGCATTGCTTGTAAATGCAAAAGTATGGCAACTTAATTTCTAAATGACATTAATAAGAAAGAGGCAAAATCAATTATATGGTATGTCTAGTGCATGGACTACTAAGCACTTGTAAAACATAATAAAACAAAAAAAGCTATTCTGTGCTGCTATGAGATGGTCTCCAAGATACATCATTATGTAAAAAAATAATTCTGCAGCAGGCCATAATATTCATATATAATATTCTGCATTTATGTAAAAATGGGAAATAAGAATATATTTCCATATTAGCTAGTGTGTGCATAAACTGAATTAATATACAAGGAAATAGTTGGGAGAGGAAAGTGGGAATTGTGCAGAAGAGAGAAAAGGGTAGAAGGAAGAGTTGTCACTGTTGATATAATATAAATATATATTTTTAAATTTCCAAAACATGTGACTTTATCATCTATTGAAAATATCAGTTTAACAAAAGAAGCAGACAGAAGTGTGGATGAAACTTTGAGGCATTTAAAAAAGAGGTTGGGAAGCAAGGAATTGGATACGTCAAATGAAGTTCAACTCAAAGAGTTCTGATGTAAAGGAGCAGAAAATAGGGTGATGGGATGAGGTATAGCACATTGCATGCTTATGTGATTAATCCAGCAGAAATGGAAATTTGCTCATGCAGGAAAAAGGGGTGGGGGAATTGGAGTGCTGGGCTTGAGTGAGAAGAGATGAAATCTAGTGCACAAATTGTGATTTACATTGTCTTGATATTTATCCATGTTGATGATTGTAGCTCTTGTTCATTCATTGTAAACACTGTGCAGTATTATTTTATATGTTTATACCACAATATTATTTATCCATTCTTCTACTGAAAGACACTTAGGTTGCTTTCAATTATTTCCTTAAAAACAATATTTCAAATTCTTTCACAAGTCTCTTGGGTCACACATTAAAATTTCCTTGGGGTTATATCCTTAGGGTAATTGTTGAATTATCTAGTATGAGAATCACCAATGTTCCTTGATAATGCCAAATTACTCTCCAAGTTGGTTGTAGCAATTTACATTCATCCCAGCAGTGTGTAGGGTTGCTACTGTTGTACAGCCCTAAACTGATTTTTGCCAATCTCACGAGCACGAAATGGTATTTCATTATATTGTAATTTGTATTGCCCTGATTAATAGTTGGATTGATCATCTTGTACAAAGCTTATCAGACATTTGGGAATCCTCTTCTTTGAGATTCTGGTCCATAAGTTTACCCATTTTTCTATTAGAATGTTTGTCTTTTTATTACTTATTTTCAGCATCTATTTTAATACTGATCCTTTATAAGAAATGTTAACATTTATTGAGTGTTTATGATATGTTTGGCCCTGTTTTAATCATCTTTTATTAATTCATTTATACTTTACAACAACCTTAAGAGATGGGGAGACGTATTATCTCCACTTTACGTATAAGAAATAGAGGCACCTAGTAATATGTGATGGAATTGATTTTGAACTCAAGACAGTTCAGCTCCAGGTAATATGCCTCACTGCTTCTCAATCCTGTGTTGATTCTGTATATAGAAAATACCTTCTCTCAGTCTTTGTCTTGCCTTTCCATTTTGGTTAGGATATCTGTTTACGTGCAGACTTTTTGTTTAATCTACCAATATCTCCCTTGTTATTTTTAAAAAAATCCATACCACAGGGTCATAAAGATATTGTCCTTTATTCCCTTTTAAAAGTTTTTAAGTTTTGCCATAAACATTTTGGTCTGAATCCCTTCTAGGAATAATATCTTACCTTTTAATATGTTTTCATCCAGTGATCTACCTTTATTATTATATTGCATATGGATTGGCAGTTTTCATATTGCCATTTATTGATTATTGATTAGTGTCACCTCTGTCATATATCAAGTTTCCTTATACAGGGTTCTATTTCTGGGTCTCTTATTTTCCCTTGGTCTATTTGTCTGTCTCAGAGCTAATAGACACACTCTTAATTTCCATAGCTGTAGAAGTTTTGGTGTTCAGTAGGACCGGATCCTCCCCAACTCATTCAACTTCAAATGTACCTTATTATTGTTGGCCTTTTGCTCTTCTATGTGAATTTTAGCAACAGCTTGTCTGGTTCCATGAAATACTGTGTTTAAATTTTTATTGGAATAGCTTTGAAATGCATAGATTAGTTTGTATGGAATGTCTATCATTGCAATATTGAGTCAATGTTTTTATTAAAACCATAGAATAATCATACGATTATTTCCTTCTATGCCATTAAAACATTTTATAATTTATTTATAAATTCTTACAGAATTTTTGTATATTCTTATATGGCTTCTATGTTTTGTAGCTTTTAAAAATGGGACATTTTTTTCTATTTTGTTATCCAAAGGGTTGTTTTGTGTGAACAAGCCATTGATTTGGATATGTTGGATTCATATCTACCAACATTGGCCATCATATTAGTTCTAATAGTTTGTATATTTCCTAATTAGATTAAAATAATATAAAGTAATAAATAATATTTTAACTCCTTTTCAATTCTTACAGTTCCTATTTCTTTGTCTTTTCTTTTTGTAATGATTACGACCTCAGGACAGTAGTGAATAGAAATATTGATTGCAGGCATTACCACTTGTTCCTGACTTTACTGGAAATGCTTCTAGAATCTTAACTGTGTGATATTTGCTACAAATTTCCAAAAGTTGTATTTTAACATTAAAGTCTAGTTTGTCAGAAATTAATCATTACAAAGTTTCCTTGTATTCTTACTTTCTAAAACAGTTTTATCATGAATTTGTCTTATATTCCATTTCATTATTTTTCCTGAACTCATTGAGAACGTATGTATTACATTAATAGATACTTCTGAGGTTCTGTTTCATGGGTTCCTTGGTCATAATGTATTTTTAATATATTGCTGAATTTAATTTGCCAAATTTTTATTAGCATATTTTATCAGTGGTATAAAATGGCATTGGTTTATATATTTTTTCATGTTTTGTCCTTATTCAGTACAATACTGTCCTTTTCAAGGTTATATTAATACTTCTAAAATGTATTGAATAGCTTTCTCTCTTTTTCAATTCTCTGAAACAGTTTATTAAAAATGTGGACTATTATTGTATGAAAATCTGGTAAAAATTCATCTATAAAACAATGAAAATAACATCCTTGGAGGCATTATACCTTTAATTATCAATTTAGATTTTTCAGTTGATCTTGATTTATTCACATTTCTATTCTTCTTGAGTTAGATTTCATAATATTAACAAAAATAAAATTAATATTTATCAAGCACTTAATATTTGACTTGCAGTGTTCTATATGCAGGCTACAAGGATTACTATTTTAATCTTTATATCAATCTTATGATGCACTATAATTATCCACATTTTCCAGATGGAAAAGCCAAGAATTTAATTAATTTGCTCAAGGTCATACAGAGAATAAGTGGTAAATTGGGATTCGGATCCAGGCAGTATGGCTTACAGACTGCACTTTTAATTATTCTTCTATCCTGCATCTACAGAAAAAAATTCTTTTCTAAAAAAAAATATTCATTTCTCTGGTTTCAATTTTGTTGGAATAAAGTTGTTTATGTATTTTCTTAGGATTTTTAAAGCTCAATTACATTTGTACTTGTAGCCTCCTTTCCATTCTTCATCCTGTTCATTTCTGCCTATATTGTTGTAGATCAGTCTTGCTTGAGGTTTGGCTATTTTATTCATCTTTTCAAACAACTAGGTTTTCATTTTGCTGTATCTTGCTATTTTATCTTTATTTTTCACTTTATTAAAACCTGCTCTTATCTTTATTATTTCCTTCTTTCAACCTCCTTTGATTTATTTTAATGATCTTTTGTAGCTTCTTAAATTGAAAGGTTAGCTCCTTTATTTGTTATTCTTCTTTTTTAGTGAATTCATTTAAAGCTGTGCATTAATCTACATGCATGTTTTAAACTGCAGACCAAAAGTTTTGATATTCAGTAGTTTTATTATCATTAAGTTATATGTATTTCATAATTTTCATATTTTTTCCTACTTATGAGTTGATTACTAAATTACATTACCAAATATATGTGAGCTGAGGAGGTACTTTTTATTATTTTTTACTAGTAATCAGAGAATGTGATCTATAAAATACTCTCTTGAAATTTTGTCATGACCGGTATTTTTACCTAGTACATGGGCAATTTTTGTAAAGGCTGTTTTTTTACATATACATATACATATACATATACATATACATATACATATACATATACATATACATATACATATACATATACATATACATATACATATACATATACATATACATATA
>JAKSZT010054458.1:23354445-23387768 GCA_026826555.1 Tolypeutes matacus | reverse complement strand
CTCTCTCTCTCTCTCTCTCTCTCTCTCTCTCTCTCTCTCTCTCTCTCCTTCTTTCTTTTCTTCTGGTTTCTGCTCACTTCTGGCTTTGGGCTCCTCTCTAGCTGACTGCATCTGAGTTTCTTATGATTGTAAAGGTGTCCAGTATTACATTTTAAGGCCCACTCTGATTCAGATAAGCCAAGTCTTAATCTGAAATAACTTCAAAAGTCCTATTTACATTTGTGTTCACAACCAGAGGAAGGTGGATTAAGATTAAGAACTTGTCTTTCTTGAGGTACATAATTCAATCTACTACAACATCCTTGCTTATTAGTCTGTTGTCTTCTGCATACATTGCTGCTGAAGAGAAATGTGCTGTCCTTCCTCTAGATAAAGATTTTCAAATTTTCTCTTACAATGTATTTAGGGATATATTTATTTAATCTGCTGGGGAGTTAGGATAGATTTTATGTGAAAGCCATGTCTTTCTTTAATTGTGGAACATCCTCAGTATTTAAACACTGCTTCTTTGACATTTCCTCCACTCTCCTATCAGAAGAGTGTTGAAACCTTTCAGACTATCCTTTATGTTTCTTAACTGGTTTTTCATTAAATGTAAGCATTTAGAAAATCATATAAACATTATTGTGCAAGTCATTTTGTAGACATATCTCTTCATTTCCCTTGGACAAATACTTAGGATGTAACTGCTATGCCATAGGGTTTATTTTGTTTAACTTTATAAGAAACTGCCAAGGTGTTTTTCTAATGTGTTTGTACCATTTTGCATTGCCATTGGTAAAATATGAGATTTCCATTTGTTCCAAACCTCATTAACACTTAGCATTATCACTCTTAAATTTTAGCCAATTTGTTTTCTGCATACTTATGATGTTGAATAGCTGTTCATATGGTTATTGGCCATTTGTATATTTTCTGCAAAATATCTGTTCAAGTGTTTTGCCTTTTTTAAAAATTGGGTTAATTTTTAAAATTAGATTGTAAGTATTCTCTATATATTCCAAATAGATGAACTTTTCTCTGTCTGTGCCAGGATTTTCATTTTCATTTTTTTTAATAATAATTTTTTAAAAAGATACTTAGATTACATAAATGTTACACAAAAAATATAGGGATTTCCATATGCCCCACCTCCCACACCTCCCACAACCACCCACATAAACATCCTTCATTAATGTGGCACATCACCTGCAATGGATAAACACATCCTAGGGCTTTGCCATTAAGCATGGGCCATAGTTCACATTGTAGACCACACTCTCTCCCACACAGTTCTGCATGTTATATGATGATATAAAATGGCTTATATCTTTCATTGCAGTGTCACTCAGGACAATTCCCAAGTCCTGAAAAAGCCCTGTATTACAACTGCTTTTCCCTCTACCTGCCCCCAGAGCATCCAGTGGCCACCGATTCCACATTAATGTTGTAATTTCTTCCATTGCTTGAATAACAATATGTCTATAATAGAATACCATTAAGTCCACTCTAGTCCATAGCTCTTCCCCCAATCCTGAGGAGTCTGCGATGGTGATGTCCACTCCACCTCCAAGTGAGAGGGGGCTTATATCCCACGGATAAGATGGATGGGATTATCCTGCCTGCAGCTGCAGAGTCTCTCCATTCCCTGGGATGACTGTTGTCCATCATCATCTCCCTGCCAGGTGTCCTGGATGAGTCCATTGAGCTGTAGAGTAGAAGTTGCAGCTCCACCGAGATGCCAGGCACAGCTGGCACATGAACAGCCCAAAGACTCCAGTCTCTGGATGTACACCTACAAACTCCAGCACCATGTATAGGTTTGAATAGAAGGGACAGATGACCCATGTGCAGGGAAGACATATTTGAGTCCAACTCTGTCACTCTCAGGAGCACAAATTCCAAAGTAGGGCCCACTGGCAAGGCACCAAACTCTGGAGCTATCCACCCTGACATAGGATCTGGGTGTCTCCAGAGCCCTCAGGAGGCCCTCTATTTGGGGTGATATCTACTCTGGAAGTCTATGAGGTCCTACTGAGATGTGTGTAAGCATTACCTCTGGGATGACCTTCCAACTCACTTTGAAGTCTCCTAGCCATATGAACTCATTTGTCTTTACCCTTCCCCTTTTTATTCGAGGTCTTTTTCCAGTCGCATTGCCAGTTGGCACTTGGTAGAAATCTCTCAGTGCCAGGGAGGCTCATCCCCAGGAGTCATGTCCCATGCTGGGAGGAAGGTAATGCATTCATATGCTGAGTTTGGCTTAGAGAGAGGCCACATTTGAGCAACAAGGAGGCACTCAGGAGGCAACCCTTAGGCACCCCATAACAATAGGCTAAGTTTCTATTTCAATTTCAAAAGACTCATAAGGCTAGTCATCAATATCATGGGCCCATCAGTGGATCATCCTCCATTGCCAGACACTGCCCCTGCACCTGGGGGACTGTTGCTGCTCCCTTAGAGAATGTGGCAGAGCTCTCCATGATAGGAATTCAGTATTCTATCATTTATTGAGTGAGTCTTCACCCACGGTGACAATGCCCCATGAATATTTAAACAATTTTATATACCTCATATGTATGTTCAGGTGTACTTCCTCCCATGCACTCCCCATCCCTGACACCCCTCACCAATGATCCTCTCCCACCCCAGTTGTAACCCTTCTGTGATCCAAAGCTTCTTTAAAGATGAAGCCAATACAATAGCCAAATACAATTAATAGGAAAATGAGATAATAATAAGTTTAAATGTAAGAGATAAAATACATGAAAACTTAAAAAAACTAAAGATAAAATAAAATTAAAAGATTGGGATATTTAAAAACTGAAAAATATTTTAAAAATTAAAATTTTTTTTGACATTTTGCCTTTTATCACTGCAATATCTGGTGTCCAGTCTGTACCATTCATTTTCTTAATAGTACCTTTTGATAAGCAGAAGTTAATTTTTTAAAAGTACAGTTTCAAAATGTTAATAAATCATTGCCTATACCTAGATTGCAAAGTATTTTTCAATGTTTTCTTCCAGCAATTTTATATTATTAATTACTAAAAGCATTTGTATAAATTGGGAAAATGTGCACAACTATTAATCAATAATAGGTATATTTGAATATATTGTGAAAATATATCTCCCTGGGATAGTCATATGCTTTATAAGGAATTCTGGTGCGCCAGTATGTCATATTGCACACTTACACCTTGTGCAATAAATGGGTTGCCTATATCATTGATTTCAACATTACTTGGATCAGTGAAAATATTTCCCAGGTGCAAAGCATGATCTTATGATAAAAGATGTACTGTAAGAATAATATTTTTGCTGCTGCATTTAATGGAGGCTGTGAAAACAGTTTAAAAGCCAGTTTCAGGAAGGAGGTTGTATTGTGGGAACATGGTGGAGTATGGAGCTCCATGACTCAGTCTGTCTACCAAAACAACCATTAAACAGGCAGGAACTGTCTGGAATACCTATTTTGAAATTCCAGAGAACAGAAGAACACTGTACAGCATCCAGGGAAGAACAGGAAGAAGAGGATGATCCATTATGGTATATAAGAGTAAATAACTCTCTGTGCAATGGCTACCAGCGTCCATCTCCAACTCTTGCAGCAGGCCGCTGTGAGGCTCAGCCCCTGGCTACCTAATTGATGACATAAAGGGACATAAAAATCCCATTCTTTGAAGGCCAGGGATGAACATGGTGGATCACTGATCATGGTTTTTGATTAGCGAATTTGGATTGCTGGGGGCCCCACTCCTAAGGCAGTCATTGTTTCAACCTGTCTGGAAAAGGCAGTGACAGGCATGGTTTCAACCTGCCCATTCAATGGGAGCAGCAGCCTTGTTTCAAGTCACCCCAAACAGGACTGTAGGGGACAGTTTGCTGAAGGGATACATTTGCTGGACAAGCCAGGAAAGCTCAGCATACAGGAAACATTGGAGAAGCTCTTAACACCTTTACTGATGTCTTCCTCAGGGTGGTTTGGAGCCAGTCAGCACCTCTTTTGTGGGTCCCTGGTCCTGTTTTGTCTGAGAAAGACTAACTTGGGGAAGTTTTCTTTGTTGTGCCTTTCTTGCAGAATTTGCCTTCCAGGCAAAAGGAGTTTCAGACAATGAAAGGGGTATAGAAAACTGTAGAGGAAGAAATTCTGGGATGAATGCATGCCAGCTTCAAACAAATGGGAAAGGGAGATCTGCCTCTTAGAAATAGAGGGGCCAAACAAACTCCTTTAAACAATGGAACTCCAAAACAAATAACAAACAAAAGCTCAGAAAGACAGGCAATACCCTGCACATTGCGTTCTTGGGCAGACCTTTCTGATAGGAGTGCTGAAGCTCAAGAAAATCTCTAATCATCACATGGTTACAAAACCAAGAAACAGATATCTGTGGGAATAAAACCCAGAGTTAACATTTTAAAATATTAAAATATACAGTGTACAATAACAACAAAAAAACAAAGAAACAGGAAATGATGGCCCATCCAATGGAAAAGGATAAAAATCCAGAAAAGACCGATGAAGAAGACAAGAATGTGTACACACTGAATAAAGCCCTTAAAAATATGATCTTGACAATACTTAAGGAGATGAAGGAAAATACAGAGAAACAACTAAACTATATAAGGAAAACAATGAATAAGCAATATGAGAGTCTTAATAAAGAGATATAAATTTTCAAAAAGGATCAAACAGAAATACTGGAATTGAAACACACAACTGAAATGAAAAATGCCCAGGAGGGTTTCAAGAACAGATTGGAGCTGGGAGAAGAAAGTATCAGTGAACTCAAAGACAAAGCACTTGAAATGAGTCAGGCTGAGGAAAAGAAAGATAAAAGAAATGTTAAAAGTGAAAATAACCTAAGACATCTGTGAGATACCATGAAGCACACCAATATATGCATTATGGAAATCTCAGAAGAAGAAGAATAAGAGAAAGGGGCCAAACAAATAGTCAATGAAATAATGATTGAGAAATTCCCTAACTTAGCAAGAACTGTGAATTAGCACATTCAAGAAGCCCTGATAACACCAAACAGGATAAACATGAAGAAAAATATACCCTATCATTTACTAATCACACTATCAAATGCAAAGGACATGAAGGGAGTTTTGAAAGCTTCAATAGTAAAGCAATATGTTAGGTACAAGGTTATCCCAATTAGAATGAATGCTGATTTCACATCAGAAACAGTGAAGGCAAGAAGGCAGTGGGTAAAAATACTTAACGTGGAGAAAGAAAAATATTGCCAACCAAGAATTTTATATCCAGTGACACTTTATTTAAAAAATGTGGATGAGATTAAGAAATTCTCAGATAAACAAAAGCTGAAGGAGTTTATCACCACTAGACAATGCCCTGCAAGCAATTCTAAAGGGAGTTTTTCAGAATAAAAGGAAAAGGCACTGGACAGTAGTTCAAAGTAGCATAAAGAAATAAAGAGCAGTGGTGGAGGTAAATATTTGGGTAATTATAAATGCCAATATTATTGTAGTATATTATTTTTGTATTTAACTTCACTTCTTCCTACAGTTGTTAAAATGTAAGTGCATGAAAAATCATGGAAAATCTATGTTTCTGGACATACAGTGTACAAAGATATAAGTGGTAGCAAGTACAAAGAAAAATCATGGGAAGACAGAGGCCATAGGAAAAGTATATGTGCATTCTACTGAAGTTAAAGTTAATATCAAACCAGATATGATTGCTATATATTTATGATGTTAAATTTTAATCCCATGATTACCACAAAGAAAATAAAAGAAAAATATATCCAGTTAGAAATGAGAAGGCACTCAATATAGTACAACACAAAAAAATAAATAAATATAAAAGGAGGCATTAATAGAAGAATTGAGGGACAAAAAGGGTAAAAGACTTAAAAAACTAAACAAAATAGCCGAAGAAACTCCCATCTAATCTCTAGTGACTTTAAATGTAAATGGATTAAACTCTCCAGTCAAAAGGCAGAGATGGGCAGAATGGATGAAAAAACATGAGTTATGTATATTCTGTCTGCAAGAGACTCATGTTAAAGTCAAAGATACAAATAGATTTAGGATGAAAGGATGAAAAAAATATACCATGCGATAGAGAGATGGTGTGGCTAAACTAATGTCAGATAAAAAATATTTTAAGTCTGAAACAGTTAATGGTAAAAATGATGGTCATTATATACTGAAAAAGGGACAAATCAACAAGAGGATGTAATAATTATAAATACATGTATGCACCTAACAGCAGAGCCCTAAAATATATGATGTAAACACAGATTTGAAGGGAGAAATCGACATTTCTACAATAAGAGTAGAGACTTTAATACACCACTCTTTATAAATGGATAGAACATCTCATCAGAAGATCAGTAAGGAAGTACAACTAGACCTAACAGACATATATAGAACAGTTCACCCAACTAAATCAGAATACACATTCTTCTCAAGTGCACATGGATAATTCTATAAGATAGCCAATATTTTGGGTCACCAAACAAGTCTCAATACATTAAAAAATATTGAAATTATACAATGTATATTTCTAACTACAATGGAATGAACCTAGAAATCAATAACTGAGGTAGAAATGGAAAATTCCCAAATAAGTGGAAATTAACATACTCTTAAACAGCCAAGGGGTTAAAGAGGAAATCATAAGCAATATTAGGAAATATTCTGAGGTGAATGAAAATGAAAATACAACACACAACTTATGGGATTGAATGAAGGCAGTGCTGAGAGGGAAATTTGTAGCTCTACATGCTTGCATTAAAAAGGAATAAAGATTTCAAATCTAAGACCTAACCTCAAAATTGGAAAAACTATAAAAAGAAGAGCAAACTAAACCCAAAGCAAGAAGAAGGAAGGAAATAACAAATATTAGAGTAGAGACAAATGAAATAGAAAACAAACAAACAAACAAAACAATAAAAATACTAAAAAAAATTAAAAGTTCATCCATGTTGTTGCATGCATCATGATTTCATTCCTTTTTATGGCTGAATTGACATTCCTTGGTGTATGTGTGTGTGTGTATATATATATAATAGTTTATCATATATATTACATATATATTATTATGTATATAATATGTATATATTATTTTTTTAATGTTTATCCATTCATCAGTTGATGGAAATTTGGGTTGCTTCCATCTTTTGGTAATTGTGAATAATGCTACTATGAACATTGGTGTGCAAATATCTGTTTGGTACCCTGCTTTCCATTTTTCTTGGTATATACCTATAGCAGGATCACCACATCCTGGGGTAATTTTATACTTAGCTTCCTGAGGAACTGCCAAAATGTCTTCCACAGTGGCTACACCATTTTACATTCCTAACATCAGTGAATGAGTGTTCATATTTCTCCACATCCTCTCCAGCACTTGTAGTTTTCTGTTTTTTTTTTTTTTTTTAACAGTGGCCATTCTAGTAGGTGTGAAATGATATCCCATTGTAGTTTTGATTTGCGTATCCATAATAGCTAGTGATGTTGAGTATCTTTTCTTGTGTTTTTAAGTAATTAGTATATTCTCTCTGGAGAGACATCTATTCAAGTCTTTTGCCCATTTTTTAATTAGAAAGTTTGTCTTTTTATTGTTGAGTTGTAGAATTTCTTTATATATTTTGAATATTAAACCCTTATCAGATATGTAGTTCCCAAATATTTTCTCCCATTGAATAGGTTGTCTCTTCACTTTTTGATAAAGTCCTTTGATGCACAAAGATTTTAATTTTGAGGAGGTCCCATCTATCTATCTATTCTTTCATTGCTTATGCTTTGAATGCAAAGTCTAAGAAAACATTGCCTGCCCCAAGATCTTGAAGATCCTACCCTACATTTTCTTCTAAGAATTTTATAATCCTCATTCTTATATTTAGGTCTTCAATCAATTTTTGGTAATTTTTGTATATGTGCAAGATAGGGATCCTCTTTCATTCTTTCGCATATAGATATCCAGTTCTCCCAACAAAATTAGTTGAACAGAATATTCTTTCACAGTTGCATGGAACTGGCAGCCTTGTTAAAAATCAATTGGCCATAAATGTGAAGGTTTATTTCTGAAATTTCAATGCAATTCCATTGGTCAATATATCTTTCTTTATGCGAGTACCATGCTGTTTTGTCCATTGTAGCTTTGTAATAATCTTTAAAGTCAGGAAATGTGAGTCCTGGAATTTGTTCTTCAATTTCAAGACAGTTGTGGCTATTCAGGGTCCTTTATCTATCCATATAAATTTGATAACTGGCTTTTCCATTTATGCAAAATAGGCTGTTTGAATTTTGATTGGGATTGCATTGAATCTGTGAATCAATTTCAGAATAATTGACATCTTAGTGATACTTAGTCTTCCAATCCATGAACATGGAATGTCCTTCCATCTATTTAAGTCTCCTTTGATATCTTTTAGCAATGTTTTGTAGTGTTCTCTGTACAAGTTTTACAACTTTGGTAAACCTATTCCTAGATGTTTGATTCTTTTAGTTGCTATTGTAAATGTAATTTTTGTCATTATTTCCTCATAAGATTGCTCATTACTAATGTATAGAAATGCTACTGTTGTTTGCATGTTGATCTTGTGTTACACCACTTTATTAAAATTTTTTATTAGTTCTGGTAGCTTTGTTGTAGATTTTTCAGGACTTTCTATATATAGGATCATGTCATCTGCAAACAGTGAAAGTTTTACTTCTTCATTTCCACTGTGAATGCCTTTTATTTCTATTTCTTGCTTGCCTGCTCTGGCTAGAGTGTCTAGCACAATGTTAAATAACAGTGGTGACAGTAGACATCCTTGTCTTATTCCAGATGAGTGGAAAATTTTCAGTCTTTCACAATTGGATTCAAGGTTAGCTATGGATTTTTCTTATATGTCCTCTATCATGCTGAGAAAGTTTCCTTTTCTTCCTATTTTCCAAAGTGTTTATATATGGAAAGGATACTGGCTTTTGTCAAATGCCTTTTCTGCATCAATTGAAATGACCATGTGGTTTCCCCCTTTCCTTTGTTAATGTAGTGTATTACATTAACTGATTTTCTTTTGTGGAACCACCTTGCATATTTGGTATAAAACCCTCTTGGTTGAGTTGTATAATTCTGTTAATGTGCTGTTCAATTCAGTTTGCAAGTATTTTATTGAGAATTTTTGCATCTGTATTCATAAAATAAATTGGTCTGTAATTTTTTCTTGTAGTAACCTTATCTGGCTTTGATATTAGTGTGATGCTAGCTGCATAGAGTGAGTTATGTACTGTTCCTTCCCTTCAAATTTTTGGAAGAGTTTAAGCAGAATTGGTATCAATCCTTATTGGAATGATTGGTAGAACTCACCTGTGAAGCCATCTGGTCCTGAGTTTTTCTTTATTGGGAGATTTTTGATGACCGATTCAATCTTTTTCCTTTGATTATTTTGTTGAGGTATTCTATTTCTTCTAGAGTCATGTAGGTTATTCCTGTGTTTCTAGGAATTTGTCTATTTTATCTTTGTTGTCTAATTTGTTGGCATACAATTGTTCATAGTATCCTCCTATGATCCTTTTTATTTCTGTGGGGTCAGTAGTAATGTCACCCCTCTCATTTTCCATTTTATTAATTTGTCTCTTCTCTTTTTTTTTTTTTTTTCTTTGTCAGTTAAGCCAGTTTTGTCAATTTTATTGGTTTATCTTCTCAAAGAACCATCTTTTGGTATTGTTAATATTCTCTATTTTTTTATTCCAAAGTTCATTTATTTCTGCTCTAGTCTGTGTTGTTTCCTTCCTTCTGTTTGATTTGGGATTAGTTTGCTATTCTTTTTCTAATTTCCACAGGTGTGCACTTAGGGCTTTGATTTTAGCTCTTTTGTCTTTTTAAATGTAAACATTTAGGTATATAAATTTCCCTCAGCACTGCCTTTCCTGCATCCCCTAGGTTTTGATATATTGTGTTCTCATTTTCATCTTGAGATGCTTACTGATTTCCCTTGCAGTTTCTTCTTTGACCCACTGATTGATTAAGAGTGTGTTGTTTACCTACCATATATTTACTAATTTTCCAATTCTCTGCCTGATATTGATTTCCAGCTTGATTCCATTATGTGTTTTGTATAATTTCAATCTTTTTTAAATTTATTGAAACTTGTTCTGTTACCCAACATGTGGTCTAACTTGAAGAATGATCCATGTGCTCTTGAGGAAAATATATTCCCTGCTGTTTTGGGGGTGCAATGCTCTGTATATGTCTCTTAGGTCTAGTTCATTTATCATATTATTCAAATTGTCTGTTTCCTTGTTGATCTTCTTTCTAGATGTTCTCTCTATGGATGAGAGTGGTGTATTGAAATCTTCAAATATTATTGTAGAGACATTTATTTTTCCCTTCATCTCTGCCTTTGTATGCCTAATATATTTTGGGTCACCCTGGTTGGGTGCATAAATATTTATGATTGTTCTTTTTTCTTGATAGATTGAACCTTTTATTAGGATATAGTGTCCTTCTTTGTCTCTTATAACAACTTTGCATTTAAAGTCTATTTTTTCCAATATTACTATAGCTATCCCAGCTCTTTTTTGGTTACTATTTGCATGGTATATCTTTTTCCAGTGTTTCATTTTCAATGTGTTTGTGTCTTTGGGTCTAAGGTGAGTCTCTTGTAAATAGCATATAGTTGGATCATGCTTTTTTATCCATTCTGCCGATCTATGTCTTTTGATTGGGGGGGGGGGGAATCCATTAATAGCCAGTGTTGTTACTGTAAAGGCTGTACTTACTTCAGCCATTTTATCCTTTGCTTTTTATATGTCATATCACTTTTAGTCTCTCATTTTACCAGTTTAGTTACCCTCACTGATAATCTTCATTTCTCCACACTACTCCACACTGCTTTGTTCTGTGTTTTCCATTCAACCAGTAGAACTCCCTTTAGTATTTCTTGGAGTTCAGGTTTCTGGTTGATGAACATTACCAATTTCTATATCTGTGACCATTTTAAACTTTCTCTTATTTTTAATTTTTATTTATTTATTTTTTAGAAGGTACCAGGGATTGAAACTGGGACCTTGTACATAGAAAGCAGGTGCCCAAACCACTGAGCTACATTTGCTTCCCCTCTCCCTCATTTTTGAAGGACAGTTTTGCCATATAAAGAATTTTTGCCTGGCAGTTTTTCTCTTTCAGTACCTTAAATATATCATACCAGTGCCTTCTTGCCTCCATAATTTTTGATGAGAAATCAGCACTTAATCTTACTGTGGATCCCTTGTATGTGATGAGTCACTTTTCTCCTGCTGCTATCCAAATTCTCTCTTTATCTTTGGAATTTGACATTCTGATTGGTATGTGTCTTAGAGTAGGTCTATTAAGATTCATTCTGTTTGGAGTATGTAGCACTACTTGGACACATATATTATGTCTTCCATAAGAATTCTGAAGTTTTGGTCCATTATTTCCTTAAGTATTCTTTCTGCCTTTTTAACTTTCTCATCTCCTTCTGGAAGATCCATGGCATGTATGTTTGTGTACTTTGTGCTGTCATTCAAATCCCTGAGACACTGCTCAATTTTATCCATTCTTCTCTCTATCTGTTCTTCTGTCTGTAATATTTCTATTGTCATCTCTCCTCATTTGTTGCTTCTTTCTTCTGCCTGATCCAATCTGCTGTTGTATGCCTCTAGTGTTATTTAATCTCTTCTTTTGTGTCTTTCATCCCCATAATTAGTGCTATGTTTCTTTTTATGACTTCAAATTCTTCTTTATGCCCACACATTGTCTTCTTAATATCCTTTATCTCCATAGCCATTTTTTCTTTGAATTAATTTAGATGATTTGTTTGAACATCTTTGATTTATTTTTCCAAATTCTACCTTTTCTCTTAAGCTTCAATGTGTTCCCTTGACTGGACCATAACTTCCTGTTTTTTAATATGGCTTGTAATTTTTTGCTGATGTCTAAGCATCTGATTATCTTGATGAATTTACTTTGAAGGGCATTTTCTCTCTCTTACCTAAGGTTTTATTGTTGATTAGCTTTGTGTTAAGGCTCTTCTTCGATGCTTAGTCCACCTTATTCTAGACTTTTAGAATAGCCCATATTTAACTATTCAGCTCTTCTTCATCTGATTCTGTCCAGGATATTTGGTACAATTTTTAAGATTGCACATTTTGTGTCATTGTTTTATCTTGTGAAGAAAGCTTCCTTTCCTTTGTTCCTTCTTCAGGAATCTTGATCTGTTCTGTTTGTTTTTGTGTTGCCTCTATAGATTTTGCACTTCTTTCATTTTCTCTATCTGCTTATGCCTGGAAGGCAAATTCTTGGAAAAAGGCCACCCCCAGAGAGGACTTTCTCATGTCAGTATTTCCCAGCCAAAATGGAGTCAGGAGCCCAAGAAGGAGGTGTAAATCTGCTCCAAAATGGCTGGCGAAGGGATGAGATAAGGTGGCTTGACAAAGCTTAGCTTTCCTAGCCCACCCAAAAGATTCTTCATGTAATTGTCCCCCACAACCCCGAGGAAGCACTAGGTCTTTACATATCCACCACCTCTACCCCAGTCTGGGGCAGGGTTGAAACAATGGCTGCCACTACCTTTCTCCAGAGTGGTTTGAATCTATTTGTATGTCATCAGTGAGTTAACCAGAGACTGGACCCCAAGGAAGCCCACCATGAGAGTGAGGAATGAGCAGTGGCAGCCTCTGCATGGAGAGGGTTACTCATTGTTCTGTACCATAGCTTATCAGCTTCTTCTTCCCTCTTTTCCCTGGATGCTGTACAGTGTTCTTCTGGCCTCTGATACTCCAGAATGGTTGTTTCAGACAGTTCCTGACTGCTTAATAGTTGTTTTGGTGGAAGTACTGAGTCTTGTAGCTCCCTACTCTGCCATCTTCCCCAGAAATCTGATGACACCTTATTGTAGTTATATTAAAAAGGAATCTTTGGAGGTTGTCCTGAGTACTGTTGTGGCAATGGATGTAGGCCATTTTAAATCAGCACACACCACTCAGAACTGAGTAGGAGAGAGTGTGGTCTACAGTGTGAACTGTGGTCTATGGTTGGTGGCAAGGCTCCAGGATGTGTAAGTTCATTGAGGTTGGTGGGCCACACTGTGGGAGATGTTTGTGTGGGATGTGGTGGGAGGTGTGGGAGGTGGGCAACATGGGAATCCCAGTGGGTTCCGTGTAATATTTTAGGTAATCTAAGCACCTCTTAAAATATATGTATATATATATATATAAATAACATTTTTGTAAGCAAATACACATATATGCATATATATTTATATATCATTTTGCAAATGTTTGTATGTATTGTGAGAATTTTGATTTTTAGCCATAATAAAAAAAAATAAAATAAATAAAATAAAAAAAAAGGAATCTTTGACTAACATTCCTTCAAGAAGTTTTAAAAAAAATGGATGTCCCTAGAGAACACTTATGTGATTTTTTTTGTTTGTTTGTTTTGCTTTGTTTTTATCTTTTTCTTGGCAAGCTAAATAGTTATTAGCCTAAAGCCCTTGATTATCCCTTGTCATTATCGGGATTCATGCTGATAAGATCAACACCACCAATGTAAATAAACAAATGGACAGTGTCAGGAAAAAGGAGATGTTAAAAAAAAAGCCACAGATTTAAAATTCCAAATTCCTGGAATTATAAATAAAGTCACTTTTTATGTCATAAAGGTAATATGTGTTTATTATGGACACAAAGGAAAATAAAAAATGTTTAAAAGAAAATATAAATCACACAAAATTCCACCACCCAGAATAGACACTCTCTATTTTGGTATATTTCCCTCTGTTTTTTATAAGTATTTTCATAAAAAATCATATAGTTTACTCCATGTTATGTCATTTAAAAATGTGACATATAAGCTATAAAAGTCTTCATGAATATAATTTTTAATTATTAGGTATTATTTTATTCTATAGCTATACTATAACTTGCCCAATCATTATCCTTTCTAGGACATTGTTTTCTTCAGACTACCTTTAATATTATGAAAGTATTGGAACATCAGAGAAATGGATTTTCCATGAATTTGGAGTAGGACTGAAAGCAGAATCCAACTTTAGAAGATTCCTCTTTAAAGTTTATCTATTCTGAGGGCAAAAGATTTTCAAATTAAAAAATGATTTAGAGCTACTTCTGGGTGGTCCTCAGAGAAGAGATTTGAAACTGGAGGAAAGGAGATAGGCAGAAGGGGTCTCTGGAGCTTAAAAAATCCAGGAACTGGGGATGAGGCTTTAAAAGAAGTGTTTCAAACCAGTTCCCAGCAGCATGGTGACAGTTTGAGCCCAAAAGAAAAGATCTGCCTGGAAGGGACTTCCTGGGATGGTCAATAAACTTTGGCAACATGGATGGGACTCGGATCCATTTTTAAGTTATTTCCTCTCTTATGCTGTAAATCCTTTCCACCATTCCTGAATATTCAGTTATCTTAGGGGTTCTAGGAAGAATGATGTAAATGGCATGAAGTGGACCATAAAGACTTATATGGCTTAGAGAAACAGAGATGAGATGCTGAGAGGACTGTGTAAAAGTTGGTACAAATGTTTAGAGCAAGCTATAACAGAGACAACCAAGGAAATATAAACTTCTCTTGTGCTCACCCACGTTTTCTTAAACATTTTGGGGAGTCACTGAATTTTTCATAGTTAATGTGGATGAGAACTTACTTATTTAACCTAGAAAGTAAAAGTAAAGGATATTTTAATATAAATGGAGAACCTTGGGGAACCTCAGGTTACATAAAAATCAAGCTATTGGTTATTTATTCTACATCTGGTAATTTTTCTTTATGCTATATTCTGAGAAATGACTAAAGAAGTATGGTTTTAGATTGTTATAGCATATTGCCAATTTATATTGTAATATATGCACCAAATTATAATCCCACTATCTCTGAACAAGGGTACCTAAAGAAACTGAATGTTTTATTTGAAATATGAAAGAATAGTATTGTCACCAATTACTTCAAGATTAGTTTAGCAATGTTTTAAGTGTTTACATTCCATCATCTAAGTATGATAAGGTGATAAATGAAACATTAATGAAACATAATTATTTCTTAATTGAGGGCCCTAATATCCCATGAAATACCTATCACCTGGAATTAACATTGAGGAGGGGGAAAAGTCTGTATTTAACCACAGTGAACCAATTAGTTATATTTTTAGTTTACAGCATTTCACTTTTTCTGATTGTACTTTAGAAGTGAGTGAAGAGAATATAAATTGTGATTCCTCCTCTTTGCAATTCACGGCTTTGTGCTCCCCACATCCAAAGCTCTATATCCAGGAAAAATTGACAATTGAACTTAAGAAATCCTATAATTGAAAGCAGCAAGTAATACACTGATTATGAGCCATAGGTTTTATCATAAATTAAATATATTTTAAAATTAATATATTGACTGGCTGTTTCCTTCATGAACTTAAACATCAGTGATACGCTACAATTTGCTTTGTGGAATCTATGTGGAAAAAGCATCAGTAGCCAGACCCTAGAGCTTCCAAGAGAAGATTTAACTAGACCCTTTAACCAACACTGCTGAATCCACATATGGTTAACACCTACAATTTGCCCTAGTAGTTTAACAAGCTATGAATGTATTTTTGGTCAGTCTGGTGACAGAATGCAGATTGCAGCCCAGACCAGGACAGAGATTTTTATTAACATTTTGTTGAGAAGGTTCTGTTTCTCCCCAGATCCTCCTATTCAGAACAACATTCAGAAGAAAAGATTCAAAGAAAAATATTAAAATATGCAATGTCTAAATAGAAGGAAACAAAACAAGAAAATAATATTCCTTTTTTAGAAACAAATATTTCTGGTCAAAATCTGTATGGCAATGCAAGATAATGTAGACAGTTTTGTTTTAGCTAGAACAATTGTCAAAAGTTTAGCAACTTTGAACATTCATAAGTCATTTCACTTCCCTGAGGCTTTTATAAGTTTTGATTGTTCAAAGATAAGAAAGATCTGGCTCAACTCTAGAGACATTTGGTGTTTTGTATTTTGTTTTGTGTCTGAATGATAGATGTGTGAACATGGGTGGTTACTGCAAGTCCCTAATCATGCATTTGGACACATGAATGGGATTTAACAAATATGTCACACAGGATAGGCACATTCCCATTATGTCAGCCCAATAATTGTTTCCCAGGATGCTAGCTCACAGTTGTCCTCTGACCCACCTCTACACATACAGAAAATGAGGTTAACCCACTGAAGTGGGGGCAAACCTCAGCTTAGAAACTTTGAGTTTCTTTTCAGTACAGAGTCAGCTACAAATGAAATGCTCCAAACAATTATGTATAGCTATGGATTTTTCTTTCTTAATATACCTCCTCCTTCCCCACACTTTCTTTCATTCATCACCTCCTTCCATTCACCCACTTATCCTTCAACTTTTTAGTTTTTTAAATATTCTGATCAAATGTCACTTACAAAAGCAAAGACTGCCTTCCTCATTTAAAAGCAAATTTCTTATTAATCTGTTTAAAATCAGAGAGTAAAAGGATCTTCAGGTTAATATGGTTTTACAAGCCATCATTTTCTTCTTGATTTTGCAGTATGAATAAGGGGATATATGCCCAAAGTTCTGCATAGAACTGTTGTCTGCTTCTAGCCTTTTATTACCCTTTTTATACAAAACTCAGAAAGGTAAATTCACCTAAGACAGTAGTATAGTTAACTCTCCAGCCCACCAAAGTTTACTGTTTAGACTTTTTTACTCTACCACGTCTATCCTCACATCCTCTTCCTCTAAATCCATCTTTTATGACATATTTCTGAAAAAGACAAGGAAATCTGCATTCCCAAAGCCTGGAGAGTTATGCATTGGAAAGCAGGAAAAAGTAGAATTATAATTTTAGTACATGTTATATTTTTCAGGACATCACAAATAGAAAATGTATTATTCTTTTATTATGATTCCCTTTGAATATTGTCTGTTTTATAGAATTCAGTGCTTTATCTTAGGTATGACTGCTCTTGTTGAAAGCCATCTTTGGGGTATCCAACTTGGTAAGAGTGAATACAATTATAAAGGTAATTCCTTTAAGTTTCTCCCACATTTTTACTTTGGAAAGAGGGAACAGTAGACATACAGAGGTTAAAGTAATATGCTATGACCTCGAAAGATAGGCTCTTCAGATAAGCCTGCCAGCTTTAGAAATGTGTGGTCCATGTGCCAGGACTGTAAATAAATTCAGTTCCAATTTCCTCACATCACGTATCATTCTCGGGCTCAGATGATCTTCAACACAATACTAGAGGTGCCAAGGAAATAATAAAACAGAGAGAGAGAAGGAAGAAAACTATCCAGCAACAACAAGGGAGCCTATGATGAGTCAATGAAGCCTGTTTGATTAAGTCTTTAATGAGTGCTCCTAGCAGCAGTGTATCCATCTGGGAATCTGGGACATGAAACAGTGGTTTGCAAGCACACCCAACTCCCCTCTCTCATTTTCTGGATCCAAATGGAAATAATGCAAGAAATCATAGATTTAACAGCCAAAGACATGAACAAAGTGACAGGTTGTACCATCCTCAGACACTGCAACAAATCAGTATCCCAGGAGTGTTACCTAAATAAATATGGAACTTTTGAGCAGTAAAGAGCAAAAGACCTCTGAGGATAATTTACCTGGACAGGAGAGAGGACTTTTAGACAGAACACACTGACAAAAGAACCTGTGTGTAAACATAAATAGGGCCAGAATAATTCTTGATATTGCTTCCTTTTCTTGTGGAGATGGAAGCCTTCATAAACCTTAGACATATCAAATGTTCCTCTACTGATTCACATTAAAAGAGAACTTGAGTATGAATACCTCTTCACCTCTCTTACACGCATGTGTGTGCATGTGCGCATACACACACTCACGTGCACACTTGTTTTTATTTTCACACTTCTCTATTGAGAATGGTGAGAAACTCATTTTTGTTAAGTTTCCTGTTCATTCAACATTTAGAGCTTTTCAAAGGTATTGAAAGCTGAGGTGTTTTGTGCTGGTTGTTTTACACATATTTACATCAACAACAGCAAGACCATTTTACATTCCCTTGAGAGGTGAAAATTGCAATGTGCACTGGTTCATGTTTAATATCTCTTCTGGCATTTCTTTCTCAATGTTGCCTGGGACCATCACCTAAGAGACTCATGGCTGCTTGCTTTTAGCCTGCAATTCATTTACATTTTCTTTTCTTTTTTTTTTTTTAATTTATTTATTTTACAGAAACTTTAGATTACATAAATGTTACATAAAAAATTTAGGGGATTTCCATATGCCCCACTCCTTCCCCTTCCCACACTTCTCCACATTAACAACATCCTTCATTATGTGTTACATTTGTTACAATTGATGAACACATATAGAATCATTGTCACTAACCTTGGATTATAGCTTACATTATAATTTACACTTTGTCCTGCACAATTTTGTAAGTTATGACAAAATATATAATGCCCTGTATCTGTCATTGCAATGTCATGCTGGACAATTCCAATGTCCCGAAAATGCCCCCATATTACACCTATTTTTCCTTCTCCCTCCCCTCAGAACCTCCAGTGGCCACTACCTCCTCATCAGTGATAAAAGTTCTTCCATTGCTAGAATAACGATAAGTCTATAGCAGAATAATATTAAGTCTACTTTAGCCCATTGATCATTTCCCAATCTTGAGGATTTTCCTTTCATTTTACTTAAATGTGCCTAAACTCTTGAATGAAACATTGTATTAGTTGTAAAAAAAATCAATGGGGGAAGCGGCTGTGGCTCAATCAGTGGGGCTCCCGTTTGCCATGTGGGAGGCCCCAGGTTCGGTTCCCGGGGCCTCCTGGTGAAGGCAGGCCCGCCCGCGCGGCGTGGTTGGCTGACCCGGCGAGCACGAGCAGCAAGGGGGGGATAAATGAATAAATAAATAAAATTTAAAATAAAAAAAAAAAAAAAAAAAAAAATCAATGGGTCTTTGCCTCCAGAGTTCTCTAATTTATTTTTCCCCACTGCCAGGGAGAAATACTAAAACAAAAACATTCTCATCCTAGGTTCCATACGTTTTGTGAGTTTGTCTTTGTTTGTTTAAGGAAGAAGCCACCAGCAGAAAACCTCAATATACTACCTATGTTAAATTAAATCACTGCAACTGAACCTGACAACCTATCTAACTGGCCAGAATGAAGAAGTAACAGGGTTGGCACTAGGAAAGTTAATTCATCATTCTTACTTGAAAAAACAAATGCTAGCATTGTAATCACTCATACGCTTGAACTTCCCAACAAATCACAAAGCAACAAGTTTAGTATTCAAAATAATAAAATGAAAGTGGCATGCACGAAAAGAAACCTAAATAATTATTTAAATAGAATTGCAAGTCTTTTCCATCACTAAGGGAAATCAAATGCACTTAGCCTTCACTAATGTTTGGTATCTTGAGACTCTAACTTCTTATGAAAATGAATCCAAATCATAGAAATGCCAAGCAGAAAGACAACTTGGCAATCATCTAGTTCCTTCTACAGATGGTCAGTCTTGGAGCATGCACTGACTCCTTGTCAAGTGCTCTCTCTCACCAGGGTGTCTTTCTCTCAATTCCTTATAATTGTTTGTTTTGTTCCATTTTGTTTTGAATACCAATATTCCTTCTCCATCTCCTGACTCTGTCTCCCATTATTGAATACCATGACTCTTCACCTAACTGGAGTTAGCATTGATGTATTTTTATTCATAAGGTAATGCCAAAAATATTCAAGACCCTGATACTCTTAGCAAATCATAACATAGATGTTGTTTGGTTCATTAAATCTGGCTGAGAGTTATGATTGCCACATCCTTACCTTGGTGCAGAACTTCTTTCTTCAACAGGCAATATTTTGACCAAAGCAATAAAATCCAGATACTAAAGGGGAGAAAGAGCTACACCCTTCACAATTGATTTTCTTTGAGCCATGCTTTGGGGTCTTTTGTTTTCTCGTCTCTCCTTGGATGGGATAACATCTGCACTGGGGTTCTTCTCTAATCAAGGTCCACATGTATATCAGGGCATGATGTTCCAGGGCATGGATCAATGCAGTGTCTAGGAAAACCCAGCTGACATGCCAATTCAACGTGGAAGGCCACACGAATGCCAGTGACTAGCAAGATTGTGCTAAAAGCACAGTTTCCAGCTAGTCAAAATGCCTGGTAGTTTAGTTAGTTCTTATTACAACTAAAGGAATTACAATATATTTGAGAACTTGATGTTTTCAATTGCACAATCTGAGAAATGAAATTCAGGATTTCATTAGGAAATAAGGAAAACCCCCAAAGAACAAGGATTCATTTGTCACACATAAATTATATCTTTGCTATGTTAACATTTGTCTGTTAAGCCATGGAAATTTTTTTGATCCTCCCTTTCACATTCAAAGCATTTCTCTGTTTTTTCTGATCTTAAACTTGCCCTGCTAATCTGCTAATTCTTCCTTTTGTTATGTTTTTAATTTCTGTCTTGGTCCCAGCTTTCTCACATCCAGTGCACTGGGATGGCTTTTAAATTCTGCTCCTTGACTAAAGCCTTCAGATCAAGAGGCCAAGTCCCATGCCCAAAAAGCAGACAAGACAGCTGACTGGTCTTCCAATTATCTGCCCCCACATGGGTGACATTCTAAACCCCCGACAGGGTCAGACAGTTACCAGGAAATGTTTTCCATTGGTTTTTCTCACTTCCCTCAGTTCCTCCTGATGTCGTTTTTGTAGACCAGCCAAATTTTCAGCTTTAGACACATGCAACCCAAAGAAAAACTGGGCCTGCGTTCAGTGCTTATCCCACCCTTTCCCTGATCCCGCATCTATCTTGGCACCTTGACAACCATCCCTGTTTCCTCTCTCCAGCAGAGTCTGATCACTGTAACTCGGGGCCAGACCAGGGTCTGACCTGGCACTACGTCAGGCCTCCTGTCCTTTTCCTCAGAGACTAGAGAGACAAGGCATTCTCTGTGGTCAGGTTTCCTTTTTATTCACTGCAGGAACAGCTCTCATCCTAAACCATACTAGAGGATTCAGGAAAGCCTTTGGCTCTCACAAAGGCAAATAGAACATAAAAAATATTTCCCCTGGGCAGTCTAAGCATCCTAGGCTACCTCTAGCCACGTTTCTTCAGCTACCATCAATCAATGCCCATGGTAGCCTGTTATTTTTTAAGGAAAAGCAATGAATAAAGAAAGGGAAAAGGACAGGATCTGAAACCTGCCAAGGAATGAAGACCCAGCTTAGAATTTCTTAATAAGGATAAATTAATGAAAGCAATTCACTGAGTGTTTTCTGTATGTCACCATTGATGAGGTTTTATGGGTGTGATATCATAATTTGGCTGTCTTTGACCTGCCCCTCTTGGCTACTCTAAATTCTGCAGACATTATGCAGATATCTTGCCAGCTAAGAGAACTGAATGCCAAAGGCCTGCTTTATTTGGGCAGAAATCAAAGGGCCCTGTGGGCTTAAGGAAAGACAGGCACAGCTCCTTTTCTCAGGTCCTCCCTGCTCTGCTATGGCTAGAATCTGTTTGTAAACATCGCTGGAGTTTGAACTCTCCCCCCAACTAAGATAAATGAATTTCTAAGCATGCTTGTGCTTGCAAATACATAGTGTTATATACTTCATGCCCCCTTAATCCCTATTAAACTAATCAGAAGTCATGCCAGGCCAACCATCCACAGGCAAATGGATTAGACAAGCCAATTGATCAAATATAGGAAAAGACCAAGAGCTTTTCCTGTCTGGCACTCAGGCATTTAAAGTATTGTTTTCAGACCGATGTTTGTTCTTTTCCGCCCTTTTGGATTTCAGCACATTCACATACGAAATGAGTTTTTGAGAAATGATGACTAAAAAACTAAGACAGTCTTAAATTAATACATTTCTTTAAAACAAATATATTAAGAATTAATCCTTTCCCTTAAGTTGCTTTTAAAGAACTAATGATATTTCCTGAAAAAATAATAATAATTTGGAAAACATCCAGCTTTTAAAACAATTTGGCACACACCCATATGTTTTCTTTTATTCCTGCTATGCAGGGCAGTGGAAATCTGCAGGGATTTGGCAAAATCGATGGTGATGGAATGCAAATAATACAATATTTTTACAGTAGTTCCTTTGTGTTTTTCATTTTGCCTTGACAATTTCCCTATATGTTAATGCCAGCACAAAAAGGGACAGATCAGCAAACATTTATTAGTTCCACAGGCCACAAATGGCATTACCAGTGCAGGAAGGTATAAATTTTAAAGCAATATGTGCCTCAGCACATCTCAAATTCCAAAAAAGATTTGTTTGGCTTTTATTTAAAAGAATAATGTACTTATCTCTATCTCATATTGGCTCCTGCCACCTGTTTATTTTATTTTTTCTGGCCTTCCAACCTCTAAGCTGTCCTTCAGCCAGTTTGATCTGCTCACAAAAACTTTAACTGCTGCATCACCCCCTTCTCTCAAGTCTGCTCATGAGGACTCCACCGTCTTTCAGATTAAAATTGTGTTTTGTGAGTAACTGTATGTGCCAGTATGCATTCTTGTGGCCAACCCTATTCCCTATCTTACTTATAAACCCCGTTTTTCCATCTGCCTTTCTTTTCTAAACTCATTCTCAAGGGAATGCTTTTGTACATTAATATGGGTTTTGTCATTTACCTTCCAGATTGTAATCTTTTTATAATGACTTGCAAGCCAGGCAATATGAACAATCTAAATTATTTGGTGGAGATGGTGGGGGTAGTCAATTAATTAATATTTTAAAGGGTCAAAGAAGATAATTTTTTAACTAATCACTAAATACACTCATATTTCACTCAGGAAGTAATGAAGTATTTAAAGCACAAAACCCATTTGAGGCACTAGTGACAATCTTAGACCCTCTGCTGCTGACAAAGAGGCTGTTGAATAGGGGGGCAGAGGTGGTGCCTGGAGAATGATGGTATTTTATATGATGCAGGAAGACCTGTTGAGGTGGTATTCAGCATAGAAGTTTTATTCTCCTTGTAAAAGTTAAGATAATTGAAATCACGCCCATCACTTCTGTGTGCAAACCAAGAAGACATTCCCAGGCAGTTTTGCCAGACATATTTGGCAGGGCAGGCTCTAGAGGAAACTTTCCAGTTTCAGCATTTGTTCAGTAATAGAAATAGCTACAGCTGGAGGACTTCAGTTGATGAAAACTCTGTACTTTTAAGTTTGATTCTTGAGCAATTTTCAATGAACACTTAAACTTCTTAGCAATGGAGCTATCAAGCAGAAAGAATGGAAAGGGTGACGGTAGACCCAGGAGGATACACCTTATCATGGGGCCCAGAAAATGATCAGTGAATGGCATGAGACCAGGACAGTGAAAGAAGACGTCTGTACTAGAATCTGGCAGATACATCTTCCTTTGCCAGTCTTGCTAAAGCAATCCACAGTACCTTGATAAGGAGTGGTCATTAACACTGGAGTCTTGTATTTATCTCTGTATTATTTGAAGTTGCTAAGTTTGTACATATGAAATTTTTAATAAACCACACATGAGTCATTCCATAATGCTGGTTCAGATTCAACCCCTTGTTTCCATTATACCTCCAATGACTATTTTTATATTTTCTCCTTTATTATATTTAAAGAGGAAGAGAGAGTCAACTTCTTGGGTTCAAATTCTGGTTCTGTCACTTACAACCTATATGATCTCATACAAACAATTCAAACTTTCTAGGCCTCAGACTATAAAATTGAGATAATTATAGACTCTACCTTATATGGTTGTTTGAAGATTAAATGAGATAATATATGTAAACTGCTGGGCACCATGCCTGAAACAAAATAAATGTTCATTCATTTTATGAACAAATATTTATTGAGCCACTTCTTCGTGCCTGATATATGTTCTCTGACTGCATAGAGCCTCATTGTTAGAAGAATAAATAGATTTTTATCAAAAACATATCACAAAGGATGCATTATAAATTATTATAAGTTCACATATATGTAAAAAGTTCTATCTACATGAAATATTTTATATTATATAATGATATAGAGGCATATATAGGGTGAGATATACAGAGAGACATATATAATAATATAGAGACAATAAAAATATCACTGGATACCAGGGGCTCAAAGGGAGGGAACGAGGGATGAATATGTCAGGCACAGGGCATTTTTGGGGCAGTGAAAGTATTCTCTATCAATATTGATTCATCAATTGTAACAAATGTACCACACTAATGCAAGATGATAATAATAATGGAAACTGTGAGTGGAGAGAGGGTAATATTCGGAAACACTGTACTTTTTCTTAATTTCTCTATAAACCAAAAACTGCTCTAGAAATAAAGTCTATTAGTTTTAAAATGTACTGTGACATTTATGGCATTATATAATAGAAGGTTTTGACTTAACCATGGGGTCAGAGAAATTTTCACTGTGAAAGTTATCAGTTGAGCTGTGATCTAAAGGAAGAGTAGCATTTTAGTACACAAGGTGAAGTGGGGAGCATTCTAAGACAAGGGAAAAGCATGTTAGAAAAAAAACCCTAGAGCCCTAAAGATGGGCTGGGAATTATGGAGTGTTTAAGAATCTTTAAAAGGTTGATTTCCTGGAATATAGAATCTGAAGAGGAGAGACCTGGAATACAACAATAAAGATGGACTTAGCATCAGTCCACAAATGGCCTTGTATATAACATTAAAGAATTTTCTCTTTATAGTAAGAGCAATGAAAAGTTTCAAGAAAGAAGGAAATATCAGATGTGTTTTTAAAAATAATGTGAATTAAATGTGAAAAGGAGACCTGATGTCAAGAGTGAATTGAGCAAGACCAATTAGGAAGCAGTTGTAGTAATTCAGGTGGTAGTAGTGGAGACAGAGAGAAAAAGAGAAAGAAAGTAAGAGTGACAAAAAAAAATTGTGATGGATCCGCACAGTTGAGGAAGGACATATCAAGGATGACCTCCCAAACTTCTGGCTGGAGCAATTGACCGGATGGTGGATTATTTCATTGAAACCCTTAACTCCTGAGAAGATGAAGTCTAGAAATGTTGGGGATGGGAGGGTAGAGTGATAAAGAGAATTCACCATTTACTTATGGTCAGTTCAAGTCTGAGATTCCTTTGAGGCATCCAAATAGAGATTCCAAGGGGACAAGTTTGATACTTGGTTCTGGACTTCAGAAGGGCAGTATTGGTTGAAGATACAGATTTGGGCATCACTGGAATGGTGGTGGGAATTGTAACCTTGAGGAGACGTGAAGTTCCTTTGGGAGAGAATCCTGCATGAGAAGAGAAGAGGACCTAATTAAGGTACTTTTAAGACTGTGAAGATCAAGTCATTTGATAAATGTGGAATGGGGTCAGCTTCCTAGAAGTGCAACCTGGGCAGTCACAAAAGGCCCTGGGCTCAGCACAGAGGCCCCCATCCTGGTTTGATGCCCTGTGGTCATGGTTTTGAAATTACTAATTTTATCTTTGAATTTGTATTTTGAAAGTGAAGTCTGATGAGACAAAGGAGCATACATGTGAGTAATGGAGATATGCACAATATGTGTGTTTGTTATTCCTTGCCACCCCATTGATGAAAGCATTTGTGATGCCCCATTAACCCAGAATATCAGTGGAGCTACAATGCACAGGAGTTCAGCCAGACTCAAAGCAAATACAAGATAAGTATGCTATACCTTTACTGAGTAAGCTAGGCAGTAATGGCCCCAAGAGGCCATGCTTTCTGTTTGAGCCAGGATTTGCTTCAAATGCAGAAAGAAAGCAATGGCATACCAAGAAACACAAATGACCAAGCAATCCTAATATGTCCTATATTACTTGGATTGCTTTCCTGTAAAAATGATGGCCTAGCAGGGAAAGGGAAAGACAGGGCAACCCGTTGTGCCATCTTCTTTTAGTCCTTCCTTATTCATAATTAATGCAAAGTTAGAGTGTATGGGTAGAATGTGCTTGTATCAAGAAGTGAGAAAAAAATAATCCATTGAGTTAGTTTTGTGTAGCATTCCCAATGTTCTGGCAAAAAAAAAAAAACAAAAAAAAAACACTGCATATGCATATAGAGCCACAAAATTGGAATTACATAATTTGCTGATTCTGCATATGAATTAATTGTTCTTATATTTGATTTGCTTTTAAAAATGGCATTGCACAATACAAAGAAGAACAATAAAATACATACTAATAATTTATAATTTTGATATTTCTTTACTTAGAATGGTATTAAGTAGCAAATAAAAAGCACCATGAGAAGATGGTGGGGTAGAAAGTAAAGGACTTGTACACAAAAACTACAAAATATTGCTAAAAGAAATCAAAGAAACCTAAATAAATGGAAGGATATATTCCAAGTTCATAGTTTGGAAGACTAAGTATTGTTAATATGTCAATTCTACCAAAAGCAATTTACAGACTCAATGCAATCCCAATCAAAATTCCAACAGTATTCTTTGCAGAAATAGAAAGGTCAATCATGAAATTTCTATAAAAGGGTAAGGGACCCTGAATACCCAAAGCCATCTTTAAAAAGAATGAAAAAGAAGAAAGATGGAGTACTTACACTTCTCAATCTTAAAACTTATTACAAAATCACAGTAATCAAAAGAGTACGGTAGGGAACAGATGTGGCTCAAGCTGTTGCATGCTCACCTCTCACATAGGAGGTCCTGGGTTAGGTTTCCATTGCCTCCTGAAAAAAACAAAAATGAACAACAAGCAAAACAAACTCAGGGAAGCTGATACGGCTCAGTGGTTGAGTTCTGGCTTCCCATATACGAGGTCCTAAGTTCAATCTCAGTCCCTGGTACCTAAAAAAAAAAAGAAAAGATGATGGTACTGGCACAAGGGCAGACATTTAGATAAATGAAACAGAACTGAGAGTTCATAAATCAACTCTCATGTATATGGCCAACCTGGTTTTTGACAAGGGTGCCAGGAAGAATAGTCTTAACAGATGGTGCCAGGAAGACTAGATGTTCATATGCAAAAGAATTCTGGTGGACTCTTAACCTCATACCATATACAAAAATCAACTCAAAATGAATTAAAGACCTAAATATAAGAATTATAACTATCAAACTCCTGGAAGTAAATGTAGGAAATCATCTTCAGGACCTTTGCGCTAGCGATGATTTCTTAGACTTTACACCAAAACACAACAGAAAGAAACAAAAGAAAAAAATAGATAAATGGGACCTCATCAAAATCAAAAAACATGTGTGCATCAAAGGGATAAGAGCTTAATGTCCAGACCAATAAAGAAATCCTTCAAAACTTAATAAAAAAATACAAATGATCCAGTTAAAAATTGGACAAAAGACTTGAATAGACATCTCTCCAAAAAAGATATACAAATAGCCAGGAAGTACATGAAAAGATGCTCAACATCATTAGCCATTAGGGAAATGAAAATCAAAGTCACAATGAGATACCATTTCATGTCCACTAGAATGGCTACTTAAAAAAAAAAATACAAGTGTTGGAGTGGACGTAGAGAAATAGGAATACTCATTCATTCTTAGTGAGAATTGTAAAATGGTACAGCCACTGTGCAAGACAATTTGGTGGTTCCACAGAAAGTTAAGCATGTTACCATATGACCCGGCAATCCCATTTCTGTGTATATACCTAAAAGAATTGAAAATAAGGATTCAAAGAGATAGTTGCACACCAATGTTCATAGCAGAATTATTCACAATCGCCAAAAGATAGAAGCAACACAAGTGATCATCAACTAATATATGGATAAAAAAAATGTGGTATATACACACAATGAAATATAATTGAACCATAAAAAGGAATATAGTTCTTATATATGCAACAAAATGCATGAACCTTGAAGACCTCATATTGAGAGAAATAAACCAGACACAAATGACATTGTATGATCACATTGATATGAAGTAATTAGAATAAGCAAATTCATAGAGTCAGAAACTAGAATATAGGTTACCATGAGCTGGGGTGGGTGGGGAGGGAATAGGGAGTCAATGCTTAAATTGTATAGAGTCTCTATTTGGGATGATAGAAAAGTTTTGTAAATGGATGGTGGAGATGGTAACAAAACATTATGAATGTAATTCATATATTTGAATGTGGTTAAAAGAGGAAATTTGGGGTTATGTATGTTACTAAAATAAACATTTTTTTAAAAAAGCACCATGACAAGTTGAGAGGGGAACTATGGAAAACAGGGAAAAAGCTATATATTTTGACATCATTAATGGCACTTTTTGGCTGTTTCTTGAACAAAAGTCCCCAAGAGGAATCTATATAGGAAAGATGGGGACCAACTACATGAAAATTATATAGATAATCTACAAAGTTCAAAAATTCAATAGAGTTTAATGTAAGAGTGTCTAATATTTCTATTAATTAAGAAAGCTCTAGAATTGTTGAAAGGGAGTTTAATGCCATGTTTGAAAAAAGTGGAAATGACAAAGTTATTAGACTTTTAGACCTAATTAGACACCTGAAGGTATGAGAAGTTGCATTAAGAAACCAAGCCAAATCTCTATGCAGATAATCCATACAGATGCTAATAGCCTATATGACAAAAGAAGTAACTAGAAATGTTTGACATCAGGAAAACGTAATATGTAAAACAAATCTACTATTTGATACGGATCTTTTCCTTCGTCAGAGGATTTTTGTTTCAGTAGACGTGACTTTCTCAAAGTGTCCTCAATTTTTTAAAAAGAAAAACTTTATAATATCTACCTCTTTTGCTGAAGATTAAATGAGGTAATTTGTTTCAAGAATACAACGGGGTTTTGTGGACTTCCACGTGAGAGGAAGTCAGCAAGGCACACTCCCCGGCCCAGTGACTCAATTTATTTTTATTTTTATTTATTTATTTTTTTTATTGTGGGTAAAAATCAAAATTTTCACAATACATACCAACATTTGCAAAATGATATATAAATATATATACATATATGTGCATTTGCTTACAAAAATGTTATATATATATATAAATATATTTTAAGAGGTGCTTAGATTACCCAAAATATTACACGGACCCACTGGGATTCCCATGTTGCCCACCTCCCACACCTCCCACCACATCCCACACAAACATCTCCCACAAGTGTGGCCCACCACCCTCAATGGACTTACACATCCTGGGGCCTTGCCACCAACCATAGACCACAGTTCACACTGTAGACCACACTCTCTCCCACACAGTTCTGAGTGGTGTGTGCTGATTTAAAATGGCCTACATCCGTTGCCACAACGGTACTCAGGACAACCTCCAAATCCCAAAGAAGCCTGTATTTCAACTGCTCATCCCCTCCCTGCCCCAAAAATGTCAAGTGGCCACTGGCTCCACCTCATTGTTATAATTTCTTCCACTGCTAGAATCATCATATGTGAACAACAGAATACCATCAAGTCCACTCTAGTCCATAGTTCTTCCCCTAATCCTGAGGGGACTGGGATGGTGATGTCCACTCCACCTCCAAGTGAAAGAGGGCTTATATCCCATGGATATGGTGGGTGGGATGATGCAGATGCAGGCCCTCTCCATTCCCTGGGATGACCATTGCCCATCATTGTCTCCTCGCCAGGTGACTTGGATGAGTCCATTGAGCTGTCACTCACTTTAAATACGCCAGTCTCACAGCTCTTATGATTCAATTCCTATATTAGGAGTAGATGCATTCAACCATTGTCTACAAGGATGTCCATTGTCACAATACTTTATTCACAAAAATAAAAATTGTGTATCTAAACAGGGTGATCAGTCAAACAAATTATGGCCCAGGCATACAATAGAATTCTATGTATTTATAAAAATGATAATGTATTAAAATTAAAAATCAAAAGATTTTTTGTGCTATATTGAATGCAAAAGTAAATTACACAACATTATTTATATTAAAATACCATTTTTTCTTAGAGTTTCAATGGAAAAAAAAAAAAAAAGACTGGAAGAATATATGCCCAATAAGGAATTATCTCTCATAGTAGCTTGCGGTTAATATTTAAATTCTTAATAATAAGAATTAAGAATTTATATATTTTCTAAATCTTATACCATGAGCAAATTTTAGTTTTGTAACTTTCCAAAGAGCAATATTTTTTAAAAATTAATGAAAAGTGCCACAGTAAAAGTACAAATGACTACATGTCTTTCAGGATTATATACATACACCACAACAGGAAATATGAAATCCACAAAGGCTTAAATTTCCCTGCCATTTGTAAACTTTAATACATGTAGGGGCTAGACAAGAATAGGAAAGAATGAGTATAAATAACTAAACAGAACATGAATTTTCAAAAGGCATTCAAATGCAAAATTTGTTAAAAATACTACAGATGAAACAGAATATTCTAGAGGCTTGGGACATCTATCTGCGCGGATCAGCGGCATGGACCGAACGGTGGAGATTCGTGAGTTTTGAGGCTGCCGGTGGAGGTTGGCACAGGTGGCTGAGCCCCACGGTTAGGGAAAAAAAACATATTTTGAGCCACGGTCGGGGCGAAAAAGTTTTATTTTCTGGGGATCTGGCTGCCTGGCACCCCTTGGACATTGTGTGAATAGATCAAACGAGCTAATCAGCACCCAGTGAACCGGAGGGGGGATTTTGGTCGGGCAACGCAGCTGATTTCCCTAGCCACCCAGGGATAAGACCCGGGCCGCTGCGGAGCCAGGAGGAAGGGACACTTCCCAAAAAAGGGAGGGTTCGGTTGGAAGACAGGGAAGGGTATTTTATATTTTTAGACATCGATCTGGCTGACTGCACCGCCCCATAGCTATGGGGAGCAGATAAGCCGACCTGAAGCAGCATTAGGCTGAGAGCAGATGCGAATCTGCACTCAAACTGATTTACTGAGCAGCCCGGTGATGCTGGAGCTCGGCGACAGAAGGGGCGGAATCCGCCATCTTTAGCACTCCTCACTGACTAACATCAGAGCTTCAGGTAACCTGGGGAGTCCGGAAAGTGGGACATGCTTGATTAATTTCCACAGGCCCAGCTAGGGTCCCTTCTGTAAGGGGGTTGATCTAGAGGAGGAATTATTTTGGGTCCTACATTTGGCTAAAAAAAAAAAAGTGAGGTCACCTCAACAAATGAAAAATAAATTCTTTTTAATTTAGTTTAATAGCTAAAAGGTGCTTCAGGACCTGCATATAGAACCCTGTGGGGAAATTCATTGATAAACACAAGTAGGCAGGAAGGATCCACGTGGACCCTAGGGGAATTATTGAACCCCCTTAGCTCTGTTTGACTGCTTGCCTGGGTGGATCTTTGGTTTCTCTCTGTTACTTTCTGGTCTATTGCTATTATTCCCATTTTCCTCCCCCCTTCCTTTTTCCTTCTATTTTTTTTTTTTTTAAATAGGTGCTGCCAGCTGGTCGCTTATATGCTGGGCTTCTTATTCAGTAATTTCCCACTCGCTGTATATATTGATTCTGTATTACAAACTATCGCTTATCCTTCCTGCATGTTTCTGCCTTCTGTTTTCTGTTGTGGCTCTTAGAGACAACATTTTTTCATAGGCCCACAACTTAAGGGTGTCAATTTCTATCCCAACTATTTTGTTTTATTCTTCTTTTTTTTTCTTTTTTATTTTATTAGTATTAACTTTTTCCTTTCAGACCTTTCTCTACTATTTCTCTCCCTCCTCATAATTCTAGCCTTCTAAATCACTATATATATATATATATATATATTCCTCCATTTGTTTTCCCAGTCCATTGTAGGAACTCCATATTTTTTCCTAGTACTCTACACTGCCTACTCAAGTTAAATATTCATCTCATTAAGTCTCATTTTGCCCCTCTTTAACTTTTATCAATATTTCTATTATCCTTCTGCCTTCCTTACATCTTTTCATTCCTCTAGCCCTAACCTTTTGCCTTCAAGGGAACATAGAAAGAAGCAAGGAAATAAAATAAGAAGAAAAATTGCCAAAGAGAAAACTTAACTCACACGCAGAACCAACAGCTAAATAAAATTCTAGAGCATAGAGAAAAGCTAATCAACTGAACAAACCCATCAAGATAATATGATGACCAGAGGGCAACAGAAAAATACAAATGACTCTGAGAAACTGGAAAACATGGACCAGTCCAGTGCAGAAAATAAAAACCAGGAAGCAATGCAGTACATCGAACAACTAATCAAAGCTATCCAAACAAATATCATGGACCAACTTAAAGAACGGAAGGAAGAGATTAAGGATATAAAGAAGACACTGGGAGAACATACTGAAGAAATAGCTAACACACCTAAAAAGGTAATGGATATGATGGCGAACAAAGACACAAGTCAAGAAATGAAAAAGACGCTGGACTCACATGGCAGCAGAATTGAAGAGGCAGAGGAAAGAATTAGTGATATGGAAGACAATACAGTTGAAATCAAAGAGATTGTAGAAAAGAGACAAAAAGATAGAAAAAATCCAGTATGGTCTCAGGGAATTAACCGATAATGCAAGACGCACAAACATACGCATTATGGGCATCCCAGAAGGAGAAGAGAAGGGAAAGGGAACAGAAGGAGTGTTGAAGGAAGTTATGGCTGAAAACTTGCCAACTCTATTGAGAGAGATGGATGTGCAGATCCAGGAAGCAAAGCGCACCCCAAATAGTATAAATCCCAACAGGCCAACTCCAAGAAATATACTTGTCAAATTGTCCAATGCTCAAAACAAAGAGAAATACTCAAGGCAGCAAGAGAAAAGAGAACCATCACCTACAAGGGAAGCACAATAAGATTAAGTGCTGATTTCTCAGCTGAAACCATGGAGGCAAGAAGACAGTGGTATGACATAGTCAAAACACTAAAAGAAAAAAACTTCCAGCCACGAATTCTCTATCCAGCAAAATTGACATTCAAAAATGATGGAGACTTCAAAATATTCACAGATAAACAGCAATTAAGAGAGTATGTCAAGAAGAAACCAGCACTTCAAGAAATACTAAAGGAATCTCTACAAGTTGAAAGGAAAAAACAAAGGAGAGAGAGTTGGAGGAGAGTTTAAAAACAACTGAAAACTCAAAAAGAGAAACAAAACAACATATGACATACATTAACCCAAAGAAAAAATGACTGAAGTAAGAAATTCGTTACGAGTAATAACACTGAATGTTAATGGATTAAATTCACCAATCAAAAGACACAGATTGGCAGAATGGATAAGAAAATATGATCCATCTATATGCTGTCTACAAGAAACCCACCTTCGGCCCAGGGATTCAAGGAGGCTGAAAGTGAATGGCTGGAAAACCATTTTACAAGCTAACAATAGCCAAAAAAGGGCAGGAGTAGCTATTCTAATATCAGACAAAATAGACTTTAAATGCAAAACTATTGTAAGAGACAAAGATGGACACTACATATTAGTAAAAGGAGTAAT
>JAKSZT010054458.1:23257644-23349445 GCA_026826555.1 Tolypeutes matacus | reverse complement strand
TTATAACAATGAGGTGGAGCCAGTGGCCACTTGACACTTTTGGGGTACGGAGGGGATGAGCAGTTGAAATACAGTGGCTTCTTTGGGAGTTGGAGGTTGTCCTGAGTACTGTTGTGGCAATGGATGTAGGCCATTTTAAATCAGCACACACCACTCAGAACTGAGTGGGAGAGAGTGTGGTCTACAGTGTGAACTGTGGTCTATGGTTGGTGGCAAGGCTCCAGGATGTGTAAGTTCATTGAGGGTGGTGGGCCACACTGTGGGAGATGTTTGTGTGGGATGTGATGGGAGGTGTGGGAGGTGGGCAACATGGGAATCCCAGTGGGTTCCGTTTAATATTTTGGGTAATCAAAGCACCTCTTAAAATATATGTATATATATATATATATATAAACAATATTTTTGTAAGCAAATACACATATATGCATATATATTTATATATCATTTTGCAAATGTTTGTTTGTATTGTGAGAATTTTGATTTTTACCCCTAATAAAAAAATATATATAAAAAAAAAAAAAAAAAAAGTATTGAAAGACCAATCCCAAACTAATAAGAATGATTACCCCTGGAGAGTAAGATTTGATATCATAGGGGCACAGTAGAGGTAGAGGAGATAGAGATTTTTCTTCTTTTACTTACATAAATCCTTAACATTTAAATTTCTAACATGCGTTACTATGAACCAAATATATTGTGTAATACATTGTTTGATAAAAAAAAAAATTCATATGTATCCATTACATTTAATTGAGAAATGTATATATTTATTCATCTGTGTTTACTTTTTAGTTTTTAATTGTTTATATTTTCAATTATTAAATGTACAATAAAGTTAAATAAAAAATAAAATAAAATAAAAATGGCAAAGTCAACAGTCTAAATAGTACTTCTGGCATCCGGAATGAGTCAGGGATGTGGTCCAGCAGGATGCAGCACCTTGAAATCATGTAGACAAGCAAAGGTAAAGAAACCATGTTCTTAGAATTCAGTTCTTTGTTGTAGCATGCTTTCAATGGACCTTGGCCCTGGCCATAGAAGTTTAAAACAGCAGCACTTTCTGAATCAAGAATTGTCATAGCCTAAAGTGGTAGGTGACAAATATTTTTTCCAGCAGTTCCCTGAATATTTCTACTGCCCTTTCTTCTGCTTCTGTAGTTGATGCCTCTAGATTTAAAGAATCCTCAAATGTGTTTGGCTAAGCTCCTCAGGAGGTACTTCTGCCAGGAGTATCAACTTTAAATGGGGTGGCAAGCTGAAAACTAGTCCCCAAAAATAGATGTCCACATCCAAATTCCCAGAACCTGTGAATATTATCTTATATGGCACAAAAATGTGATTAAGTTAGGGATCTTGAGAGGAAGACCTTATCCTGGATTACTCAGGTGACCCCAAATACACTCACATGTTTGGGGACAGACAAGGGAAAAATCTCATAGAGGAGAAGGTAATGTGAAGACCCAGAGATTGGAATGATGGAATTGCCAAGGGATATGGTAATTCTATTCTGAACATTCTGAAGAACCACCATTTTACATTCCCACCAAAAATGAATGAAGGTTCCCATTTCTCCACATCCTCTCCAAACCTTTTGTTTTCCATTTTTTAAAATCATAGCCACTCTAGTGGGAATAAAATGCTATCTAATTAATTTGCGTTTCCTTAATGGCTAATACGTTGAGCATCTTTTCATATGTGTATTGACCATTGATATATCTTCTTTGGAGAAATGTCTATTTACAGCTTATGGCCATTTTTAATTGGGTTCCTTGTCTTCTTGTTGTTGACTTCTTTATATATGCTAGATATTAAATCCTTGTCAGATAGATGGTTTCCAAATATTTTCTCCCATTCTGTACATTATCTTTTTATTTCCTTGAGAGCCCTTTGAAACACAAAAGGTTTTAATTTGGATGAAGTCCAAATTATTTATTTTTTTCTTTTACTTATTGTGCTTTTGGTATAAAGTCTAAGAAACTGTTGACAACCACAAGGTCATGAAGATGCTTCCCTATATTTTCTTCTAGGAGTTTCATAGTTTGGGTTCTTTTATTTAGGTCTTTCAGCCATCTTGAGTCAATTTTTATATATGGTGTGAGGTAAGGATACACCTTCATTCTTTTGCATATGAATATCTAGTTTTCTCAACACCATTTGTTGAAAAGACTATTCTTTCCAATTGAGTGGACTTGGCAAACTTGTCAAAAGTCAACTTCCATAGATGTGATGGTTTATTTCTGAACTTTCACTTCAATTCCATTGGTCCATATGTCCATCCTTGTGCCAGTAACATGGTACCTTGATTACTGTAGCTGTGTGTTAGGTTTTTAATTTGGGAAGTGTGAATTTCCCAAATTTGTTCTTTTTTTTCCAAGTTTTTTTTGCTCTTAGGGCCCCTTAGACTTCCACATAAATTTGATTATTGGATTTTCCGTTTCTGCAAAGAAGGCTGTTTGAATTTCAATTGAGATTGTACTGAATCTTTGAATCACTTGGGTAGAATTGACTTCTTAATATTTGGTCTCCCAGTCCATGAATGCAGAATGTCCTTTCATTTATTTAGGTCATCTTTAATTTGTTTCATCAATTTTCTGTACTTTTCATATACAAGACTTTTACATTCTTGGTTAAACTAATTCCTAGATATTTGATTCTTTTAGTTGCTACTGGAAATGGAATTTGTTCCTGATTTCATCTTAAGATTAATCATTACTAGTGTATAAAAGCACCATTAACTTTGTTTATGATCTTGTACCCCACCACTTTGCTGAATTTATTAGCTCTACTAGCTTTATTGTGGATCTTTCAGTACTTTCTAAATATAGGATCATGCCATCTGCAAATAGTGAAATTATACTTCTTTCAAATTTTGATGACTTATTTTTTCTTGCCTAATAGCTCTAACTAGAAGTTCAAGAACAATGTTGAATATCACTAATGACAGAGGGTATCCTTGTCTTGCTCCTGATCTTAGAGGGAAAATTTCCAATCCTTCAACCTTGAGTATGCTGCTAGCTGTGTGTTGTTCATATATACCTTTTATCATGTGAAGGATGATTCCTTCTCTTCACAGTTTTTTGAGTACTATTATCAAGAAAGAGTGCTGGATATTATCAAATGCCTTTATTCTGTTATCATAGTGTATTACATTAATTGGTTTTCTTATGTTGAACCACACTTATATCTCTGGGATAAATCCTACTTAATATGGTATATAATTCTATTAATGTGCTGTTGGAGTTAGTCTGCTATATATATATATATATATATATTTTTTTTTTTTTTTAGTTATTTTGCATCTATATTCTTGAAGCATATTGTTCTGTAATTGTCTTTTCTTGTGCCATCTTTATCTGGCTTTGATATTAGGGTGATGCTGACCTCATACTATGTGTTAAGAAGTATTCTTTACTCTTCAATTGTTTGTAAGAGTTTAAACAGTATTTGTGTTAATTTTTCTTTAAATGTTTGAAAAATTCACCAGTAAGGCTATCTGGTCCTTGGCTTTTCTTTCTTGGGAGGTTTTTGATTACTGTTTCAATATCTTTACTTTTTATTGGCCTATTGAGATCTTGTATATCTTCTTGAGTTCATGTAGGTAATTTGTGTTTTTCCATGAATTTGTCCCATTTAAATGAGGATATATAATTTATTGGTATAGAAATTTTCACAGTATCCTCTTATAATCCTTTTTATTTCTGTTTGGTTAGTACTAATGTACCCTTTCCATTTCTGATTTTAGTTATTTGTGTTCTTTTTTTTTCTTTGTCAGTCTAGCTAAAGGTTCAGCAACATTATTGAATTTCTCAAAGAACCATTTTTTTGTTTTGTTTATTCTTTCTAATTTTTAATTTTCTATTTTATTTCTCTCCAGTCTAATCTGTTATTTCATTGCTTCTGCTTACTTTGGATTTAGTTTGCTTTCCTTTTTTCAGTTACTTCAGGTATGAGGTTAGATCTCTAATTTGATATCTTATTTTTTATTGTAAGAATTTAGAGCTATACATTTCCCTCTAAGCACTGCCTTTGCTGCATCCCATAAGTTTTGGCACATTGTGTTTTCATTTTCATTCACCTCAAGATGTTTCCTAATTTCCTTTGTGATTTCTTCTTTGACATATCGGTTGTTTGAGAATGTGTTGTTTAACCTCCGCATATTTGTGAGTTTTCCAGTTCTACCTTTGTCATTGATTTATAGCTTCATTCCTTTGTGGTTGGAGAGGATACATTGTTTGACATGAATATTATAAAATTTATTTACACTTGTTTTGTGACTGAACATGTGGTCTATCTTGGAGAATGACCATGTACACTAGAGGAAAATGTTTATTCTGCTGTTGTTGCATGAAGTGTTCTATATATGTCTGTTAAGTTTAGCTGGTTTATAGAAATATTCAAGTCCTCTATTTTCTTATTGATCTTCTGCCTATGTTTTCTATCCATTGTTGAAATTGGTATATTGAAGTCTCTTACTATTATTGTAGAACTGCTTATTTATACCTTCAAATCTATCAATATTTGCTTCATATATTTGGGTTCTCTGCTCTTAGTACATCTATAATTGTTATTTTTTCTTGTTGAAATGACCCTTTTCTCAGTATATAGTGTCCTTTTGATTCTTTGTAACAGTTTCTGACTTACAGTCTATTTTATCTATTATTAAAATAGCTCCCACATGTCTATTTTAGTTCCTTCTTAAATGGAATATTTTTTCCACCCTTCCACTCTCAACCTACTTGTTTCTTTGCATTTAAGATGAGGCTCTTATAAACAGCATATAATTGGGGCAACATATTATCTTTCATAGCATCTATCATTTCCTTAATTACTTTATTTAATTTTGAATTATTACTATGTGTATTACTTAGCCAAAGAGGTGATGATGCAAAGTACCAGAAATCTGTTAACTTTCATAAAGAATATTTATTTGGGGTAGAAGCTTACCGTCACAAGGCCATAAAGCATAAATTACTTCCTTCACCAAAGTCGGTTGCCACATGATGGAGCAAGATAGCTGCCAGTTTCTGTGAGGGTTCAGCCTTCCTCTTCCTCCTAAGGCTCAGTGGTCCCAGCTCCTTCCATTCTCAGCTGTAGGCTAGCATAAGGCTTGTCTCTCTCCCTGGGGCTCGTTTCTTTCTGGGTTTTCTCAGCTGTTCAAGTCTCTGGTCTCTTCAGCTGCAAACTATCAGGTGAACTGCTTGGCTCTGTCCCCAGGGCTCCAGCATCAAAACTCAAACTCTCTCCTCTGCTGTGTCATTTCCTCTGTGAGTTGCTGTCCACCAAGGGGGCTAGGACTCAACATCCTACTAATGTGGCTGAACCAAAGCCCTAATTTTAATTTAATCAAGTAAAGGTGAAACTTCTGAACTTAATACAATCAAAGGGAAACATGCCCAGAAGAACAGACCAGTTTACAAATATAATGCAATATATATTTTTGGAATTCATAAATAATGCCAAACTGCTATGCTATGTTAGTTTCCTGTGGCTGCTTGTATTAGTCAGTAAAGTGTGTGCTGATGCAAAGTACCAGAAGTCTGATGGCTTTTATAAAGGGTATTTCTTTGAGGTAAAAGCTTACAGTTACAAGGCCCTAAAGAATCCAACTGAAGGCTTCTTTCTCATCAAAGTCAGTTGCCATGTGTTGAAGCAAGTTGGGGGTGAGGATGTGATCTCTGCCTGTTCTCTCCTTCCTTCTTCTTAAGGCTCCATGGACCCAGCTTCTTCCGATCTTAGCTGTAGGATCTCATAGGGCTTGTCTCTCAGGGTTTCCTATATCAGTCTGGCATAGGGCTCATTTCTTTCCAGGTCTTACCAACTGCTCAGCTGCTCTGTTCTCTTCAGCTTCAAATTATCAGGTGAACAGCTCATCTCCCTTCCAGGGGCTTTAGCTGTTTGAGCCTTCTCCTTTCTGTCACATGGCAGGACCAAATTGACCAAGTTTTCTCTCTTCCTGTGTCTTCTTGAGTGAGTGCCTACCAAGGGGCAGGGACTCAACCCTAAGTTATACACTACTGATGTGGATGAATCAAAGCCCTAATCTTAACAGGTAATTTAATCAAAGACATGTCAGCTGAATCTAATGCATTCAAAGGGTATCACACCCAGAGGAATAGATTAGTTTACAAACATAATCTCTCTTTTGGGGATTCATAAATAATTTCAAACTGCCACACTGTTGTAATGAATTATCATGATCTTAATGGCTTATAACATGTCTGGAAGTCAGAAACCTGAAATGGGTCTCACTGAACTAAAATTAAGGTATCCACAGGGCTGCACTCCTTTTGGAGGCTATAAAGGAGAATCTGTTTCCTTGCCTTGTCCAGCTTATAAAGACTGCCCACATTCCTTGGCTCATGGTCCCACTCCTCCATCTTCAAAGCCAGCAATGCCAGTCCAAGTACCTCTCACATTGTCATCTCTTTGGTTTTCCCTCTTGTGCCTCTATCTCCTACTTATAAGGTCTTTTGTGATTATTTGGGTCCACTCTTATAATCTGGCATAACTTCCCACTTTAAGGTCAAGTGATAAGCCACTTTAATTCCTGTTTCCCATGTAATCTAACCTATTAACAAGTTCCAGAACATAGACATTTTGGGGGGTGTCATTATTCTGCCTACCACAGTAAGCATTCAGTTTTCAAATGTTTTGTTGGCATGTCATTTTTGTATGATTTCATTTTCTGTAGGTTCATTATCCTCTCTACTCTCTTGTTTTTCATAGTAACACTGTATTAGATATATCCACAATATCTATACTTGTAGGAGGTAAGTGTGGGCCAAAGATCTTTCTAGCTTCCTTGTTCTAGAACTTTTTTCTGCTGTTGCTTTCAAAAGAATCTGATACTATCTGAGATCTGCCTCCTTTACCTCCTTCTCTCACTTTTTTTCTGGACCATTTAGACCTTTGGCCCTACAGTCTGTCCTGCTCAATTTGGATTCTATTCCTAAGAGATTCTCTGCAATACAAGACTTTCTTTTAATAGACATCATTGTTTTGATATTTTTGAAAGTTTGTAGGGGCCAGATTCCTCCAAGACCCTTAGAGGTTAGAGCAACATAATCCAGTGCACTCATTTGTGAATGTACAAGATGCTGCAGAATCCTTTCACAGTTTTCTTGACTGCTGTTCTCAGATCAGCCTACTGTACACCTATTCTCAGGATTAATACAAGTCCAGTTGCCTTCCCTCTGCTCCTCCCACACAAATATGGATGCCAGGAATTGTAATTGGGGATGATTTGTCCCCACTCAGGGATGCCTTTCCATATAGGTTTGTGTGTGGTCTCTGGTTTTGTTATATTGTTTAGTTTAATTGAGGAGTCAGAAAGATTAAACAAATATGCTTCTGCTATCTTTCAGAGTTTCCCTCTTTACTTTAAGAATTTTATCAGGAAAACCAATTACTGTAGGCCCAAGCCCCCCCCCCCCTTTTTTTTTTTTACCGGGAGGTCCCGGGGAACGAACCCGGATCCCTCCATATGGGAGACGGACACCCAACCAGTTGAGCCACATCCGACCTCCCCTTTTTTAAATTAAAGACTTATTTTATTTATTTATTCCCCTCCTCCTTGTTGTTTTGCAGTCACTGTCTGCTCTCTGTGTCCATTTGCTATGTGATCTTCGTGTCTGTTTGTCTTCTCTTTATGAGGCACCAGGAACCAAACCTGGGACCTCCCATGTGGAAAAGAGGTATTCAGTTACCTAAGCCATCTTAGCTCCCTGGTTTGTTGTGTCTCTCATTATCTTTCCTCTTTGTGTCTCTTTTATTGCATTATCTTGTTGCATCAGCTCATCATGCCTCTCCGCCGAGCCAGTTCACCTCCTCCAGGAGGCCCCAGGAACTGAACCCAAGACCTCCCATGTGGTCGGCAGAAGCCAAATTGCTTAAGCCACATATGCTTCCCCCAAGCTCCTTTTGGGCAATACATGATAGCTTTATGTACGGGTTGGGTGGGGGTGGGAGGAGAGATTGTATTATTTATTGTTCTTTTAACCTGCTTTTACTTTAAAGGAGACATACTAATGTAGGAGAGCAAAAATAGATACTCATAGAAAGTTTTGGGATTAAATCATGTCCCTGACAAAAGGAATGTTCAGGTCCAACCCCTGGTCCTGAGGGTATGAATCCATGTACAAATAGAACCTTTGAAGAGGTTATTAGTTAAGGTATGCCCAAACTGAATGAGTGTGGGCCTTAGTCCAATATGGCTGAAGTCCTTAAAAGCAAAGGAAATTAGACACAGAAAGTGAAGCCACAGGGAGCAGCCAAAAGCTGGAAGTCAATGGAACCTGGAAGAAAAAGAAGAATATGCCACTATGTGAATTGCCATGTAATAGAAAAGCCAAGAAACCCCAAAAATTGCTGGTCCGTCAAAAGGAAATAAGCCTCCTAGCCTCTGAAACCATGAACCAATAAATTCCTTTTGTTAAGCCAAGCCATTGCATGGCATTTGTTTCAGCAGCTAGGACACTAAAAAAGAGAGACAGTTCATTCCCAAGGGTCTACTTCTCTGGTAAAATAATCATTCTTCCCCACTGTAGGAGTTTTTAGCCCAGCTCAGGGCTTGGATTTAAAAAATTATTTGTTCATTTATTCAAATATTTACCATATCCCTCTGAAGTTCTGGGTTCACTCTAAGAGATATAAAGTTGACTAAAACATGAACCCTGCTCTCAACAGTTTTGAGTCAAATGTAATAGATTCTATAATTAGCTGCAATATAAATGCTGTGAGGATGCATCCTCAGAGAGAGGACTAATCAGAAAAGGGCCAAAGGGAAAATAATAAAAACTTTCTCTGTACCTCCTTTCCATCTCAATTTTCCCAGTACCTTAAGAATAGACTTTTGGTAGGACAGTCAAGTCTTGGGTGTCAGCCAGCTCAATAGAGGAGCAGTGATGTCTTTGTTCATCTGTACGGATGTTCATAAGGGAGATGGTTTTTCCCTCAAGGGTGCCTGTTTAACTGCCATTGCAATATGATTAAGCTCAACATTCTGGCAAGAAAGAAAAACCAAAATATCCATCATGAAGTTACTCAGTTTGAGAAAAGGGAACTATGACAAAAGATGGGCTTTTATTAGGGAACAAATGAAAGAAATCGTTTAAAAAGTAAATAACCATGAAGAAGCCTGGAGACTGTTTAAGAATACCTTATTGATAACTCAAGAAAAATGTTCAACTCAGCCTCAAAAGACCAGGCATTTGAAAATAAACACTAAATGCCTGAAAGGCAAAGAAAGAAATCTTCTAGGGAGGTGAGGGGGTAGGGAATCTTTCTAAATGGAGAAGAATTTTCAAGGAAGAAGAGTGAGAATACTGTAAAATGTGACAGGTCAAATGCAAACCAGTAATTAAGCAGGTCAAAAGCTGCTTAATTACCAGGGCACGTTACAAGGAAATGCAATATAAAACATTAACTTTTTCAAATTAATGAAGAAAAGTAGGTAGAGTATTAATGGAACTACTTGAGGCTGATGATGGAAAAATTGTACTTAAGGACATGAAGGCCATAGCAAAAGAAAAAGAAAAGTTGTCACAGTATTTAATGAAAAAATAATTTTATGGAGATCCCCAGCCTTAAATTGTCTTTTAAACAGAGAATCTGTCCAGTTAGCTTTATAAAAAATGACTCTAAAACTTAGTGGCTTAAAACCACAGTTATTTATTAGTTCATGACGTTGTGGATCATCAGTCTGGGCTGGGATCAGCTGGGCATTCTGCTGATCTAGGCTGGTCCTCAGTCCTGCAGCTGTATTCAAGATGATCTTGCTCACATGTCAGGCAGTTGTGAGGTTGTCCTATAGGATACCTTGGTTTGCTTCCATGAGGTCTTTCCAGCAGGCTAGTTCAGGCCTGTTCACCTACCCTTGCTTGAAGATGACACGTGCAGCAAAAGAGAGTAAGCCCCAATGCACAAACACTTTACCAGACTTGACTTATGTCACATTTCCTCATGTCCTGTTGGTCAAAGCAAGTCACATGGCTTAGCCCAGATTCAAGAGGTGGAAAATTAAACTCTATCTCTTGATGGAAAGAATGTCAAAATCATATTACAAAGGGATGTACATATAAAGAATAATAGGAATTATTGTGACCATTTTTGTAAGCAACTCACAGACAGTATGCCCTCTGCTACAAAACTAGTCTTTCCTCCCAACTTGCAAAATACATTCTCTCTCCTGCAAAAATCATATCCCATTCTGTTGTCAAGCTTGAAGGACAGTATCTTTTCCTGTAAGTAAATTGCAGATAGAAATGATTCACCTCAGAGGCAGCTCTTCGGGTGTGGCTCCTCTTAATCCCAAGACCTATGCATTAAAAAAGGTATGGTTCTCCTTTACACACATATGTCCAACATATTAAAATGCGAGGGAACAGTTGACAGTATAGACACTCCCATCCACAATGAGGAAGAACAGAAGTATTTAGCAGTTGCTGGCTCATAATTATTCTAAAATCCAACCAGGCAAATATTAGCAAGGACCCTATTCCGAAAGCAGGGAATGTTCCTTAATTAAAACCTAATTTAAAATCCTGGGAATGGTCCTCAGTCCATTGATCTGTGCTGCTCTGGGGTATGCCCTCTAGAAGACTATTTCCTACCCATAGAAATTTAGGGCCCAGAGGCCTCCTTTTGTTTTAAACTGTTTTAGGCCTTTACAGGAAAATCTGGCAGTGCATTCACAAAATTTTGTGGATTCCCTATAGGGCAGAATCAAGTCCACACCATGCCCCCAAAGCTATATCCACATTTTGTTTTAGAAACAGACCTCTCTCTTGTTTGGACTTTGTATCAGGCTGATATAACATCCTTAAAATTATTAAAAGCTTTTTTGTCTAAAATTATGAAAAGCCCTTTGGTCTGGCTGGAAGAGTCTACTAGGTAACACCTTAAATCTTTCAGAGAACTTTCAAAAGCTTCTTACAGCCATGCCCTTGATCTGTCCTGTAACCTGAAGCTATTTTTAAAATTTGAGAATCTTCTACTGACTAGAGAGACTAGAGGTGAAAAATAGTTTTATTATCTACCTCAGGAAATTTAATTTTTTTGTATTTCTCTAAATTCTTCTTGCAAAAAATAGCTAACTTTTTATTATCATAACATCCTATTAGGTACAGCTAAGAGAATCCATCTGACACTCTCACTATTTTTCCATAAAATCTTCTTAGCCATATCTACAAGTTTATTGAGTACAGTTCTTATTATGTGGCATTTTTGCCAATTGTTTTGCAGCTACATAATGTGGATCACCATCTCTCCAGTCTACCATTGCCATTTCTTCACCACTTTTCCTCCACTAACATGTTTACTCTTTTTTTCTTTCCTTCCTTCCTTCCTTCCTTCATTCCTTCCTTCCTCCCTCCCTTCCTCCTTCCTTCCTTCTTTCTTTCTTTTCTCTTTTTTTTTTTTTTTTGGCTTTGCTAACAGTTTCCCCACTGCATTTTTCCTCTACTTGCTCTCTGATCTCAAAGCCAATTCTGCATGTTTTCTGGTACCAATGTCTATATTGGTTAAACTGTATACATAAGAAACTACCTTGATAGGAAACTGACTGAAAAAAGCAAGTTACTTCTTTTTTTTTTTTTTTTAAAATCATGATCCTGTGGTTTGACTGGACATTTTTCTGGTGTTGATTGGCTCAGTTAGAGCCCAATAGTCTAGGATGGCCTCAATTAGACATTTGGGGTCTGGCAGTCTGAAACAGGTGGGATGCTCTCCAGGTTGTCTCTCATTCTCAAAAAGTATAACACAGCTTGTTCACTTGGCAACAGCTTTCCAAGCACAGGAAAAGAGGGCAAGCCCCAGTGTGCAAACACTTCTCAAGCCTCCTTTTGCATAACATTTGCTAATATCCTATTCACCAAAGCAAGAAACATGCCAACCCCATATTCAAGGGGTTGTAAACAATTTACCCCATGAGCTAAAAATTATAGCTGTAACATCAGAAAATGCATACAATTGTGCTAGACTGATTAATAAACTAGATGCAGATACATCACAGTTTTTTAGACAAATTTCATAAATTAAGACAGTGACCATAAAATATAACTTGCCAGAGATGGCCTCAGGACCGGAAGCCTGTTGGGATAACCAGCTACCAAATCCTCCATCTATGTGAACAGCTCTAGAAAAGGTTCTGGGGAGTGAAGTTGAGAATAATCTAATGGTATCATAAACTGATAGAAGCAAATCCATACTTGAAGGCACATTGGATCAAGAAAAAGCAGTATTTTATATGCCTCCACTGTGCAAACATTACCCTAAATTTATTCCAGTGAATCTGATCAAAAGCAACATCAAGGGTACTTTAAAGAGAAAAGAAGGCAGCATTTCCCAAAATAATAACCTGAAGCTTGAGACGGAGGCATGGTAAAGGAAGTTAACTCAGAAGACATCTAAGACCTTTCTCTCCTGATATCCCTAATACATCAAAATTATACCTGCTAACTGTAACCAAAAGAATCTTATATGTGTTAACCCCAATTTGGGACTAAACATCTCTTTTTCTTTTCCAGTTATTTCCAAGATGTTTCAGGAACTGGTTCTCCGTTGCATTGTGGTTCTTTCTAAATCACAAAGTCTGGAGTGCTGATCCCAATTTCCTATAAACCAGAAACAGCTCAGAGTGGGAGCCATAATAATAAAAATGAGATGCCAAAAATTAACCAAATGGGAGGAAAGTAACCATTTGTGACCAATCTAAAAAATCTCATAAGAATAAATGTGAGTATTTCTTTCTTTTCATATCATGGCTTTATGAGAAAACTAAAAAGAAATATATTAAAATAGAAACACTGGTTATCTTTGTTGGTTGGGCTCTGTGATATTTCTCTTATTTCAGTTTTTCCTTATTTTCTATATTTTATAAGAATTTTTTTTTTAAATAAAGCAGGTTACATGTTTAAAATGATGACTAAAATGTGAATTAACTCAATATTAAGTCACAATTGATTTCTTTCAAATACTTTGTTTAAAGAAGACTGAATGTATTACATCAATACATGCATCATATTGGTATTATACTTTCTAAGGTTAAAATGTCACTTCTTTGATTGAAGAAACAAAGAGTCTTTTACCCAGGAATTTACTCTGGGATAAAAAAAAAATATTTAGCACTTTTATGAAGGGTTAGAAATGCAGGGAGACATTTTTCAAGTTCATAATAGTTCCAAATAGTTTGCTAACTAGAAATAAATTGGCAAAGTGATGGAAGGAATTTGCAGAATTATCACACAATACTAAGAGATAGGCAAAGAAGTGACTGATGAGTTTCAGGGTGGGCAAGAGAAAAGGAAAATTTGAGGTGGCATTTACAGAGTTTATATGGTTGCTGTCCTTGAAGAGATTACAATCAAGATAAGATAAGGCATGGGATACTAATTAAATCAGGGAGGATACATTTGATCTTACTGTACAAATGCATTAACAGATTGGGTGGGGATGTATTTATTGGAGTCAGGTATGAGTCTGAACTCATTTGGCAATCTCTGTAAAGGCTTTATTTTAGCTTTGAAAAAAATCTTTACATATACCCAAAATTAAACATCCTCCTTACTATATTTCCTGTTTAACTCATGCTTTCCAAAAGGTGGAAGATGGGGTAACAAATAAGTAGACCAATCACACTGTCTAACCCTTTCCTAACATATTATTGCCCTCTTTTCCATGAGTTCTATTAAAGTATTAATGCAACTATTAAACATTTAGATGATGAGGTCACAAAGGAAGATCTATATGTGAATTTCTGCATTGTCAACATACTTAGAATCATTTGAACTATATACATAAAGACAGAAAAATTAATGAAAGAATTATCCAATCAACAAACTATTCCAAAATATAAGGAAACAATGTCAAACAACATATCAGCCTCTGAAAATATCTCCTAAAGTTTAATACTTCTCTAGTGATGCTTTTGTCTCTTTTTTTTATTGCTGTATCCCCTGGACCTGGAAAAATAGGTGGTATATATAGTAGCCACTTAATAAATATTTGCTGAGTGAATTAATGGATATTTAAAGCAATAATGTAAGTTTGCTGTTGTTGTGTTTTTTTGTTGTTGTTGTTTGTTTGTTTGTTTTTTGTATGTGAGAAACTTCCTGACAAAGAAGAGGTAGCTCCAGACACCCATGGAAACAACTATTGCATTCTCAAATTCTACCCTTCTCCAGGACTCGTGTTGAGACCTATTTACTCTCTTATTATTTCTCGACCACTCCAACCTTCATTTATCTTGCTTCAAGACTTTATCAACCTATCACTTAGTCTGTAATGCTCCTGCCCATTGTTTACTGTTGAATCACAATTTCTGAATGGACTGTAATTCTTTCAAGCTGTGTCTTCTCCTTAGCTTATTGACACAAAGATTACTAAGATATGGTTCCATGAGCTCAGCATGTCAAGCATTATGCATGCGGTGGTAGACAGTTAGGATTGCCTCTCTCAACAATTCCACTGTCCTTCTACTTGACAAAATTGGAAAGTTGATGTTTCCCATCTGCCCTTGAGACTAGGTTTCTCAATCTGAACTAGAGCCCACCAGATGCACTTGAATAAGCATTGGAAAATAAATGTGAGGTGGCAACCATCTTACTACCTCTATCTATTCTGGCAAGCCAGGTGTATTAGTCAGTCAAAGGGGTGCTGATGCAAAATATCAGAACTCTGTTATCTTTTATAAAGGGTATTTATTTGGGGTAAAAGCCTACAGTCACAAGGCCCTAAAGAGTTATTCAAGGTACCATAAGAAGTACTTTTTCACCCAAAGTCACTGGCCACATGTTGGAGCAAGATGGCGGGTGATGTCTGGAAGGGTTCAGCCTTCCTTCTTCCTCTTAAGGCTGCATGGTCCCAGCTTCTTCCAATATCAGCTGTAGGCTGGGATAAGTCTCGTCTCTCTCTCAGGGCTTGTTTCTCTCTGGGCTCAGCTGCCCAAGGCTCTGGTGCAAACTATTAGGCGAATGGCTCATCTCTCTTCCCAAGGCCACAGGATCTTGTCTAATGAAGTGTCTCTCTTCCTTTATGTTCTCCTTCTCTGTGCATTTACTTCCCAGGGCTCCAGCACCAAAACTCAAACTCTTTCCTCTGCCGTGTCATTTTCTCTGTGAGTCCCTGCCCACCAAAGGGGCAGGGACTCAATGTCCTAATGACGTGGCCAAATTAAGGCCCCAATCTTAATTTAATCAAGTAAAAGTGAAACCTCTGAATCTAATGTAATCTCATATGCCCAGAGGAGCAGAACAGTATACAAACATAATCCAATATCTATTTTTGGAATTCATAAATAATATCAAACTGCTACACTAGGTTTGTTTGGTAACTGAACTCCACATCCCAGATTCTAATTCTTTATGAGCATAAAAGAAAGTTGTGGCAGTAGCAGCTTTCTGCTGTCTGGCTAGCAACTATAGGGGTATGACCTTCAAATCAATAGTCCAGTGGTGGTCTTCTAATTTCTGTTCCTCTCAACCTACAATAATTCTATGAGCATCTAATTCTGTCAATTAAACCATAAATGGGACCACTAGTATTTTCTTCTTTCTGCACTGAACCCCAATGGATCCACATGCTATATATATATAAAATATATATATATATATATAATGAATAAGTAGGGGGCATTAAGAAGAGAAGGCAGCTCTCCTGGGTAGCGGGTAGTTAGAAAAATATTCACAGAAGGATCATTGTTCAACTAAACCAGGTAGGTATTGTATGGAAACCTTTGGTGTAGCCCCAAGTACACTATAGTAACTCATATAATCATGGAATGTTTACACCAGGAAACTTTAGAGAAGATCCATTCTAGGCTCTTTACTTTAAAATAAAGGAAACAAAGACTCAGAGAAGGAAAAGAACTTTAACTGAGAAATAGAAGTTGGAAGTCCAATGAGCAGCAATACCAGGGCAAATCCAGAACTTTGACTATTAATCCATTGCTTATTCAGCTTGAATGATTCTCTAATTTTCATTAGGTAAAATTATTGAGAAGAAGTGTATAGATATTTCAATTCTTATCTAAAATAAGCACCACAAATGTCAATAAATGTTAGAATTTCTGTGGATAGATCTTAAAGTATTAATGCAATAGTTAAAAATGAGCAAAATGTCTTTCAGAATTTTAGTTTCTTATGCTGTTGAAAGCACACACTATGAAATGGTTTGGCTTAAACAACAGGAAATTATTAGCTTACAGTTTTGAGGCTGGGAAAATGTCCAAATCAAGGTGTCATCAAGGCAATACTTTCTTTCCAAGAATGTGACATTCTGGGGCTGGCTGCTGGCAACACTTGATCCTTAGCTTATCACATGACAAGGCACATGGTAGCATCTCCTGCTGTCCCCCTTCTCTTCCAGATTATAAAGGACTCCAGGAATAGGATTAATACCCATCCTGAGTGAGGTGGGTCACAACTTAACTGAAATAACCTCATGAACAGGTCCTATTTACAATAGGTTTATACCCACTGGAATGGATTGACTTTAAGAACATGTTTTTGGGGGTACATAGAGCTTCAAACCACCACATATATCTAATAACATAGAAAAAAATTGAATTCTTCTAACCACAAAGTCAGATTTTCCCCACCCTATATTGCTTATCTTCAATACACATTTATTGGTACCTTTATGTCTCAGCATAACTATTTCACCTTCTGTATCCAGTGGACCTTCCCAGCTCCCAAACAAAAATACAAAATCAGTGAAAGCAGGATGTATATCTCTGTTTAAAGATATTCACTTGTGAGTCAACTAGACCTCTTTAGGAAACCATAACACAGTTTTAATGTTCTTCATAACATTCTTGAGTCTATGAATAAATAGATTTACTAGAAAATATTCCTCATTCTATTCTGAGTTTGAGAATGTAACTGTCTTCATTAGAAGAGTCTAAAGTCTCTTCATTTACAAACATTTACCTTACTGAAAAACAGTAGTCTTAGAATGGTAGGTCATATTTCTTAGGGAGATTTCAAAAGATTTCCTAATTCAGGACTTTGATTTCAAATGGTTTAGGTTTTATTTTCTTCATCTTACAGTAAGTAAGACCTACAGGGATTAAATTTCTTTTATAAAGTTAGTCAGAGGCAGGAACAATGTCAAGAACACTGTCTTCTCATCTTCAAACACAGAGGAACTCACCGCCCAAGTTCAGTCACACCCAGATCCTGAGCCAACCCCAAATGAGGTGGGCAGTGTATCTGTAGCCCTGTCTAAAATCCAAATACCAGCTGCCTAGGGTGGGCTTCAAGTACCTGCAGACCTGTAGACCCATAATCTTCAATCATGGCTTTGACATGATTAAGTCCTTATTGATTGGCCTCTGACTTTCCCTATTTTCATTCCATTTCCTCTGTTATATTTGAAGCCCTGCATGAGCCTCGGTATATCTTTAGGGATCACAAGCAGGTGTTGACATCCTGGACCTCACTTAAGTTATTCCAGTGTCCCGGAGGCTGCATCCTGGATTCCCAAGTCTAGTGGGGGTGTTACTCTAAGCAGAAACCATCTAAAATGATGGCATTGCTACTACAACCTGAAATGTAGCAGGAGTTGTCTAGAATAGCATTCTGTAAAGTAGGATGACTTGTATAAAATGACTGATAAAGATAAAAAAAGATAATATTAGAATTTTTATTTACTTTTATTATATTGATCCTTTTTCAATTTATTTTTGGATATGTTGCATAATGTACATATCATTAGGAAAGTAGTTCATGTAATAATTTAATAAACAAATATGGATATTTATATTAGAAGTACAGCTGAAAAAACATGCATGATCAAGAAAATTTGGAGATCTCACTTGTAGGAACATAAGCAGCAGGGTCCCATCCACTCGAGTTAAACTCTTTGGATGTTTCTAGACTGTAAGCTCCATATCTATGGTTCGTGTCTGTGGACAGAATCCTCACTACCTAGTACCATGCCTGGTACATAATAAATTTTCAATAATATTTGTTGAGTGAATGCATCAATAGATCAGTCAATTAACTGTGACTGGCCTAATCAAAAAGCTACCATATACATTTAGACACTGTATTGGGTTGAATAGTGTCCCCCACAAAAAAATATTCATGTGTACCCAGAACCTCAGAATGTGACCTTATTTGGATATAGTGTCTTTGCAGATATAATTAAGGCAAGAATAAAGCTGAGATCACATTTAATAGGGTGGGCCTAAATCCAATGAGACTGTTTGTTATAAGAAACAGAAAAGGACACCCAGAGAAGGCTATGTGGAAACAGAGGTAGGCAGAGATTGGAGTTATGCTATCACAAACCAAGAAGCCACCAGAAGTTGGAAAAGGCAAGGAAGAATTCTTCCCTAGAGCCTTCAGAGGGAACATGACCCTGCCAACACCTTGATTTTGAATTTTTTAGCCTCCAGAACAGTGAGAGGATAAATTTCTATTATTTCAAGACACAGAGTTTTTGGTAATTTCTTATTAAAGCAGGCTTAGGAAACAAATATAGATACTATATTTTAGATTCCATGCCCTTTGCCCCAGGGAGTTTAGTCCTCTTAGATCTGACTCACCTGCCCTTCTCCACTGTTCTACTGTATGACTCAAGCATACCTTCCAGTGAAGGCTGTCCATGATATGAAAAGCAATGCTAGAATCTAGCTCCCCTAGCTCCTACAGTTGCATTCTGCCTGCTACACCTGGCTATTTTAGCCAGACACTTTATCTGTCAAGCTCTCAAAAAGTCTAAAGTGTGGGTAAATACACTGTGGGTATATGCTCAAGAATTTATGATGTAACCTGAAACTCTTTCTGACCTCTGATATGTGCTGGTTCCAGCTAGTTCAAAACAATCAAAAGACATATTCTAGTTATATTTAGGTACCTGGATCTTCTGGTCACAATAAAAACCAGGAAGTGAAAATTGCTTTTTTTAAAACTCACCTTTGTCAACATTTACTATTACTGAGCTCTCATCATGTTAAGACTCATATATCAATAAAAATTTAATTATAAATGAATCAAATTGTTTTAAACATCCAAAAGGAGAATCAAAATTCTAATTTCTAATTAGAATCAAAGTTCTAATTTTGGCAAATATTTTCAATATACTTTTTGTCTCCTTAACTAGGAGGTATCAACAAAACAATTTGCTTAAAACAATAGATGACCAGCATATCTTTCCTATGCCTTAGAGATAACGTATGTGAACATACCTCTGACTGTGCTTAAGTCACTCAATAAATGTTAGACCCTGTTCTTCTGGTCTAAAAAAGGAAATTAACATTCAGGAGAATCTTTTGAATTAATTTGCTCATTTTCATCAATTATTGTTAATGTGATTGAAGCTATCATATCTCCTGGATCTTGTGCTTATTTATGACTGTGCTTGATTTTGAGCACCAGGAAAGAACAATATTAGTGGTGTGGAAGGGTCAGGATTCCTGGGACATGATTGAGTGTGGCAATCACAAAGGAAGGGCATATCAAGCAAAGGCAAGTTTAACCTATTTCACAAGTTCTGTGAAATACAAGAAGTTAAAAGAGAGAAAGAGAAGAAAGGAAGTGTGATGCTTAGGCTAATGTGTTAACTTGGCAAAGTAATTGTGCCCAGTGGTTTGGTCAAGCAAGCACTGGATTAATTGTAATACAAGAACATTTATTAATTGCTTAGATGACTGATTACATCTACAATCAACCAAGGAGATTGCCATGAGCAATGAGTGATGTTTTATCCAATCAATTGAATGTCTTAAAAGGGGAAGTGATTTCAGCATTCAGAGAGAATTTTCCAGCTTGACTTCAGACAGTCATTGTCTTCTGGGAACTCATCAAGGACCTTCATAGGAGCCCCTGGTTTGCAGCCCACCTGTGGAATTTGGACTTGTGCATCCTCACAGTCACGTGAGAGAATTTTACAAACTCTCATACTATTTACAGGTATCTCTGTTTATTCTGTTTCCCTAGAGAACCCTGACTAATCCAGCTTGGTATAAGGAGTGGGGTGGTACCTTTGCAATTACCAAAAATGCTGGAATGGTTTTATAAATGGGTAAAGGGTATTTTTTGGAGGAATTATTAGACACTTGATGGAAAAAGACCAGATTGCTTTGAAGAGACTGTTAGTAGGAATATGGATGCTAAAGAGTCCTTTGATGAAGCCTTAGAAGTAAATGATAAAACTATTATTGGAAACTGGATGAAAGGTGATCCTTGTTTTAGAGTTGCAGAGAACTTAGCAAGATTGACTCCTGATGCTACATGGAAGGCAGAATTTGAAAATTATGAACTTGGACATTTGGCCAAGAAGATTTTCAAACTAAATGGAAAATACAGCCTGGCTTCTCCTTACAGCTTATAGCAAAATGTTAGAGATGAGTTGATAACAGAATTATTGGGCACAAAGAAAACAGAAACTGATTCTGGAAATTTCAAGCATCTGGAAATCAAGCCCACAGATGATATTGCCCCATTTGAGGAATTAACTAAACTTGGAACTTTGAAGTCAGGACAGAAAATGCAGTTATCCAGGAAAGACTTGTGGAAAGTGTTACTGTCTGATGGCTTGGACCCCTGCTTCCTGCATGTTAAAACAACAAGCTTTATTTGTGAGCTCTGTATGAACAAAACCACTCACTCTTAGCCTGGACTAAAAGAGACATGAAGGGGAGAGATGGAAGGGAAAATGGTTTTAAAAGGAAAATCACGGAAGCTAAGGTCTGGAATTAAGACATCTCCTTGGGCTGAGACAGGAACCTCACCCATGTGTATGGAAAGGGTGAGTTTGCCTGGCATTTGATGAGGGTGGATGTTCCAGCCCACTGTCCAGGGAGAGTTTTGCTACAGAGAGGGTAGAGCATATTTCCCAAGGGTTGAGGAGAGTGAGGTTGACACCCCAGTGCTCTGAGAGGGATGGACCTGTTTTGCATAGATTAGAGAAGTCCAGGTCACCACCTCACTGTTCTCAGGAAATTGGGCCTGTATGCCAGAGATTAGGGAGAATGTTGTCACCACCTCACTGTACTAAGAGGGTTGAGACCTATCCCAGAGATTGGGTAAAGTGTGGCCATCACCTGAACATTCTTGGAGGGTTAAGTCTGGAGCTCAGTCACCACCCAGATGCTTGATGAGGGTGGAACCAAGAAAAAGGCCATTGGGCAAGCCTGTGGAACAGGTGGGCCCACATGAGGCCCCAAAGATGAGAAGAAACCATCATCTTAAGAATGACTCTCAGACTTTGAAATCTAATGGAGTTTGCCCTGCAGGTATTCAGAACTGGTGGGGACCTGTGATGAATGTTTCCCTTCCTAATTCTCCTTATGGTAATGGAAATGTTTATCCTTTGTCTGTCCCTTTGTATATTGGAAACAAATAAATTGTTTTATAAGTTTCACAGTTCTACAGCCAGAGGGAACTTTGTCCCAAGACAAACTCTATCTCTAGAAACTGATTATGATATGATTTTGTACTTAGCATTGTTACTGATTTAAGGATTTTATCTGAATATTGTAATGTCTTTTTAGATTCAGAGGGTGGAGTGTGGCAGTTTGAGATTATTTATAAATTCCAAAAAGAGATATTTGATTATGTTTGTAAACTGGTCTGTTCCTCTGGGTATGATCCCCTTAGATTGTATTAGATTCAGCTGAGCTGTCTTTGATTAAATTATGTTAAGATAGAATCCCCTGAGTAAAGGGGCAATGACCAGTGAAGGAGGATGGTCCACTGATGGGCCCTTGATATTGATGACTGTGCTTATGAGCCTTTACTCTTGAAATGGAACAGCCTAGCATTATAGGGTCCCTAAGAGTTACCTCCTGAGAGCCTCCTTGTTGCTCAAATGTGGCCTCTCTGTAAGCCAAATTCAGCATATCAATACATTACCTTCCCCCCAGCATGGGACGTGACTCCCAGGGATGAACCTCCCTGGCACTGAGGGATTACTACTAATGACCAACTAGCAATGCAACTGGAAAAAGACCTTGACCAAAAGAAGGAAAAGGTAAAGACAAATGAGTTTATATGGCTATGAGACTTCAAAGTGATTTGGGAAGCCATCCCAGATGTTACGCTTATGCACATCTCAGCAAGCTCTTACTGACTGCCAAACTAGATACTACCCCAAATAGCAGGGCTTCTGAGGGCTCTGGAGATATCCAGATACTATAGTCAGGGCAAATAGCTCAGGAGTTAGGTACTTTGCCAGTGGGCCCTACTTTGGAATTTATACTCCCCAGTGTGACAGAGTTGGACTCAGTTGTGGTTTCTCTATATGGCTCTTCAGTCCTTCTATTTGAACCTATAATTAGTACTAGAGTTGATAGGTATACGTCCATGTGCCAGCTGGGCCCTGAATCTCAACAGAGTTGTAACATCTACTCTCCAGTTCATTGGACTCACCCAGGACAACTAACAAGGAGGTGATGATAGACAACCACCATACCAAGGAACTGAGAGAGTCTACAACTGCAAGCAAGAGAGGCCCATCCATTGGCCCTATGGGGTTGAAGGTCCCTCTCAAATAGAGGTGGAATGGACCTCACCATGCCAGAATCCTCAGGATTGGGAAACGAACTATGGACTAAAGTAGACTTACTTTTTCATAGTATTCTACAGTAGACTCATTGTGATTCTAGCAATAGAAGAAATTATATCATTGATATGGAGGCAGTGGCCCTAGAGGTTCTCAGGGCAGGGAGAGGGAAAAATAGGTATAATATGGGGGCATTTTCAGGACTTGGGACTTGTCCTGAATGACATTGCAATGACAGATACAGGCCATTATATATCTTGTCATAACTTACAAAATTGTGCAGGAGAAAATGTAAACTACAATGTAAACTGTAATCCATGCCTAGTGGCAATGCTCCAAAATGTGTTCATCAATTGCAATGAATGTACAACACTAATGAGGGATGTTGTTAATGTGGGAAAGTGTGGGAGATGTGGGGAGTGAGGCATGTGGGAATCCTCTATATTTTTTATGGGACATTTATGTAAACTAGGTATCATTAAAAATATATAAATAAATAAATAAATAAAGTTAAGGTTAGAGTTTTGATTCTACCATGTCAGTAGGGTGTAACTCAGGTTAAGTCCCTGTCCCCTTAGCGGGCTGATATAAATGGGCACTCACTCAAGAAGACACAGAAGAAGGCACAGGAATAAAGAGAGCTCTAGACACATCAGAGGAGAAAACTTTGATCCTGTGGCCCCAGGAAGAGAAGGAAGCCATTTGCCTGACAGTTTGCAGCTGAAGAGAACTGAGCAGCTGAGCTGAGAAAGCCCAGAAACAAACAAATCCTATGCCAGCCTGCAGCTGAGATCAGAAGAAGCTGGGCCCACAGAGCCTGAAGTGGAGGAAGGAAGGATAGACCAGGCCCACCATCTTACATCAACATGTGGCAACTGACTTGGGTGAGAAAGTACCTCTTATGGTACCTTAAGTTGGACTCTTTAGAGCCTTGTAACTGTAAGTTTTTACCCCCAAATAAATACTCTTTATAGAAAAACCAACAGATTTCTGGACTTTGCATCAGCTCCCCTTTGGCTGACTAATATTAGTAATTCTGTAAAGGAAGAAAGACTAAGAAGGATGGAAATGCTTAGAAGTGAAATTCTGATGAAGACAATCACAAATTGCCAGAATTCAGCTGGGCTCAGATTCATAAACATGCCTTGAGCACTATTATGAGCCAAGCACTTGGGTGAAAATGAGCAAAACACGGGGACCTGAGCCTGTCTGGTGAACTGTTAGAATCTCATTGAAAAAGAAGAGGATGGGATATGAGGAAACCTGTGTTTATACAAGGTGAAATTTGTGGAACTCTGCTCTAAAAGGAAGCCTCAAGGGGCAAGTCACAGACATATTTACAGGATCTCCAGTGCCTAGCATACATATTTGAATACACATAGGAAGTCCCTAATAAATGAGTATGCTTTGGTTTGTTCTACTTAAGCAATGAATTAATTGTGTGAACAAATGGGCCATAAAACCAAGGATAAATATCAAATAGAACCAGGAGGAGGGAATAGGTAAGAATAACGGCCAGACAACTAATGCCTAGATGTGGCTTCAAAAAAACAAAAACAAAAACAACAAAAGATTTCAAGGAAAAGATGACTGAAGTGGTATCTAGAGACAGTTAGAGGCAGAGGAACCGAGAAGAGCCACATTTTCTCTGCAGGGTTCAGGATGACTCAATAGCCTCAAACAACAGTCAGATGTGCTGACCTGCAGGTGTCCTGGAGAAAAGCCTATTTCTCTGTTTCAAGCCAAGTCTAGTTGTACATTTTAATCAATCTTTTTGACTGACAATATTGAAAAAGATTTTATGAAATGTAGTGATGTCAGAAAGCTGTGGGGCAGAGGGAAAATATAAATATTAAATGATGGAAACAGAATTAAAAATCATAATGATTGGCCAGGTCGCTGTATATAAATTTATACAAATAGTAATATAACCATGATATACCTAAAGTTTCATGATGAATTCAGTCAGTCACACAAATACAGGATGGGTAACTTGGTTGCTAGAAATTTTTGCTATTTATTTTAATTTTTGCTATCACTTGATCCCAAACTTAATGTGAGATAACATGGAATGCAAACATATATACACACAAACACAATCTAAGACTACATTTTAAAAATATATTGCCCAATTAAATCCTCTTTTATTGTACATGGGTTCAGATTTCAAATGGACTATTATGCTCCCTTCTGAATTTATTATGAAGTCCCTCGAAAGATCTGGAAACAAGGAATTGGCAAGTTTAGGCCAGAGGAGAGATTAATTCAGAGGATCAGTAGTGTCCTCAAATGGCTGAAGGTATCATGTGGAGGAAGGATTTGACTAATTATGTTATTAGAGAAGGTAGATTAGAGATGATAGACAAAATTACAGAAAGGCACGCTTCGGTCATATATAATGGGTCATTTTCTGTCGTTAGAGCTGTCAACAATGGTCTGCCTGCTTTAGGAATAAGTGAGCTCCATGCTGCTGGAAGCAGTTTAGAAGGGACTAGATAATAGACTCTTTAGGTTCTTTTCTTCCCTAAGGGTCATATGTATAGCCTTATAGACCCAGAAAAAGAAAAGAATAAGGAAAACATGGATCCACAGACCTCCATTGAGTCAGAAAACCCCTAAATTTGTGTAAAACTCAGTTTTCCAACCTACTTCACAGTTTTTAGAAAAATTAGATTAGATAACCTGTGTAACACATCTGTCACATAGTGGATGATAAGAATATCATGGAAATATATCCTATTATTATGATTTTCATTACATAATCTCTACAGAGTAAGATGGGCAAATATCTTAATCCTATTGGATAGGACAACATGGATGAACATGGATGAACATTATGTTGAATGAAGCAAGCCAGACACAAAAGGACAAGTACTGTATGATTGTGATATTATGAACTAAATATATTATTTAAATTCATGGAATTAATCATTAGAATATAGGTCACCAGAAAATAGAATGTGGGTAGCGAATGGAAAGCTGATGGCTAATCTGTGCAGAATTGGTTAAAAGATTGTTTGTAAATCTTTGGAAGTGAATTGAAATGGTGAGAGCACATCATGGTGTTTGTGACTAGCAGAGCTATCATATGGTGTGACAGTGGTTGAAAGGGAAAGCATTTATATTACTAGAAAGAAGGCTAAAAAAATGTGACATGGGACTGTTCAATATAGTGAAACCTCATGTAAAATATGAATATGGGTGATATTGTATATATAAGACTGATTTCACAAAATATAAATACAAATAAACTAGAGAGAAGGAAACAGAATAGCAGCTATGTATGATAGGGGAAGCATAGAGAGATTGAGAGGTAATGAGTTTTGTTTGTTTGGTTGGTTGGTTTTTGTTTTCTAGTATTATTATTATTATTATTACTGGAATAATGAAAATGCTTTAAAAATGATTGGAGGGATGAACACACAACAATGTGATTTTATCGAATACCACTGATTGTACACTTTGGATGGATTTATGCTTTATTAATATGTATCAATAAAAGTGATTTGTTAAAAAAAAATTAGGTAAAGTTGTGCCTTCTGATCCTACCTCTGAAAGAACAAAACTACAGGTCATCCTCTGATTACCTTCTAATGGCTTAAGCAAGTGATCCTCCTGTAGTAAATATTTACTCTAAAGACTCCTACTTCACAGATGACTCAGGTTTCTGGTAGAAATAAAAAGTGAAACCAATATATTAATTAACACTCAAAATTCTAGTTTCAGAGAAGTACCTTAAATAGAAAGATATTTTAAAAATCTACAGTTGAGAGTGGGCATTATTCTTTCTTAGTTTGTTTTTCCCCAAATATTATCTGAAGAAGGGGATACTTTCAGAAAGAGGAAATATCTCATGTAAAACACTCTTTAAAGGTTAAATACATAAAAGTTGAAGCCTGATCAATAACTTTGGGAATTCCTTTCTCTTGTAGATTTCCTTTAAACAAAGGAATGACTTTAGATGGTTTAGCTTATAGACAAATTTTTAAAAGTTCATTTAAATGCCCGTTAAGTATTAGTGACTGAAGATTTGCAATTAAAAGTTTGTATCTTTAAATGCAATTGAAATTGTTCTGGGTGTTCTCATTATGAATTTATCCAATAAATCATAGCTAAAATATTCATAATAAAAGCATTCATCCTAGAAAGAAACTTGATTGAACACAGTGCTAGGAAGAAAAGAAAAAAAAATTTCCTATCGTATACAGAGTGAGGAATGTAGCTTTGCTAAGAAAACTTCATATAAAAACCCCAAATTATGCAGAAATATTATTTTGAAGAAACTTCATATGAACTTTTTTTTTCAATTTTGAGAGCAGATGAAAGACATTTGTGATGCTAAAAGCAATAGCTGTCACCTGATCTGTGAACTCTGCCAATTTCAAGAATCTAGGTAAAACTAGTGCAATAAGAACTTTTGTCTGGGCTGTTAGTAAATACAGACAACAGGAGAAAGGAAGCTTATGCAAAGATATTAGGAAATTAATCCAAACAATTATCACCAGAGTCAGACAAATGAAAAGAAAAGAAAGAGGGGAGGTACAGGTGGGAGGGGGACATGGGGGGAAGGGGGAAGAAGTGACATTTGGTGATGAACCATATGTGCGTGGTTTGAAAGACATGACTGAATTGTTTTTGGTGCAGTATTATTCTGACATTTAGAATGAGGCAATTTTCCATTTCCATTAATGTACTGCCAAATAGAAGGGAACTGTCGCGAATTAAAGACTAAAGAAAGCTGTTCCTCAAAGTTGTATTAAATCATTGCTGATGAACTCATTAAGAACAAATTAACTAGGTAATTGTACTAGGAATAACCAGCAAGAAAACCCAAGTAAAATTATATAACTTCACTGATTCTTAAACGGTCCAACAATAAGCAATACCAGTACATGATGTGAAAGCAAGATCGTTCCTTCGGTCTCCAAACCTCTCAGCGTCCTCAGAGAGAACTCAGGATTACTTCAGAGAGAAGAGCAAACTTGACATCATATCTCAACAAACCTTATACTAACCAGAAGACGCTATGGGAAATTACATCCCCACCCTATTTTTCAGATAGAAAAATGAGTTAGAACTTGCTTACCTTATGTCAGGTGAGGTGGTAAGAAGCAAAGATAGGTTGTCAGTACTCCAGGCTGTGCACCCAGCTCCTTTCTAATGCCAGCATAGAGTAGATAATTATAACTGCACAAAAAAGTCTCATTTTATTTGAAATCAGGGAGACATAATATTTATGCCCTCCTCAGATGAGTGCTGAAATCCCTCTCCATGGTCTTCAAATTCCCCAAATGGAATTCAGGTTTCACATGGATGACCTGAGAAGATGCTCTCAAGTATCCCGGTTTCCCAAATTTCCAAGGTGATCGGCCCCTTGTATATCAACTCAGACTTGCCCTTTCTATCTTATTCTCAACGTTGAAGCTCTAGGGATTGTAGACAAACTAGGATGGGGGGAAAGGGGGAGGTATCAGCAGATCACACACAGCTCCTTAATTTGTCCCATGGCCACACTCTACATTTTCTTATGTCGAGTCCATATTCTAGAATTCAGCAAAAAAGTCCTTGAAAATTTTCATACTGTCCTCTCACATTACTTCTTGGTTGGATTTTGATAGATCTTCTTTCTGTCTTGGTAAATGGGGGCAAGAAAGATCTCCATGACAGCCTTAGTCTGGGTCCGAGATTATATCTATTTTTTTTTTTTCTTTCTCTCTCTCTCTTATGGTATTTCCTATGCCTAGCACATCGCTTAGAAAACAGAAGGTACATGATAAGTGCTTTTTTTACATTTTGATGGAAGAATGAATAGTAATATTGTATATATTTAAATTAGTGCCCACATATGGAATTCTTCCCACATAACAGCAAATGGTCATTTGTAACTCCTGGAAATGCTGGTTCTAATTTGAGATCCATAGAAAAACATGAATTAATCCTTTTCTCCAATTTTCCCTTTCACAGCCATTAAAGTAAAGCTCAATTTCTCAAAAGTAATTCCTTCAGGGTATATTGTTACATGGCTTTTAAAATTTCAGTTGATGCTTGAATTTATAAAAATCCTCTTTAAAAGCACATTTTCACCTGGGTTAATTTTAAATGGCCTTGAATCATTTTTCATTTACCACATTTATAGAGAATTTTTAATCTTATGATCTCAAAGCCTATTTACATGTTAATTATTTTCTAAAGTAGGGTAGGATGGAAATATGGTACCCATTTCACAGGCACTGAAATAAATACACATATGTAGACAGCTTTCAATAAATCACTCAGCCAGGGGAGATTTGAGACTCAGGGTAAAATCCATTTTTCTTCTTCTAAGACTTCACAACATTTCTAGTCCTTTGTTTCTTAAAAATGTCTTTTTTAATTCTAATTTTAGCTCAGTTTAACTTCTGGCTTACTAAACCTAAAATAGAAAAGTGCATATGAGTTGCTCCACCCACCCTCCACCAACTCATTTTCAAGGTCATTGAGTATGGCCAATTATTGCTGACCTAGTGCCAAAACTAATTATGTCGAAGTCAACAGGAACCATAGACAGTCATTTGACAGAAAGTTTGAAGCCCCTATAGCTGATTCAAAAAGTTTTAGTCCCTTTAAAATACTTAAAAAGCTTATTAAATGCTGGCAAGGACAAGCTCCCTGGCCATTTCCATATCAAAAGATTGCTACATAGACGAAAACTACTATGTCTGGACATGTTATTCCATCTCTACTTATAAGCACTAAATTCAATATATCATATTCCAAATGTATGAAATCAAGAAGAACCACCTTTGCCTTTTTAAATCAGACAATTTCATTTGTTTTTGTTATGGTTCATGGTTTGCAGCTCACTGACCTGATCATTATGACCACAGAGAAAGTGACCTTAGTAAAGAAGGAGAATGTTCTAGAAAAGAAATATAAAAATCCCTTTTGCTTTGTTTGTTTGTTGTTATTTTTCAAAGTATACTTTCATCTTTTGTCATATAGATGAAACATTTGATGAAACAAAAACATTTGATGAAAAAAAAAACATTTGATGAAACAAAAAATACTTACATAAAAGACCCTATGCCAACTTGTTTGAAAATGTTCTGGGCTAAGGATGCATTTTTCTAGCTTCATTCCTTGCCAGTGCAAGGTCAGATTTTCTACTGAATGTTGTTTCCTGAAATCAGGATAATTCATTTGTACTCCAAGTAAAGTCACTGAGGACCATAAATTGTCTTCTGACCTCCTTGGGGCTGAGCTCCATGCTCTGTTAGCTGGCTAAACAGAGCATAGTAAAGGCCCATCTAACCCTGGATACATACATTTTCAATGATCACTGCCTATATTCACACTTACAAGGAGACTTACCAGGATATGGAAGAAGAACTCTCTTTTCAGTCATGTGATTTTTATTAACACCATCTTCACCAGTGGACTCTCACAAAAAGAACATTTTGCAATGACCCCATCATGCTTTCTTCCTCTGATTTACATTTATGTTTGTTCACTTTACCACAGTAACATTTCACACTTTTGATGGAAACAAAGACATTGGAAAAGTATTAGAATTAGATGATGATTTTAAAAAAAATATATTTATATATATGGTCTCTAAATACTATGAGATAAGCAGTCCCATAGGCACATCACCTTTTGCTTGATTACACTATGGATGTAGAAAAACCTTCCTCTAATATTGGACTTGGATTGTATGAATTTAAGAATAAAGAAATTTATTTAAATTTTTATCATAGCCCCCAAATGACACTGATCCTAATGGGTATGTTAGCAGTAAATATCCCAGGAGAAACTTATGTCAATTCAATTTGACTCTGATGACAACTTTGTTTCCCCTGACTTCTATAGGCCAATTGTTAAAGTTTAATCAATCTCCAACACAATTTTATTCTACAGATCTGTTACAGGTTGAACAGTGTTCCCCAAAAAGAAATGTTGAAGTCCTTATCCCCAGTACCTCAGAAGGTGAACTTATTTGGAAACAGGGTTGTTACACATGGAATTAGCCAAGTTAATAATGAGGTCGTACTGGAGTAGGGTAGGTTCTTAATCCAATAGAACTGGTGTCTTTAAAAAAAGAGGAGAGAAGACATAGATGGACAGGGAGGGGAGAACACCATGTGATGAAAACACTATGGATTGCCAGCAAACCATCACCAGATGCCAGGAGAGAGGCATGGAACAGATGGTCCCCTACTTACTTCAGTGGGATCATGACCCTGATGTTGTGGGACAATATATTTCTGTAGTTTTAAGACACCCAATTTGTAGTACTTTGTTCCAGCAACCCTAAGAAACGAAGACAAGGTCTTTGGGCTTTCATACAATAAGTCTTACCTTCTACCCCTTCAAAATACTTTTCAGTCTTCTCACTGGTTATAAGAATCCCCAAAAGTATTTTTATTCTTTTTCTTCTATAGTCTTCTTTTTTCAAGTCTTAGCTATTTCTGATTCACCATAACTAATTATCATGTTGATGGGCTTTAATGGTCTAACTTTAAACTTCTTTACAGAACAGTTAACTTTCTCTAATTTCATGTTTGGAGAATCTTGTTTTATTTTCTATGTAGGTTGCTGTAACCTTAAGCTGACTTGGGCATAAAGTTTTCCCACTGGCTCCTTTCTTCATACAAATATTCCCATTGAGAGGCATTCACTTTGAAGGGCTGCATTTGGCACCTCACCACCTGAGACTGATGTCTCTCCATCCATATACTTTAATCACATCTATTGATAACCACCACCAAATTATTTTCCCAGACTTGGCTCATCTCACACCATCAAGACAACTCCACACCCAATCCTCTAGCTGCAACTTGTATGTCTTCTAATCAGTGCATACTATCACAGCTAAAATAAATCTTCTTTCAGATTTAGCATTTAATGCTTTCCCCTAGTCCTAGCTGTTAGCTTTCAGAAGCTTTTCCCAATTGTCAAGACCCATACAAGTACAGTTACTTCACCTTGCTCTATATCTGCAATCAACTGTCATCTACTATCATCCCAAATTCCATTTGTGCCTTTGCATGTTTTAGTATCAGTCATATTTGCCCCAAAGCAATAGCAATCTGAAAGTAAATATCATTTAAAATAAGAGAAAACTGGTCTCACTAATTGGTCATTATTGCTAGCATAATGATAATGAACCACTGCCCCTGCCTCTTTCAGTTCCTCTGAAATTCAAGTCTCTATCCTTTAAACAATATTCTTCTCCTGTCTCTGGTTCTGGATCTCTTTACATGTTTTGTAGCACCAGTAATATACTCAATAAGAACCCAAGTCAATTTCCTCAGCACTTACTTGTAACGGACACAAGGAGACTGCCATACATCCAGAAGATTTCCTAAAGGAAGGAGGTGCAGGATGGTTGAGGTTGTGGTTGTTGGAGTGAGAGAAACTAGAGTTTGAATCTCAGTTTTGGTACTTACTTATTATATGATATTAGGCAAGTGACTGAAACTTTCTGAGCTTGAATTTCCTCATCTACAAAATGAAGTTAATAATAAAGCTACCTTATATGCTGACATTTTGCATGTGAAACACATTTGGCACAATAGCTATCATATAAGAAGTACAAAAATATTATTTATCAATAAAATTTCTCATACTACATTTGACCATCTACTGTTCATCTAAAGTAATATTAGATTTTAGGGCAATACAAAATAATTATGATCAATAATGTTCCCAAAGGGATATTTTCAAAATATATATTAATATTCAGGATAACATGGAAAATTTCATAATTGAAAATTTTCCAGCGAGATTAATTAACTGTTTGAGGCCTCCCCGTTGGGTCATTAGAGAGGCCTAGAGTAGAACTCAGGTTGCCTGACTACTGGTCAAGTGCTCTTTTGCTATACAGCATTGAATCTGGTTGACTCTTTCTGAAAAATGTTAATAATTTTCATTTGAGGGAAAAATACATTTTGGAAATAGAGATAATTCTGTATGCTTATCCTGGAAAGCCAACTGAGCTGCTTTAAGAAGAACAGTGCTTAAGTTTTAAGGTAAAATGCCTATCAGCTGTCGAGACAACTCCAGCTTTGATAAATGTCTAAGGTCTAAAAAAGGACCACTGTCCATCCTCCACTCAGCACAGACCTTGGTCTCATAATAGAGTCGTTTCTTCTCATGAAACTTTTCCTTTGTTATTATTAATGAGCATTGTAATTAAACATTCTCCTGAATCTGCTTGGCAGCTGCCACAATGTTCTAAGTAACCATTCATAGCCCTGTGTATTATTATCTTAATCTTCTGTTATAAAAAAAACTATTTTATGCCAAAAACCAGATACAAATCCTGAAAGAGTCTTACATTTGGTTTTATTAGTCTGAGTATTAATTGACAGATTGTGGGTGGTGGGTTCAATTCTTTAAGACACAAGGACCTCTGTTAGGTTAAAATAAGCATGCAATTTTGAGTTCTACTTGAGTTATATTCAGCTTATGTGTTAACTTCAACATAGTTGGGAAGCATTCACCGCACTGAATATTCATATGGCGTGCATGATACAGACACTGAACCCAATTTAGTAAATGAATACTTGTAATTTCACCAAAGCCCCGCCGAGAGATTATTATGCAGATTTATGAAGGAATATCACTGAAGCAATTCTTGGCTATGTCTTCAGTCACCAAGGACTCAAAGTGTGTAAACCTCAAATAATTTCTGACATATTTACTGCTACTAGTTTCATCTTCTGAACTTTTCCAACATTACCTCTCACTCTATGTTTCATCTCTAATTTTCCCTTTGATATTCTTGCCCTTGAGCAAAGATCCAGCATTATAACACCTATGAGCACTGCCAAGTTCCTCCTGACAATATCTTGGCTGCCATAATGCCAGCAATCTGTTCCAATCCTGTCACTGCAAAATCTCATTAAAGGCAAAAGGATGCCCGGTCACAAGCAAATAGGTACACAGCAGAGTCGGCTCACGTTTTTGGGAGTGGCTGTGCCCTGTGCTGGAGCCTTCTGATGTCTTCAAAGCAATCATATATTGGCAGAGATTCATGCTCAGAGAGCAAAAACTAGTGTACGTCATGCAAACTGCAGTATAGAGACTTAACATACCCATTCACTTGAGGGATGTTTAACAGGTTGTGAAGACCAGATTCGGAACCAGCACATTTTCCCCAAGGTGGTACAGGGAGATGTGATTCAGCCAGGTTGAAAAGAAGCCTGAAGTACACATCAGGAAACTTAGAGGCTAGTCCTAGCCCTGCAACTATCTCATGATGATCTTGGAAAAGTCACGTAGACGCTCCTCTACACTTCAATTTCTCAGCCATTGGGCAAGATGTCCAGATCTTCAATTCTATGATAATTTTCTGCAATTTACAAGCTAAAAAGACTCAGCAATTTTATAGGTGGTAACCCCCAACTTATGCTATACATTATCAGGAGACCCAGAAATGTGTACTTACAGGAACATTGTCTCATGAAATGATAAACAGTTCTGCTGAGACCTGACAAATTATCACCACATTTCAGTGAGTGTGTATTGGAAATTTGTAGAAAAATTCCAAATAATTTGAGGCAAACCTTGTTATTACAATTTACAGATTCATCTTATAAATATCCATATCTCTATTTTTGCTTCTTTTGCGCCCATGGGGTGATCTCAGTTTTTCTGGGATTTAAACCAAAAAAACAATGCTATAGTAATGTGTACACACAACACAGGGTTATGGTTAATACCTTGGGCTTTGGACTGAAGCAGCCTACTGTTCCAGTCCTAGCTTCTTTACTTCCTTAACTTCTCTGAGTCTAAATCATAATAGTACCTACCCCACTGGGTAGAGATGAGAATTAACAAGAGAATGCAGGTGAAGTCCTCAGCACCGCGTCTGGCACTCAGTAAGGCCTAGTAAACTTCAGTTATTATTATTGTTGCCACAACAAAGAAACTCTCCAATAGCTTTTGTGGAAAAGTGAACTAGACACTTTTACCCTAGCAAGAACTCTTGGGCAAAAGGGATTGAAGAGAGCTTGGACAGAACGGAGTATTTCTTGGTTTTGGTATGTAACATTGGACAAGTTATTCCATTTCTCAAAGCCTCAGTTTCTTCATTGGTAAAACAGGGGTAAGAATGTGAATGCTAGTGTTTATGTAAAGATGAGGTAAGGTAGTACATATGAAAGCAAATGTTGGGGAGAACTTTTCTATTGACCTGAAATTGACAATGGGAGCCTGAGCATGGGACCAACACATAAAACCACATTTTCACAGGAGAACCATCAGCAATTGGGGCCACATGGCCCTCCAGGGCCTCCCAAAAAGTGGCAAAACAGTGTGATCACAATCAACCATCATCACCTAGACTGTTTTTGCTGGTCCATAAAAATGAAGCATCAGAACAGAATCTGGAATCTTAGAAATACAGAAACTCAGGCCACACTCCAGAACTACCGGATTAGAATCATTTGAATTATCCATATACATATTAAGGTTTTAAAAACACTTTCCTATATCATCTGTATGAATTTTTGTCTAAAGAATCAAAAGACAGGTAAGGAAAAAGAGAAGGAAATTTTCTGAGTAGTCAATTGTTTAGACACCTAAGGGTTCAAAATTGTGTTTGTGGCTACAAAGAGCTCACATGCAGCAGGGACCAATAAGAAACTGCCTATCAGGCAGTGCACACCTAGATGATATCTTTGCATCCTGCTGTTCAAAAAATAATCTGTTGCTTTTTCCCTTTGTTCTAAAATGAGGTCATTACATAGGCTGTATCATTACTGCTTCTCAACATCTTCATGTATAAAGATATTTTATGTTTGTAAAACTTTATCTGCTGTACCTTAGATTTCCTAGTTCAGGAAATAGGAAACCTGGGTGATTTGACCCCCATTTCTGTTTCAGTGATAAAATTCCCCTGCCTGGCTTCTCTCTACAGATGATAATACAGGCTGTGTATGATCTATGAATCCTGTGAGCACAAAGGGAGCATTCCAGGCTAGGTAGGCCCTGGAAGTAGCTGGGAGCATTGTTTCTCTGGCGCTTTCCCTACAAACCCACTGGAGTCTGATGACTTCCCCTGAGTTTTCCTACTTGGTTGTGTTTGATCACTTCCAAGATTTCTAGACTGCTACCCCCATACTAAAATGTAACATGGTTAGGGCTGAAACCATGTTTTCTTTCTCATTGTGTGCTATCCCACACCTAGTACTGTGTCTTAGACATATGGGCGGGGCGGGGGGGCTGTTAAATTGGTGCAAGTTGAATTGAATTCTTCAGTATTTGAAAATATTAAAGGCTTGAAAATCCATATGCCCTTGAACTAGACAAATAAAGATTAGCATAGACAATTTGAGGTTCAAGAATAAAAAATGGAGATTATTTTGGAGGGCCCAAATCATGTTTTAGTCATATGCAAAGAATTTTGAGTGTTTTCATTTTATAACCACAATTTGGTTCTATGTCTATGATTTTATTTTAAAATTTAATCCTTCAAAATCCTTGAGTTACATTACCCTGTGGTATAGAAAAACCTATCTAGTACAAAGGACTCAGGAACAGAAATCAAGGGAACCGACATTTTCACAGAATCTCCATCACCCCTTCCTCGGATTTCCTTACAAATCATAGTTCTGAGTCTTGAATTATCAAAGGAAGGAGTAAAATGTGGCTCTATGGTAATAGATATATAATAGATATAATGGCCTTTAGATAGCCCTTTAATTAGTACATGTCATATTGACCATCCTTCTGAAATATCATCTACAAGAGTAAGTATACAGGAGGGTTGGAATGAATCGGAGACAACTTACAAAATTCACTCTGCATGACTCTACTCTGAAGCATTTCCAAGTCGGTGAGGGCATAGGACTTACACACTCTGATTTTAACCACTGTATTCTTATGAATGTCCCTACCCCTTGGTATAGCAAACCATAACTCCTACCAACTTGCTCTCTTGACACCCTTTTGTCAATGTCTCAAGCCAGCATTCCTTGATTAAACAGTAAGAGCAGAACGCATGTGTTTGCAGTCTATTTTCTACTTCCCTTCAGGCTTAAGCTTCTCTTCTCTTTCTCCAGTAATTTCAGAATGTGCTCCTGATAATTCCTGCCCTTCCTTTGTGTTTACTGTGGTTTGTGAGGGTGTATGTAGGATGGGTTGGTAGTGAGAAAGCGATGTGGAAAGCTCAGAGGAAAATGCTCCAATTCCTCTCAAATCCACCTTCATCTAAACACTCAAAAGAAAAGAGCATGAGTGATTGAAACCCGGAATCCTTGATTCTGTATGTTTAATTTGGGAGATTTCATGGAAAATGTCCAAAAAACCAGGGAAAATGAAGTCTAAATTCATAATATATAAATATATATTTATACTTAAAAGATGGGGAAAGTAATGTTAAACTTGCCATTTGGACATTTTGGTGTTATTTATCTCTTATAGAATATTTAATATACCTATGCACACACATTTTTTGTACATAGTTTTAACACCAGCTTTCAAAACTGATCAGATAAAAAAATCTAAATCTAATATACAAAATTTTAACAGCCCCTCAAGAAAACTAGTTTTGATTTTTCACTTGCTATGTTTAAAGAAGCTAGGAACCACCCTTCTGTATTTGGGGAGTAATGTATTTTGGAAGTAAAGCTGCTGGAACCGTGGTTGTGATTTGGTTATCATCATAAAATCATCCACTCAGAAAAAAAATAAAAATAAAAATAAATAAATAAATAAATAAAAAAGAAAAGGAAAGTGCTCTGCTTCCAAACGAGTGTAGCCTACTTGATCCACACTGCACTTTCTACCCAACCCATCCCTGCATGGCCGATTACAGAAAGAGGCCATAGTAAGGACTCTCACACTCTCAGACTCTCAGAGCTTGTTTCCAGGAGATGCCATAATGCTTGCACACTTTGCTAAATGCTACATGGATTCATGCCCTTAGTGTCACCTCACTAACCAAAATGAGAAACAGTCATCCTAAAATTAAGAGATTTAAATACGGCACAAAAGGGACTTTAGAGCAAGTGCATTGGGACAGAAGTAGTTTATACATCCAGGGACAACAAAAAAAAATCGTGTAAATATGCAAGAAACTAATGAGAAAGAAGAGAAAGGAGCAAACTTGATTCATCTCAAAAAGGAAAGAGTGGTAATTTAAAAAGAGCAGCAAAGCAAGCTTTGTTAGTTATAAAGGAACATTTATATATAGTTCCCTTGGCTTAAAGAGAATTGGTATTAAGAGTAGAAAGCAAGAAAATAGGGGGAAAAAAGAGAAAAGAAACAGGCAACTTTTTAATTGGGAACATTTATTTGTGCTTTTATTATTCACTTCTAGAATTCAAACAGGATGGATTATCAAGGAAAGCTATGAGCCTCTCTATAACAAACTTCATCAATTGCAATCTTAGTTGAAGTTTGCCTTTATAATATACATAGGGTAAAAATGATTCCTAAGCATACAAATGTTTAAACAAAATTTAAAGTCAATATTTATTCTTTAGTTGCCAGGTTCCTGTTTCTTTATGAGTAGGCCATAAGAGATACCAAACAAGTGACCATTTTAGAGAAAATATGTGTACTATATATCACAGATAAAGGACCAATATCCCTTTAAAGAACTCAAAAATTAAGGATAAATAAAACACAAAAACCCAATATAAACTGGATAAAAGATATTAACAATTCACAGAAAAGATATAAGTTGAAATAGCTCTTATGCATGTGTATTGATATGCAATCTTATTCATAATAATGCAAATCAAACTATACCAAGCTATCATTACTCTCCTGTCAGATTAACAAAAATAAAAAAGTATAATAATGTACTCTGGTGGGAAAGTTGTGGAGAAGCCAGAACTCTAATACAATCTGATGTGAATACAAATTGCTTAAACCTTCATGAAGGGGAATTGGGTGATAGCCAACAAACAATATGTATCTCTATGTCCATCTTTTGAACTAGCAACTTCACTTCTAGAAATTCATCCTGTAGGTATACCTCCAACAATATGAAAATACACATGTATAGAATTTGTCTCATACAGCTTTATTTTTTTGTTGCAAAATATTAGAAAACTACTTAAATATTGATAAAAGGAGAATGGTTCAATAAACATGGTATCTACAGAATACTGTGCAGTTGTACAAAAGAATGAATCAGATCTGTATGAACTGATAATGAGCAATTCCACAACATATTATTAAATAAAATCAAAGTAGCAAAGTTTTACAAAAGGCTAACAATAGTATGTTAATTTTTGTGTAGAAATGAAGAATATATCTTTAAAATGCCTATATCTTCTCAATGAGGGTTAAAGAAAAAAATTAATGAGATTGATACTTACTGGAGGGCAGATGGGAATTCAGTGGAAAGGATGGAAGGTGAAAATGAGATAAAAAGGGATAAATGGGTTTATTTTTGTAAACAGTTTTAATTTAGAGATGAAGGAAAAACCCTAAAATTGAATACAAACAAAAACGAATGAACTGAAATCTATTTTAACTGAATAACGTAAATACAATGAAGAGGAAAAAAATAAAAACTAATACAAATTACTTTAGTCATGTGCTTATATATTATTTAGGTTATATGTCCTCAGCCTAAAGACAAAAGGAAATCTAAATCAACATTGAACTCTGGGTAGTAGTTTTCTTTTTTCAAAAAGAAATGAGTAAGCAATTCTGACACTGCTTCCTGTGTGTTCTGAGATTAAGCAAATAAGTAAATATATTGTGGATAATGGAAAACTTGATTTTTTACTATCAGAGAAGGTAATTGTAAACATTAAGAAGGAAAACTAGAATGAAATGAAACCTGTGCTATTTGATGTGAATTGGAGGTATCAGTAGGAATTCTTGGTGTTGTATACACATACACAAATATACACAACACACACACCTCTACTTCTTAGCCTTAGCCATTGAAAGAATCTAGCAATGAGCATACCTACTGCCTATGTCTTGGTTTCTAAATCCCGTTTAACACTAAAAGAAACCAAGGGTCCTTGGAAAATGTCTGATTCCAAGGCTGGAGCTGTAAAAGTATAAGATCAGCCTAGAATAACTTGTCCCAGAAGTTTAAGGAAGTCAAAGAATCATGAGGGCAGGTTGAAACCAACTTGAGTAAATGGTCACTGGACAAATCTGAGAAGTATTATTGTGATTTATTTGTTTTTTATTTTTTTTAACAGGGGAGAGCGCAAACGCAGTCCTCCACTACCACAAATTATGCAGTCGAGTTTCCCGCGTTTGGGGAAATCGCAGGGGTCAGCACACCCGGAGTGCAATGGACAAGCCTCGCCCTGGGAAAACCACCTTCATGATCATGGTATCTCCCCTGCCAGGTAAGTATTGTGATTTATTTTTATTTGCTCATTTATATAATGATAATAAAGAATTATAACTGATTAAATACACACACAGTGCAGTGTTAGATAAAAAGGTACTGTGTTAGCAACTTACTCTCAAAAAGTTCTGAAAAATATGTATGAGTGTGTATTTATATATGCATATATGCATATGAGTGTGTATGGAGAAAAAAGAGAGTGAGAGCAGGGAATGCAAATATAGTGAAATGTTAACCTCTGGGGAATCTGAGTGAAAGATATATTGGAATTTTGTATGTTATCGTTGTGACTCTTCTGTATGTCTGAAATTATAGAAAAAGTTAAAAAGGGAAAAAACAGAAGGGTTCTTAAACAATTTACTTCTCCGTTTTCAGTGTTCCAGCAGCTTCTGTTGGAGGCTTCACGAGAGCCATAGAGGCTCAAAGCTCCTGGTCTCACCTTTCAATCGGGAGCTAAGCTACACAGCCAGAGCGATGGATGAAACTTCATTAGCAATATTTGCCAGAAATGTACAAAAATACTGTTTCCTCCATTTGCCTCACAAAATCTGGGACAAAGGCCTTTTTAGATTAGACATATCTCCTTTTTAGATTAGACATATCTTCACTCTTAGAACAGTTTTTCCTAGGTAAACTTCCTCCCTTCTCAAAGAGAGAAAATTAGCCTCATTTTGCACTAGGTTATTTCCATTTTAAATGTTCCCCAGTTAAAAATCTATGGGTTTCACAGAGATGTACTCACTTAGCACCTTCTCTACCTAAGTGAGGCAGCTGTGAAAAAGAATTAAGAACACCAGACTTTGTTTCAAAAATTCTAAGTTTGTGTCCCAGCTCTTCGTTAGTGAGTTAACTTTGGGCAAATCACTTGACCTTTTTAATCTCAGTTTCCACCTCTGTGAAATGGAGGCATCAAAACTCATTGTTGCAAAGGTAAAATATGAAAATGGCCATCAAGCACTTTATAAACTGTAATATACTGTATATTATTTATTTACGAGTATTCAAAGAAGAACAACTCATTTTCTGATTTGTCTTTTCTTACTATCACTTTTAGTGTATAGTTAAGGGGAATGATGCTACAAGTCAGTGTTCTAAACTATGGACTTGGAATAATTATCCTAGGGCTTTAGTTAGTCTTTTTATGTCAAGAGGAAAAGAAGCAAATAACAATTTTTATAACTTATAAGCAGTATGTTCCTTGGGAACCAGGTTCCTCTCTTCCTTCCCCTAATTGTGGAACAAGCCTTAGCATGTAGCCATTACCCAAAAAATGTTATCACCTGAGCTAACCACTGCCTGAGTTGGTCATCAGGTAAGCATCAATGCACTATGGTTCACAAGCTTGTCTAGTGCCCTCACCCTTCCTGGCCCCTGTCAGATGCAAAAAAGTCTAGTTCAAATCCACCTATGACTGAAGGTGACAGGGAAAGATACTCTCAACGAGGAGGATTAGTGGGTAATGATGGTCCATTCCAATGACACTGGTGTCACTCTCTGGCTAGCCCTCCAAGTCAACATCTATAGCTAATATGCCCTTGGGGAAAAAAATGATTTGCTTGCCTCTGCCCAAGAGTCTTCACAGGAAAGCTACTGCTTCCAGGCAAATAAGTAAATAATATCAAGACAGAAAACCCAAGTGAGCTAGAATTGGCAGAGTCGTGTGACCTCAAAGTGCCCCAGCTCTACTTGGTAATTTGCAGAGCCCCATGCTCTTTGTGAGTGCATTTGCATTTTTATAATGGCTGTTTGGTGAGAGTAGGGGTGGGATTGAACCTTTAAGGCAGCTTGGGCTCTGGACACGTGCCAGCCGGCGGCCAGCACCATGCAAGTCTTAAAACACAGAACTGTGCTGGGGTTTTCAGTCCAATGCAAAGTCACCTAAGGTGAAGTCAGATGATTCAGCTCTTTTCTTGGCTGCATTTCTCAAAGCATCTGCCCCTGACAACGTTCGTCGTACCAGGAGTCTATGTGCGCCCATCTGGAAGCCTACATTTCATGACCAATGGTAGGGGCAGACATATTTTTTCCAGCCCATTCAGGCTCCCTGTGTCCTGGGTTTCCAACCCAGCCAATCATCCCAGCAGACTGTTTAAATGAACTGTCATCCTTTTCACACTACTCAGAATGGGAAACTCTCCCTGCTTGACTGGAGATTCATGGGTGTTCCAAGATTTGGCCCAAAGCCTTGTAAAATAAGGCCAAGTTTCTGTCTCTTTGACTTTATATATTGTATTTGGATATCCTCCTCCTTCCCCTGACAGCCTCCCCCCCCCCCCCCCAAATAAAAAGAATACTGCTGAAGAGACCATCTGCCACAAATACTTATACCCAACGGTCAAAATATTTTAGCTTCTTTTCCAGCTTGGTGTCAGCGACAAAATATGTGAGGCTTGCAAAGTGGTCTTCAGCATTTAAAAGCCAGGTGACATTACCATCCTATTTGGCTCTACTAGCTATATTCAGAAGACATCATGTTTTACCATAAATTTATCTCCATCAGATAAAAACCAAGTCAAAACCTGAAAGGATTTGAGAAGAGGCACAGCTGTGGTCTTGTGCTTTGCCATATTATCTCAGAAAGATGAAAGCTAAACAAACAACAAATAATGGCCTTGGCAAGCCCACAGAGCCTAGGAGGAACTTGGATGTCAGGGGGGCTACCAGCATTAGAAAGCCAACACCTGTTCTCAGATAGCCAGAGAGTCACACACATATAGAACCACATTAGATTATGCTCAGAGACCCAACAACAAATGGGCTGCCCTCATGTCTGACAAATTCAGTCCCACACCAACATTATTTTGTCCTTCTCAGTGGTCAGGAAAAGCCCAGATCACGGAGTAAAGATTATCTCTAACTCAGCTCCACTTTGATTTTACTTTTTTTTCTTTCCATATAACTGGTTCTAGACAAAGAACTGTCATTTTGAACTTTGATCCCAGGAACTAGTCATTCAGGGAGATGAGACTGTTATTAGAGACCCTAATTACAGTCCCTGGATTCCACTCAGTAACATCTGAGGCTTCTCCAGGGCCTTCTCATTTAATCATAAGGACAATGCCTCAGTGCTAATCCCTGAAGAGCATAGTTTTTGACAATGAGAGAACCTATATAGCAACAAATCAAACTGTAATTATTCACTGTATAACATCTGCACCAAACCCCAAAAGATATTATGTTCAATATTCCCTGTCTGTTAACAGAGAGGTTTTTGATACATAAACCACCACTTACGCTATCTTTGATTCTTTTCCAGTGACCTTTTTTAGAGTAGTGGCAGTATAACTCTCTCACTATGGCAGTCCCCAATACCGTTTGAGGACAGGCCTCATAAAGCCAGCCTTTCACATTAATCGATCACCTTATTATGGGAATAAATCAAAGCAGTTAAGCCCAGGTTTCCTGGGAGTTGAAGGTCAAATGGGGGCGGGGGGAGGGTAACCTTATTCTGAGACAAAGCACTGTAAAAATTCCTTCTGTCTTTTTACCCCATGTCCACTTGCTTTTAAAATATAACATAAGGTGCACTGGTTCCTTACATCGTGAAAGATGCTGGTAGACGGCCAGAAGCCACTACTGTTAAGAGGGTTAAAACCAATAAAACAGGCTGGTTGCTCAGATGATTCTCTGGCTTACAATCACTACAATCTTATCTCAAGTATGGGAGATTTAGCATTGAAAGGAGGATCTAGCTAGCGATTTGTAGGAAGCACATGGACAGCCCTGACCATATACCAAACTACCCTAGCCAGAAAGGGGTGGTGTGGTAGTTTGTCTTTTGTGGACCCCAGAAAATTATGTTCTTAAATTGGTCCATTCCTGTGGGTGTAAAGTTATTGTGAAACTTTGATTAGATTAGATTCTGTTAAAGGCCATTTGATTAGATTACTCCAGTAAGTTGTAGCCCAGGGTCTTTTATAAAGTAGAATTGGACAAGTCTCAGACACAGAGAAAAATACCAGAAGCTGAAATCAGTGGAACACAGGAGCCAAGAGTAGCCACTGAAGTCGGCAGCTGATAGCATCGAGGCCTGGAAGAAAGGGGAGAAATGAGCAGGCACCACCATGTGCCTGCTGGCCCACAGCTACAGCTTGGGGAGAAAGCATCTCCTGATACCTTGATTTAGACACTTCCACGGCCTCAGAACTGCATAAAAGGAGAAGACACAAAGACATGGGAGAAGCCCCTGTAGAGATGGAAGCAGAGATTGGAGTTACGCTGCCACAAGCAAAGGAATAACTGGAGCCACTAGAAGCTGGAAGAGGCAAAGAAGGATTCTCCCCCAGAGCCTTTAGGAGTAGCATGACTCTACCAACCCCTTGATTTCAGACTTCTGGTTTCCAGAACAATGAGAGAAGACATTTCTCTTGTTTCAAACCACTAAGTTCGTGGTAATTTGTTATAGCAGCCCAAGGAGACTAATACAGGACACAGTGGATGGTTTTTTCTTCTAGCCTTGTGAGCTTTGAAAAGAATGTTTAAGACAGGAAATTAGAGGAAGCAGAATAATCTCATTCCACACCAAACTTTCATCTAATTTATCATTGTAGAAAGATAAAGAATGCCTTCCCCCACAACCAACCTGACATTTTCCTAAGACTAAGTTTTCTACTTTAACTGGAATATTATTTCCTCCTCAATAGCTGCATACTTGTTCATGATTAACAAAATGAGAATAATTTTACAAATGGTAGTCTATTTCCGGTGATATTTTCACCTCTTCTTCCCCTCTCTTTCTAGTTCACTGCCTGTGGAGTCTCTGAACTATTTTAAGCAAATCCTTTGTTTTTATCCTGAAGCATTTTTCTACCTCCATCCTCTACTACCTGTCAGTAACAGGTGTTTCCCCCCAGGACACAAAGTCACTGTATATTAGCCCAGCTTATACCTCACCTCCTCAAACTTTCTAACTTGATAGAAGAGTAGGCAGGCTTCCAGATCATACATCCATTCTCTCTTGGACGTTTATTGTTGCAGGAAGTAGACTCAGAAGGATGTTTTTGTGTAGGAGACATACTGGGGAATGCTCTCAAGGTCAAGATGTGTGGGGTGTAAGGAAGTAGGACTCGGCCAGGGATTGACCTCTGGCTGGGTGCAGAAACTCTCTGAGAGGGGTTAGCCCCCAACACCCCCAGCAATGAGTGTTTTGAGGAATCAGTGTTTTAGTCCTGAACACTCAGTGGTAGGCTTCAATGTTGGGGGACAAAAGACTGGGGTCAGAAAACAAGGTCAAAAGATTTGAGAGCATTGGAGGTGGGATGGCCAAGGATTTCCTACATTAATCACTGTTACTTGCTCTTGTTTTAATGAACGAGCCTATGTGAGCCATCAGGGCTTAAGGATCAGGGAAAGGAACAAGGATAGTGATCTCACTCCTGCTACCTGGCACACTGATTACCCCTTTTCCCTGTGTGGGTTCTGATCTTTTACCTTTAGTTTATTGAGCCTAGAGAGATGTGGATATGTGTGCATTTTATGGCAAGCCATCACAAGTTCATATTTAGTGTCAGAGTGTTGTAAAATATAAATGGACCACACACATACAGAAGTCTGTGTAAGCAGTAACAATCCTGCTAGGTAAAGTCAGTGTTTTTTTAGGATTGGGGGTGTCTTTAAGGGTGGTTCTGGGGTGCCTAAATGTCTAATCTGATGAGACTCTTGTTAAAAAAACAAGTAAACAGAAAAACCTAGTTCTTTTGCAACTACTAGGATCAACTCCATATTTAATTTCCATGTATTAATTTATCAAATTTTAATAAATTTTAATAAACTTAATAATTAATATATATAATTTATATGTGCTGAGACCACATGTCTCAAATTTCCTAGTTTGCTTTTCTCCCTGCTTGGGAGAGGTATTGAGGCATCACAGCATATGCCAGTCCATGCATCCTAACGCTTACACCAGAAAATATGGTTACATATAGGCGATTTTACACATGTGCCCACATATATTGTTCTAGAAAAGTAAATGTGAGACTTATCACATTTATAACAAATCCTTGGAATTCATTTTCCACAGTTAGTTTCTACATTTCCCAAATAACCTCCAAAGGTGCATGGCATCTAACAAATCATCATTTTGCTGAGGTTCAAGTTTGAGTCCGATGATGCAAAGAATTTACTTGCAATCAATTCACTGAATTAGTGAGAGAGCCTAGTAATTGCAACACATCCCAGCTCCAAGAGATTTTATATGGGGAGGCAGCAGAGAACAATGGTTAAGAGCACAGTTTCTGGAGCCAGACTGTCTGTGTTGAAATTCGATGATGCCACTAAGTAACTTTGTGACTTTGGGTAAATTATTTAAATCCCCTGTGTCTCAGTTTCATCCTCAATGAAATGGGAAAACAGTAGTATCCACCTTGTTGAGGATTAAATTAGTCTATGTATGGATTGTAGTTGGGGTCCTTTGGAAAGCAGATCCCAAGGCAAGGATAATGTCTATCATGTTTTATGTGAGAGTTGCAAGCCTAAGGCACTGATGGTGAGGGTAAGAGGAAAATGAAATAAGGCAAGATGCAATGCAATATAATGTAGTCTTACCATATTGACTATTTCACAACGAGTCTTGAAGACACAGTATATGCTCTTGAAACACGCGGGTCTTTAAGGGGATTTCTGTGGAAGCTTTGCAGAGAAGAGGTGTACCTCACAGCAGTCCTAAGGTGGGGAGAGGGGGTTACTGGTCTGGCTTCTTTGTGCCTCTTGAATTCTGGTGGTCAAAATTCCTCCTGCCCAGGGCTGACTCCCCTGTACATCTTAGCGGTACCTTATGGTCCTTTGGCAAGCACTTTGGAAGCCAGATCCCACGTCTCAACAAGATCTCCAGGTAGACAGGTGACTGGTGCAAGTCAAATGTTGAAAGAGAAAGGTGGCTGAGGGGGCCTGAGAATGCACACAACAGCAGTACACAAAGCACTTAGAACAGAGCCTGGCACTTGGGCAGCACTACACAAGTGTTTCCTACTGTGGTTCGCATCTGCTTGTCTCTGAGCAGTAAACCAGGGCAAGATTATAGTTTTGTTACATTGAGAAAACAAGGTCTGAATAGAAAGTCCACTGACTACGCTGGTCGTAAAATAAAATAAAAATTAAAGATTAGGGAAATGATACGTTATGGGTGAGTAATAGAGAAATTTTGGATAAACTCAAGAGAAGACCATAGAAAGTAGCAGCAGCATAGATCTGTGATAAGAGCAAGTCCAACACATGCTTTCTGTGGAAATAAGAAAGAGCTGCTCAGGAAACCCTATTAGAACCTGCTCCTCCATTGTAGCAAGGTGCCAAAGTGTATTCTGAGAAGTCCCCCTCTGAGAGCAAGTCCAGGAAGAGTGGCAAGATGGCCAAGAGGAAGTAGGAGGCATAATGGAAACAAGGAAGGAAATCTATCTTTTTTCAAATAATCACAGATTTGAGAAAAGATTTGAAGATAAAAAGCTGAAAGAAATTCCCCCCAATTACAAGATCACTGGGACATATTTTAGACTGAACTAGGAGAATTTAGAGGATTCAAAGTCTGTGATTAGGGGCAAAAGAGGAAGTGGGTGAAATATTTGACCATAGATCAATGTAAGGTTCTTATAACAATGCCTGACACACACTAAAGGTAAGAAAATATATGTTACTGGTATTACTATTATGTTACTCTCCCCTTACCTGATAAAAAAAAAAAAAAAAAAAAAAAGCTCTTCCTAAGTCCGAAAAGAACAAAAATGCATATATTCAAATTAACATGACTATAAGAAAACAAGCAGTTCTGTACAATAGTCAAGTAACTTTTATATTTAAGGAAACTTGGCAATATTGGTCAAAATTATAAGTTAACAATATGCTATGATCTAGCAATTCTACTTCTAGGAATTTAGCCTATAAAAATCTATTTTCATATATGAGTGAAATGACCAATGTAGAAAGTTATTTATTGCTAATTTTTGGAATAACAAATATTTAAAAGAATATCTAAATGTTCATTAACCAGAGATTAGTTAAACTATTTTTGTTATAGCCACACAATGGAATACTCTGCAACCATAAAAAGAATAATGAAGTTCTTCATGTCCTGATAAGCAAAGAATTCCAAGATATATTGTAAAGTGAAAAAATCAAAGTGCAGAAAACATGCATAGAATGCAATCATTTGTGAATAAAGGACGTGTGCATGTGTTTGTATATGCATGTATGTATAAAATAAGTCTAGAAGCTTACATAAGAAACTAAAACCTTTTCCTATGGGGAGAGGGACTGAGTGACAAGGAAAAAAAGGTAGAAGAGAGATTTCTTTCCCCCTACTTATCCTTACATACTGTAGAATGGCTTTGAACTATGCGAATGTATTACTAATTCAAAATAAATAAAATAAAAAGGAAGTGACAAATTGTTCATTTTTTAAAGAAATAAAAATAGAATTTGCTTACAGCTGCTTCTCCTCACATGGGACTCACAAGTTCCTGGGGGGTTCTGCATGTGGCCAAGGAAGTCCAGGATTGCTTTGGCCATGGAGAACAGGAGCTATAAAAGGCATCTGAGACGTGATGGGAGTGGTGCCAGCAAAAGAGGGAACACACATATTTTATAAGATGAATAAAAAAGTTATTGACCCAGAAATAGTTTCAGTTCAATGTTCAGGTTGGGTGTAGGCCATCACTAAGCTTCATACCAGATAAGACACGCGACCCTGCTATCTAAGATAGAAATGGTTGGTAACCATAAACCAGGGCAGAAATCTATGCAATTCACAAAACCTAACACCTGGTATTACTGCAAAATGAAAGCAATAAGAGATGCCAAATTTTACTTAGAAGAGCATCTTCATTCTGCGGTGGTCTTCCATGCATAGTACAAGAATCACAAATGGATGCTCAAGTCCCAACTCTGCCCCTAATTGACCAGCCAATCACTTCACCTTCCTCAGACCAGCTTTCTTCTTTTAAGTCAAGCTTCCAGGAGGATTAAATAAGAGTGCCCTCTTAATTATCAAAGAAGCAATCGCAGAGGCCTGGTATGTTCTTTCCATTAAACAGTAAAGCTTCTCTCTACCAATTATCCAACACCCTGTTAGATAGTCAAGTGGGTAAGTTTTATTAAGTCTAAATAACTTGAGGGGGGTTGAGCAGAGACTCCAAAAACGAAGGATCTGTCTTCATCCTGACCCACAAACTCATCAGCTGACCCTGGTAAGCCAGGCATTTACCTTGATCCCAGGTTCTTCATATGTACGGTGAGGGAATCAGACTGAAAAAGTGTCCTCCAATTTCTAAAATTGTATTTTTAAGATATTTTATTTATTCATTCAACCAATATTTATTGAGAGCCTATGTGCACAGCGGTCCTGCTTTATCAGATTCAATTCAAAGTGACTTAGAATTCTAAAGACAGTTAAATTAGTAGTAATCATAAATATAAATGTTTGGTTTGGCCTCTTTTTTTAAGTTCTTTTGGAACCTGAATATCATAATGTTGAGATAAAATTATTAGTGAAAAATTATCAACTAGTCCATTATACAGAGAAACCAAGTTCATTTTTATGATCCATTTATTATTATTATTTTATGCTTTTTACCTGTCATTTTCAGTATCTTAAAAGATGTCCTCTCTCCTTATTTTGACAGACAGTCATTCTCACTTGTATTTCAAATTGGTAGTGCAGAAAGGGCTGGGTTTTTGTTTGTTTGTTTGTATGTTTGTTTGTTTTGCCTTTTCTAGCTTTATTATTTCATTAATTAAGCCCACGGGTGACATGAGAGGCCCTATTCTAGATTCTTCCATCTCTCATAAGGACACAGTGCTAGAGATGTTGCCAAAAGAGAAGATGGGAGGGAAGCAGATGTGGCTCAAGCAATTGAGCTCCCGTCTACCACTTGGAAGATCCTTGGGAGGTCCTGGGTTCGGTTCCTGGTACCTCCTAAAAAGAAGACCAGCACACAACAAAACAGACACAGCAAATACAAACAATGAGGATGGGGGGGTAGAAATAAATAAATAAAAATAAATCTTTTTTTTAAAAAAAGGAAGAGATGGGAACAGAAACACTCTATTATGCTCATTTAGTTACAGAATATCTCAGAGCATTTTATCAGGTGACTCCCTCACACTGTTCCAGGAGATCAGAGTAACTTTAAAATTTACAGCATAAACAATGTCAAAATATAAATGAGAGACTGAAAAAATATAATATGTATAGTATAAAAAAGATCAACATCACCAGTATATTAAAATCTTCTATAGCCTGATTTAAAAAAACAGAAAAGCATATGAACAATTAGCAAAATAGGAGAGTTAAATGGTCTTGAGATGTATGAAAAGATGCTTACCTTCACTAGAAATAAGAGAAATGCAAACATAAAGTAAAAATGAGATCCCATTCTTTAATGTAACAATTGGTATAATAATTCAATGAATGATTAAAACCAGTGTTAATAAAGGATGAGGGAAAAGGCCCTCTCTACCATTATTGGTAGAAACATGAATTGCTATGAACCATTTAGGAAATTCTTCTGGTAATATTATTAAAATTTAAAGTATACATATTCTTTGACCTAACTATGTCATTTTTTTCTAATGTATTAATGTACTGTGTATGTTCATGTACGTGTATATGCATATGTAAGCTAGTACATAAATACATGTGAGCAATATTTGAACAAGTCTGTTAATTACAGCATATTTTCCTACTGGCAAAAGAAACTAGAAATAGGCTGAAATAATACAATAAGTTGAATAAATTTTAATGTGTTATCATGGGATGCTATGGAGGAGGACTGTCTATAAGTTATTTAAGTGAGAAAAATAAATTGCAAAAGTAATATATTTAGTATAATCTAAGTTTTATAAAATATTATGCATATATATTTTAATATACATATAGATGAGTAGCATGGAGAAAAGTATGAAAAGAAATTCATCAGGCTATTGGCACCTGTCACCTACTTGAAATTGAGCATTTGTGGCCATAAAGAGCAGGGATTACAAAGAGAAAGGGTGGGGGAAAGATTATTTATTATTTTTCTTTATATGTACAGGAACACTTCATTTTCTTGTGCTTCACTTTATTGAACTTAGCAGATACTGTATTTTTTTATAAATTGAAGTTTTGTGGGCAATCCTGCATGAGCAAGTCTATTAGTGCCATTTTTTCCTACAGCAAGTGCTCACTTCATGACTCTGTGTCACCGTTTGCTAATTCTACAATATTTCAAACTTTTATTATTATAATATCCATTATGGTGTTCTGTGATCTTTGATGTTACCACGGTAATTGTTTTGGGGCACCACGGACCACACCTATATAAAGTAGCAAACTTAATCAGAAAATATTGTGTGTGCTCTGACTGCTCCACCACCTGTTGACTGTTCCTCAACCTCTCTCCCTTTCTTTGGGCTTCCCTTTTTCCCAAGACACAGTAATATTGACATTAGCTCAGTTAATAACCCTACAATGGCCTTTAAGCATTCAAGTGAAAAGAAGAGTCTTCGTAAGGTTATAGCTGCCATGGATAGTGATTCCCTCTGATGGATCTGTGCAAGGTCAACTGAAAACCTTCTGGAAAGGATTCACCATTCTAGATGCCATGAAGAACATTTGTGATTCATGGGAAGAGGTCAAAATATCAACATTAACAGGAATTTGGAAGTAGTTGATTCCAACCCTCATGGATATCTTTGAGGGGGTTTCAAGATATCAGTGGAAGAAGTAGCTGCAGATGTCATGGAAATAGCAAGAGAACTAAAATGAGAAGTGGAACCTGAAGATGTGACTGAATTGCTACAATGTCACGATGAAACTTTAATGAATGAGGAGTTGCTTCTTATGGATAAGCAAAGAAAATGGATGGTTTCTTGTGATGGAATCTACTCCTGGTGAAGATGCTGTGAACATTGTTGAAATAACAACAAAGGATTTAGACTATTACATAAATTTAATTGATCACGTTAGCAGCAGGGTTTGAGAAGATTGACTCCAATTCTAAAAGAAGTTCTACTGTGGGTAAAATGCTATCAAATAGCATTGCATGCTACAGAGAAATCTTTAGTGAAAAGAAGAATTGATTGCTGCAGCAAACTTCTTAGTTGCCTTATTTAAAGAAATTGCCACAGCCACCCCAACTTTCAGCAGCCACCATCCTGAGCAGTCAGTAGCCATCGACATCCAGGCAAGACCCTCCACCAGCAAAAAAGATTACAACAAGTTGAAGAGCTCAGATGGTGGTTAGTATTGTTAGCAATAAAGTATTTTAATTAAGCTATGTACATTGTTTTTTTAGACATAATGCTATTGCACACTCAGTAGACTAAAGCATAGTGTACACATGGCTTTTATATGCACTGGGAAGCCAAAAATATTGTGTGGCTCACTTTACTGTGATAGCTACTTATTGCAGCTGTCTGGAACCAAACCTGCAATATCTCTGAGGTATGCTTGTATTTACATTGTTTCCCTGGTTGCAGAAAACATGGGTCACTCTTAAAATTTTTCATGGAAATTTGATAAGAGAAGCAAACCAAGAAATGACCCTAGAAGTTGGTAGAAGGGGCAGCAAAGAAGGAGAAAGCAGTAAGGAGGTGGAGTTAAAAGAGCCCAAAGACAGAAAGGAAGCACATACTGTCAGCTGCAAGCCTGGCCTGCCTGTACAAGATCAGCCAATGCTCAAGAACTGAACCCAAGAAAGAGAATGCACAGCAGAGATTCTTGTCTTATATGCGTGTAGAGCTCTTGCATAATAAAGCCAGATGAACATTAGAGTGTCTGCATCTTATTTAGTTAAGGACAGAATTCCTTTCATGCTGAAATTTTCAAATATATCAAGATCTCTTGAGCTATCCACTGTCATCACCTCTTGGTCCACCTCCAAACACAACCAAAGGCATTACATTTGTAAAGGGCCTGGCAGTTTCTGAACTGCTTTTGCAAGCACGTTGGCATAATGGGAGGATGAGCATTGTGCTTCCCATTTTACAAATGAAACATAAGATCTTTAATTAACAACCTATAAATTATCACTGAGACAGTGAAATATCACCAGGTTTACCCCTGTTCTCCTCACGGGGCAGGAACACAGCTTTGCATTGCAAGCAACCAGGTAGGCCATGATTCTGAGTACACAGGAACTGTGACAGTGCAAATTAAAGAATAAGTGTGTAAGTGTGGTGAATCCATCAGGAAAGTCTGCTACTTTGGGTAAATTGGGATTAAATTGAAACATTCTTCCTTAAGAGATTGTAATTTCCCCCCCAAATATTATTCAGAGAATTACCATAACTCTCCAGTTCATTTCAGGCAAACAGACATGGCCTCAAAAACTCTGGAGACAAATATGTGAAGAAATTCTTTCAAATTAATATATTATTTTTGTGCAGTTTTCACCAGCAACAGAGCATATTAATGCATTCAACCACCATCTGTGTTCATTGGTGCCATGGCCAGTTACTCCAGAGGACTAAGGCACCCTATTTTGTGATAGACATTTGGACAATAACAGGGACCCTAAATGAACAATGTGAGATCTATGTTGTGTCAATGGAAGACAGATAAATAGGTAAACACCACAGGGTCAGCGGTTTGCTCAGAATGCTCAGTCCTGGAGGAGTAAAATGGGCTTACAGAAATATCTCAGAGCTTGTTTCCATTCTTCTAAAACAATAAAAGTGAAAGCTGGGAGGATATTTTTACATTAGCTTTTCATTTGTACCAACAAAGAAAGCTGTCAGTTCATTTAAGAAGTACATTTTCTTGAGGAAAGCCCTGCTGCTTGTCCATTCACAATGTCCTTCAAAATCCTTTATTATTTTCTTTGTAGGAAGCTTCAGAATAAAAAAAAAAAAAAAGTCACCTCATTGACAAAGGGGACTAGGCATGAATGAGAGACTGTAAAACATAATGTTTAAGCAGCTCATCTCTTCTGGCATTTAAGAAACTCAGGAGTGCCTACTTTAAAAACCAAATTATATTTAAATTTAAATAAGTCACTTTTTGGCACATTCATTATTTTTTAAAAGAAACGTGAGAATAATCATCACATTATATAAAATTTTCTGTTTGGAAATGGTTAACTTTTCTTCTCTAGAGACCAGATGTTGTCCTACACAGTCATTTATCATTCTCACTGGCTTCATAAAGAATTATGTACAGATAATTGAAATCTAAGACGCCCTAAACATTTTTCTGTGGGCTGCATTATCCTTTGCTCAGTATATGACTCACTATTATATTACTCGGTCTTCAGCTCCAAGATCCTTCTGTTACTTGGTTGCTATCCTATGAATTTCACATAAGGTAAATTATTATCTTAGTAAAATTTAGGTATACATTTCACATAAATAATAAAGCAACTCCTTGAGGTTTTTCTGATATCTGGATAGAATACTGTGGAGCTTATCTGCTGAGTCTCAGTCCAGAGCAATTACCTCTTCTTTTTAAGACATATGTGTATTTCAAACAGCTTAGTTATTCATTTATTCAGTATTCATTTATTGAGCACTTATTATTTGCCAGGCACTGTAAAATATACTGGGATCAAGGTGGTAAATGACTCATTCTATATCCTGGATTATCTCTTAGTCCAGAGGAAGAGGAGGCAAGCATATAAGATAAATCACGACTCAATATGAAAGGAACCAAAATGGAGTTATATAGAAGAAGCTATGAGAACACCAAAAAAAAAAAAAAAAAAAAAGTGACCAACTCCAACTCAAGAACAAATGAATAAATGAAGAATCTGGCTGACTGAGGAGACATACCTTTAATGCCTGCTATATTTCAGGCAGTCTTCAGAAGAGTTTTCCAGAGAAAGGGAAGAAAATTTGCTGATGCTAGAAAGGATGAAAAGCATGGCAAGCTTAAGGAATGGCAAAATATTCAGGATAATACTTGAGCAGCTTAAGGAATGGCAAAAATATTCAGGTTACTTGAGTAGAAGGTTTGTGCAGAGGAAGATAAGAGGATATGAAGTGGAAAGGTAGGTTGAGACTAGATTGTGAAGTCCCTTAAATCCAATGTTAAGTAGTTCATACTTCATCCTGGAAGAAACAGAAAGGCATAAACAGATTTGTAAGCAAGGATGGCAAGCCTTCAAAGGTATTTCTTTAGCACCTAGTATATACCACACACTGTTCTAGACTCAGGGTCCACAGCAGTGAAAAAAACAAACAAGAATTCCTGATCTCAAGGAGCTCATCATCTAATAGGCAGTGACAAACATTAAGAAAAATAAAAATGAAAACTATATTTTGTATTTAAATGTGATAAGTGCTAGGGAAAAAATAAAACAGAGGGAGTGAAAGGAAGTGATGAGATTTGTGTTTTAGAACAATCTCTCTGGCAGCAGTGTTAGAAGGGATTAGAGAGAGATTGGAGATTCAAGTTAAGATTCCACTAAAATATTCATGCGGAACATGATGAGGCTAAGATCATATCAATGGGAGTAAAGAAAAAGAGGTAGATTCAAAGCAAGCAGCAGGACTTCACTGAAGATGTATTTATTGGATATTAGATTGAAGAAGAAAATGAAAGATAAGGATCATGATGAGTTTCCTAGCCAGGGTTTGAATCATCACTAGGAAAAGTAGATGAAGAATTAAGTTTTTGTTCCATAATTTATTCCAGACATCTGTTGTTTGACTTCTCTTAGACCCAATAGAGAAGGTTCTCTTCATTTTTTGAAACAAGGAAAAAGTACTAAATGGACTCCATTGACTGAAAGAGTCTGGTATAGCCAACAATACCATAGAGCCTGGGAAACAGTTTTTGGCATCTAAATGGACATTCAATTATGTTGATGTGTCATCTTGGTAGAAACTATTTGAAATATTTCCATACGTTTTTCTAATTACCCTATGAGCCCTAGAGTTAGAGATAAAGGCTGCCAAAAGACACATGCTTCTTCCTGTTTTAGAAGTAGAAGCACTGTGGTCTGCTGATTGACAGTGCAGGCTCAGGAGCAAGGCTGTCTGTATGCAAATCCTGACTCACCAGTCACTAGCTGTATGATCTTGGGCAAGTTATTAATCCTAACTTTCCCCCTCTAAGAAATTGGGAAGCGGCTGTGGCTCAATCAGTAGGGCTCCCGTTTACCATATGGGAGACCCCGGGTTCGGTTCCCGGGGCCTCCTGGTGAAGGCAAGCCCGCTCGCACGGCGTGGTTAGCTGACCCAGCGAGCACAAGCAGCAAGGGGGGGATAAATGAATAAATAAATAAAATCTTTAAAAAAAAAAAAAAAGAAAGAAATGGAGGTAATAATAGTATCTTCTTTAGAGGGTTCTTGTGTAAACTAAATGATTCATATAAAGTTCATAGAACAGTGGCTCATAGTAAGTTTTCAGTGGATGGGACTGATATTACACTGATTAACATCTCCATGAATCAGGGGTTTGATGGACACATCCTGGGATTTAGTGTCCCTCATTTGGCACAGGTTTCCTTAGGCCAAGACAAGATCGTGATGCCTTCAGATGCCCTCCATCCCATTCACTTCTCCTGAGTCTCCTTGGTGACTCTCAATGCTCTCGACCACCTGGGTTGTCTGGCATCAGTGCCTGTTGCAGCAGTCCTGGCTGCCACATCAACGACAAAACCATCCTTGTGTGGGCGAGCTGTGGAGACAGATGGTTCCTCGGTACAGGGTAGGGACTGTCAGTCATGAAGGGGAGGAGTAAACACGAGGCTGTGTGAAGTGTGGATCAAGGAGCACTCCTGACATGGGTCCTATATCAGAAGTTAAAATGGAGCAACTCCATATCTATTCCCTTTCAGGGAGTTCCTGGCTAAGACCCATCTGAGAGACTACTGAATTTCCTTTAAAAGAAAAATAAATAAATAAAGGGAAATGAACCAGAATGCGACTACCTTGTTCACTGTACCTGCCTTCTAGCCATCATCCAGTTTGGATAGGCCATTGCTCATTGAAGAAATATTGCTTCTAATGTAAAGAGTCCTCTACTGGAGGAAACCAAGATGGAGTGGCTCCCTCTCCAGGTAGCAGGGATACTGTCACTCCCCTGAGGTAAGAGCAGAGTCAGGAAAGGAGGCAAAGAGTTGCAAAGAAGATGGCTGCCCTCCCAATCTAGTCACAATTGTTCTCAGAGCAAACTCTGAGAGTTGCAGCAGGTGCCAGGAATAGTAATGTACTATAGAGAGGCCGCGATGGTTTGTAGTGGTAGAAGTAACAAGGTTTTTCATTTCTCTTGCATAGGAAAAAAAAGTACTGGCCTTTTTTCCAAATATCCTTCTCTTTTGACCATGTATTTTTCACTCTCTTGCTTTTCCATATTAATTCTGGGGATAAGGGAAAGAGGAAGATCTGGGAAATCTAAGAACATCTTCCTCAGTGGTAATATAGGACAACACCCTAGAACCTTCATTTGTATTTCTGGGTCCTCTTGTCTTTTTGCAGCAGAATGAATGAATGAAACTCATTCCTAGTCTTAGAGGGATGAAAGGCAGTTCATTCAGAATACCTTGTTTGTTCAGGGAGTGGTTTCTGTAACCTACTGCTGTTTTGCTATTGAACTGAAGAATGACTTGTCCAGAGTAAGGTTGCTTTTCAGAGGAGACAAGGATCTTGGATAGAGTCACAGTATTGCCCTGAGGATGGACTTCTATTTTGTCCTCACTGGACTTCTATCATCCTTATTTTGACCTTTTTTTAAAAAAAATCCTCCTCTCCATATAGATGTTGCCCATTGTATGTACACTCTCACTCACTTGCACACAGAAGTAAATGGTGGGGCTGGGGGATAAGAAAATGGACAGGAATACACTGGGCATGCACACAACCCTGTGGACTAATATATCCTCAAGCTTCTGCCCAGCCTAGAAAAACAAGAGCCAAACCCATCCTAGTGTAGCCTAAAGCTTTGAACATTTACACCCCAATTCAGTTAAAGGTAGACACAGACTAGGTAGACCTAGAAATATACATGTGAGTTTGGGGGTTCCTTTCATCTACCTTGAAATGTATTACCAGTAAAATCCCAAAATATAATCCATCAGTATTTAGGATTATTTTCTTCCCTGTGAGAGATAAGGAGAGAGATCAGATGTATATGGCACTGATCCACAACAGCAAGACAGTAAAGGAAAGAGGCAAATTTTGGGCAGTAGGAAATGGTAAGGAAGAAGTAAAAGGAAAAAAGCCAGTGCTTTATTGATCTTGGGACTCCCTGCAGCACTCTCCAAATCAATAGAACAAATTGAGGCCTCAGCAATTCCTTTTCTTGAGTATATAAAAGTGCAAACCCCAGAGCAAGATATTTTGGAGGAATTATCAGTCTTGATTCAACATAAGGGACAAAATAAAATGCAACACACTCAATTGTTGGCAAAAGGACCAACAGGAAATCTCCTTGAGATTTGGGGATAAACTCATGCAAGGCTTTGGCCCTGGCTGCTAAACCCCTTCCCCTGTACCATCCTCCTCCCACCCTATAAATCAGCTGGCAGGCAAGATCCTCAAGGATTCTGGGAATTAGAACTCCTGGGGACTCCCAAGACATAACTCTTGCTTGCAGTTGTAGACTCTTTTGATTCCTTGGTACGGTGGTTGTCCATCATCACCTCCATTGGCCATATGTGACTGAAGCCCCCTCTCAATTAGAGGTGGGGTGGGCATCACCATCCCAGAATCCTCAGGACGGGGGAATGTACAGTGGACTAAAGTGGACTTACTGGTATTCTATTATAGACTTATTGTGATTCTAGCAATGGAAGAACTTATATCATTGATGTGGAGGCAGCGGCCACTGGAGTTCCTGAGGTCAGGGAGAGGGAATACAGGTGTAATATGGGAGCATTTTCCAGACTTGGGAATTGTCCTGAATGACATTGCAATGACAGATACAGGCCATTATATATCTTGTATAACCTACAGAATTATGTGGGAGAGAGTATAAACTACAAGGTAAACTATAATCCATGTGTAGTGGCAATGCTTCAAAATGTGTTCATCAATTGCAATGAATGTACCACACTAATGAAGGATGTTATTAAAGTGGGTAAATATGGGCAGTGTGGAGAGCAGGGCATATGGGAATCCCCTATATTTTCTATGTAATATTTATGGAATCTAAATATTTTTTTTTTGTTAATTTTTTTTTTTTAATTTGTAACTCTTTACTTAGACAGAAAATGGTATTGATAAGTCTTATTTCATTTGGGCAGGACTTAGGAAGAATGAAATCCAAGTTTTGTATGAAGTATATTAAAATATTACATTACTAATTTCAGAAAATCACAACCAGACACCCCATTTTCTGTGCCTGGATGACTATTCAGTTTCCTCGCATTTCAAGACTTTTTAAAAGGCAAAGAGCCGCGTAACATTTGATCCTGAGATAACCTTTACAAGTCAATCTCTCCCACAAGCCTCTCCCTCCCTGTAGACAGATGCATCATGGAGAATTTGGCAAGGTTCAATCGATAACTGAAGTAATGCAAGTAATGACACCAGTGTGAATACTGCTGGCTTAGACATTTCCTGTTTTTCAGAAGGAACAAGTACCCACTATTCCTGTCATTTTAAAGGGAAGAAACAAGGACCATTATTTCCTTGGCTTAATATTAACATTAAATGGATGCCCACAAAATGTTGTCAATGAAAATCTGTGTTTGAAGCGATAATATATTCTACAATGCTTGGCCCAGAGTTTTCTTAAGAAACAGCTCTTAAAATAATGGAGCTTAGGACAACATTTCTGAATATCCGCAAGTTCTAGATTTTTTTTTTTTTTGGTGGGGGAAGGTGGGGAAGCCCAAAAGGTTACCAAAGATCCCTTTAATGTGGCTCCTGAGGGATGAATAAATTCAGTGAGATCTATTTCACTTCGGCATCATTCCCACGAATCAGATAGGGGTTGACAGCCAATCACCGCAGAATGGAAACTGCGAAGAAAAAGTGCATGTTATTGTAAGTGCTCGGCCTGCAGGGGGTGACTGGCCGCAGATGCCTATGTTCTTCCAATAGTTTTCAAAGTTCTAGGGTGGTTTTTTCCATGAGAGATTTTCACTTTCTTTGTGGTTAGAAAAGCAATCTGCAAGAAGGTCAAAAAAGATTAAATTCACTAAAGAAGGCCATCATGTAAAATTAGGCCATCATTTTCAATTGGGAGAAAGTTGTGGGTTTGCTTGTGTTTGCTTTTTTCTCTTTTATAAGATAATTTTTTAGAGATAAACAGCTAAAAATTTCCAAGTTGCAAATGGGGTTTTCATGGGTCTGTACTTAAAACATGGCTGGCATGCAAAAAATATAAATAATCAAATAAACAAACAAACAAACCAAAACCTCTGCTTATTCTAAGTGGATGAGGCAAAGAGATGGTGGAGGGGCAGTAATGGATGATTTACAAGGTGACCTGGCATGTACCCTGGAGCCTTGCCACTCAGACTACAGCCTGCAGGAAATGCACAATTTCAGGGCCTACCTGCCCCAGATCTACTGAATCAAAATCTGTGTTTAAACAAAGATCTCCAGGGGTTTTGTCTTCACATTAAATGTGTGAGCAGCACTATTCTACAGTTAATGTAGTCTGCACAGAAGAGCAAAAATTTTCTTGTGGTATCTCAACTTGGATTCATTTACTACCTGCCCAAAATCTAATCGCAGCTATAGAAAAAAATACTATTACCAGACTAGATAAGAGATTGTAGAGAAAGCAGGATCAAGGCATAATAGAGAGAGAGAGTCTGTACATTTCCAGGTTAACTGATGACATTAGCAGGCAGTTTGTAGTGCACATTTTGAAAGACAGTTGACTTCCTCTTGTTCCAAATTTGTATTCGTCTGTGCAATAGCCATTTGTAGCCAATAGAGATAGAGTCGCAGGCATACAGTTGATAAAGACATTTATTTCATCATTGTGTGTAATCACTGAACAACTGAAAACAGAGGACCTGAGAATCTATGTGCTATAGCATAAAAGTCAGCTCAAAGCTTCAGAGATGATCTATAAATGACACAGAGATAGAAAAGTAAAAGAGAAAGAAGACAAGGATCTAGGCTGGACCAGGCATCTCCTTAGCCAGACTTAGTGAAAAGTTTCACCAGTGCTCTATTGAGGGCTGAAACTCAGCACCACATCATATTTTAAGCAAAACTGAATTAATAGTTATTGAGCATCTACTAAATGCTGGGACACAATATTAGCCTCCAGAAAATGCTAGCTGTTTATCCTTTCAAATCTCACAGCAAACCCAAATGAATTTTCATTTCCATTTCACTGATGAGGATATTGTGGCTTAGCAGGGATAACATAATTGCCCAAGTTCACAAAACTAGTAAGTGGAAGAGCTGGGATTTGAAATTAGTTTATTCTGATTCTGAAGCCTTTCCCAACGGTGCCGTGCTGCCAAATATAGTTGTTGTATAAATAAGTTAAATATTTTGTGACATATATACATTTATTACCATGCCCTGATTAGCTTAAACCAAAAATTTCTTTTGTCTTTATATAGTCTTGAATTAAAAGATTCAAGATTGTGTGTTGTTAAAAATAGATGCCATCTATTATAGCATTCTCTCTGAATAAGGCTAGTTAGCAACTGGGTGTGCCACTCTTCACTTACAAAAGTGTGATCTCCAAAACAATTTCAAAGGGTGTTTATAGTTCACCACATCAATTGCACCCCACTATAATCATGACTTGTCAGGGGAATTACTTTGAGGAAATGGGAGGTGGGTCACTGGAGACCATTTCATTTGTAATTCACATACATACGTATTGGCACAAGAAAGAGTTAATGATTTAAAGTTGCTGAAAGATATGTGTATGAGTGTGTATGTGTGTGTTCACTGACTGATAGCTTAAAGATGTCAAGCCTTTGGCAAAATAAGCACGAATGACTTGTGAAATAGCCCTGGGCTTTCTACTTCTACTTCAATGAGATCCGCTTAGCTTATATCTGTTTAATTTATTGGGATTCCATGCATTATTTTGTTGTTAGAAGGGTTTTATTGCTTTAAAAACCTTGAAAACTATAGTATTATAGATCAAATTTCTCATTTCATGGATGAGGAAACTAAGAAAGATACAGAATATTCTACAATTTCATATATGTCTGCTATATGCAAGACATTGTGCTTGGGATTTTCATCAAGTGTCTCAATTCTTTGTCTCAATCATTCTATAAGCTGGTTAAGCAACTAAATCTGATAGAGATTAATTAATTGGTCCAAGGTCAAGACTAGCATGATGACAACTTGGTCTTCCTACCCTGATCCCAGGTTGGATAGTTGGAATCTGTTTTCATATTCTTTTTTCTATATATAAAGATGACAATATTAACCAACAATCCACTGAGTATATAGGTTAAGTTGTTTTTCCAATATTAAGCATTGATGATACATAGAGCCACACTTATCTATTTTCCCCTTCTGGCCAAGAACACCAGTTAGTAGGATGGCTAGTTGGGGTTCAAGTTGCCATCTTGACTCTGGAACACTTTTCTTTTACCAAAATATATAGAGGTAGGCTGTGGGGTAGGAATTTTCTATTATTTTAGTAGACCTAACCCAGTAAGAAAATGGGCAATAAAAAGTATCTTATCTCCATGTTTTACATTAAGTATAAACTGATTCTCTTCCTTATGGTTAAAAAGGCCACCTCTAACAAAGATGCTTTGCTTAGTCACCTCACAGAGAAAAGCTAATCAAAATATTATGTGAATGGACTTCAATATAGTCTTAAATTTGACCCAGGAAACTTTTGATGTCACAGTGGGTTAATTTTCTTCACACTATATTTTCCCATGATTTTTTCCCTTCCTTAAATTGCAATCAAGGCAAGAAGATGTGGTAAGGGAGAAAGTATCCTAAATGGCCATCATTTCTGGTACCAGTCAATAAAATTCCAACGTACAGGTTAATGAGAAAGTGTGATCCATTCATTGTCATAGACCAAACAGTGACAAAATTAATCATGTTTTTTTTGTTGTTTTTTTTTTTTTTTTATGGGTAAAAATCAAAATTCTCACAATACATACAAACATTTGCAAAATGATATATAAATATATATGCATATATGTGTATTTGCTTACAAAAATGTTATTTATATATATATATATACATATATTTTAAGAGGTGCTTAGATTACCCAAAATATTACACGTTATAGTGAGTGCCTGGCACATTTTCCTTCCTTTAGTGGTGACTTGCAGTTTAAAAGTGTTTACAGAGAGTAATAGAGGAAATAAAGAGATTTCTGTAGGTAAGTAAAATATGGATTTTACATGTAAGATTTCCTTTTTTGTTGATGTTGTTTTTCAATTTCAGAAGATTGAGCGCTTTGGGCTCAAAAAATAATGTTTGGTGGTTGACTAAATTCTAACATTGATTAATCTACCTGATTTCATGACATAATTGTGGGTTAAAAGTCCTTATATTCTATACAAGTAAGAAAAAAGGAAAACAGATATGAGGGAAAGGATGAAAATAAACTGATGAAATTTAAAGAAGTAATCAAAGACTAGCTCTTTCATTCCTGAGAAATATCCCATGCTCAGCAACTAAAACTTTAATTTGATCCTTTCTCTACCATGACAATGACAAAGCATTTTCCAATTCATAGACCCTTCCAATGGCAACAGTATCTATTTCAAAGAAGAAAATAAAGAATTATGAAGAAAAAATAATTTTTCCTTCATTTTTTTTCTCAATACATTTCCAGAAAGAGGAATGCTATACAAAAAGTTAGATAAGGTGGGAATATATGTTAATACAACCGATACCAAAACTGTAAATTCATACAAATTTTATATATTTGCCAACATTTGTCAATGGATTCTATTGTCCTGAGTGTCTGGTATATCCTGCTTGAAAAATAGGCTTTTGAAGGACTTTCATGTGCTCCTGTAGCCATTAGGGAAATAGAGAATCATGGAATGCTCAAGAGAAAAAAAACTCCAACATCAAATCCAATTTCCTCATTATCATAGATAAGAAAACTGAAATCCAGAGAAGTTAAGTAACTTGCCTATGGGCAGACAGTGTCAGACTTCCAACACCACTTCTGTTTCTACTTTTGCATTATCTCCTGGTATTATTACATGAGTCATTTACTAAAGATTGGATTTGGAAGAAATAACAAAGATGATCTATCTTACTACTTCTTTCTCAACGAATACTTCCTACTCTTGCTTGAACACATCCACTAACAATAAATTCACTACCAGATTCCAAAGCAGTTTTTATTAACTCATTAAATAATTTTTCTAAGAGATGTCTAACTTTTCTTTAAAGATAGGGCATTATAAAAAGTGGTAAGTTAACCCATTGTCTAATCAATTTTAACCCTCTAATTAGGGTAAGAACAGAAGTGGTAGACATTTTGATTTATATTATAATTTTTGAGAATACAGCTGAACAGATCGGTTTTAGTAATGCATTAAGAGAACCCTACTAACTTGAAAGAGTTAACTTAATTCTCTAAAAAGTGATTTGGACACTAGGGGGAAATGGACTAATTTAATAGGATTACTTAATTACCCAAATTTTTCTTATTCATATTCAATATTACCAGCTTCTGTTTCTCACCTAAATGAAGGATGGGAAAAGTAACTACTTTGGCAATAGATCAATATCTAATTTTTTTAAGTTGTTTTTTTTTTAAGAAACTTGGGTTCTTTTAGAAAAAAATAATGATATGTAATGAAAAATATCATAACTCTCCTGGAAAAATTTTTATGTGAAATTTCAACAGAATCCATCAATTATAGTAAATGACCAATAAAAATGTTCAATCAAAAACTCATTTTAAGATACATTGTTAATGAACTGTATATAATGATGCTTAATCAAAACTCGACATGATACCGTGGGAAAAAATTTCCACAGGACCCCAGGAGCACTATTGTTCTGAACAAAAGATAACAGTAAAACTGTATAATGAGTAGCCTACGGTCAAGTGGCACTCTCTGGGGAAACTCAATTTTATAACAAACTCCATTGTTTTTCAAAATACAGGAATCGTGCGCGTAATAGCACTAATGCCATCAGCAAGAAGACATCATTTTTCAGGCTGTTTTTATATGACATGGCGCTTTTAAAGGTTGTTTTTCGCTGAAGTACAACTAAGATGCAAAATCAGTGAATAAAGCTGCTGGCCACAAGGATGAAAAAAATCCTGCCTCTGTTTTACATGTTTACTATCTAGAAAGGACACACTGTCTTTAAAAAATAATACAATAGGTTATCTATATTAAATAAGTCCATGTGTAACATTTATCTTTTCCAGGGGTAACAGTGTCATAATAGGCAATGTAGGGGACTTTATGATCCTGAGAATAGAGTCTTCAAGGTACAAATGAAACTACTCATGGAAAAGTTTATAATGAAAACTACAGTAGATTGTGAAAACCACTTTGTTAAATCAAACATTTACATAATCAGCAGTGTTAAACGTATTGTACAAGTTTAGATGGTTGTCAACCTTCAGGGCTTGTATGTCTATTATTAGTAACAATACTTTGCATTTTATATAAATGGATCAAGATAAAATACATAATTGCATGCCAATTTTATTAACAGGAAATAATGAAAGTGTGCTTACTAGGAACACATTAGAAGCCATGAGGGCTATTTATGAAGTTTATCAATCAGAAATCAGTGTTGTAATATTTTACTGCCATAAATATGGGCCAAGGCCATTGTCTCAAATACCATTATGTAATTTATTTTACTAGATATACTTACTGGGTATAAGAGACCTATCTTTAAGCATGCAAACTAAAATGTATTAATGTTCCCTCTTTCAGCTCTGTTCAAACACAGAATTAAGGACATGGCAAAGCCAATGTATATTTTCACATCAATCAGTTCAGTCAGAGTCCTGTGGAAGTTAGTATTCAACTACTCTTCCTATAAGTTGGATGGCCCCTTTAACCAAATGGCAGGAAAATCAAAGCTGAGAAATAGAAAAAACCTTTCATATCCCCAGAAAGCCTCACAACCAACATGGCTGCTATCAGTCTCAGAATGGTTAGTCATGAAAACATTAATACTGAGTATAAGTAAGCACTTATTCAGAAAGACCCTACATTGAGAGCAGAAAATTATGGACAAAGGCAATTTCAAGTGACTCAGTATTGCCAAAAACAAAACAAATTAAAAACAAACAAAAATATTCTCACATATTACCAAGAAGATATTGATTGTTATATATATATATGTATGTGTACATATATATATGTGTGTGTATGTATGTATGTATGTATGTATGTATACATATCAGGAAAAGCCTAAAGCTGAAATAAAGTGAGGCATATAAGGTACAAATAGATTTGGACTGTGGTTAGACTAGAGAAGAGGAGAGAGTGACAAGGCAAGGAAAGACAAGTTGAACCAACAAAGATTTACTGCTGAATGGCATCTTTTAATGAGCATCTCACTACTCTGAGTACTTCTATTCATGGAAGGCAATTTTTAATCTATCTGTAAAGAAATGGATGAAGGCTCTATAAAGGTAATATATCTCCTTCTAATGACTCAGATACCTTCTAAAAGTAGAGCAGACTCAGGATTTAGCAGATCGTTTCTTTTGGAAGGTAGGGTAAATGGGCCAAGGTCCATTCAGGAGACAGGACCATACCAGTAATTATAAAAGGAAGATTTGAATATACAGAATTTCTAAATTGGAAAAAGAGTAGTAACTACAAAAGGGGATAAAGAGAATCCTAAAGAATATAGGAAGATTAAATATAGGATTTGGCTACTACCTCTAGGAATGAAGGAAAATATTCAAGAAAGAAACAAACTTGGAAGTCACTCAAGAAGGTTGAGATTTAGAACATGTTGGAAAGGGTGTGACTGTGGTCCATTGGATGGCATTGAAGTTCACTGAGGTGCCACAGATTGGGACTGGTGAGCAAGAAAAAACTTGCCTGCATGCCAGGGAAACTTGCCAGGGTGGGCACGACAGGGTGTCCCACATGTCACTGTCAAGGAAGTTGCCTGCTAGGATGCTGGTGAAACCCATTCAGAAGCTACCTATTGAGGTGTTGGATAAACTCCTTTGAAAACTGCTGGCTGGAGTGACAATTTAACTTGTTGGAGAATGTGCATCACTTGGTCTCCCACATGAAGGTGCTTGCTAGCCACTGCACCATAGAAGCAAGAAGAAAAGTATCAGAACCAGCAAGAGAAGACACTTTCTCCTGCAGTGTTCTTCCACCATCCTCTAGGGACAAAGCTTAATACAGTGCCAGCTGGCAAAGGAGAAATGTTTACAAGGTACAAATCCAGTATCACAAAGCAAGAAAAAGGGTGGGTTTGGACCTGAAAAGCAACAAATTGATAACTGATCCATGAGAATAATAGACCTGGGCAGCAAAATCCTAGATTTGGTCTTCTGAATCAAAGAATCTTTCCTAATCTTCATGTTACATTGGAGACAGGACTCCAGGATGACCCAACTTCAGAGGATAATAGTGAAACTAGAAAGACAGTGTAGGGGACAAAATATGCAGTGTGAATCTTGAAAGAATGAAATTTTGTTGTTATCCATGACTTTGGTTATAGAACATGGCTCTGGAAGAAGGCATGCCAGAGGTAGACTGGAGATAGTCTCAGGCCACAGACTAGGGTTTGCTCTTGCAGAGACCTGAGAAGGAGTATGTGCCTTTTGTGCTTGAGGTACTTTGCTTGCCCTATTCCCAGACCTGCTAAGTATGACTACATTGCTTCCAATTTGTTCTTTGCTGGAGAAGGAATGTTAAGCAATTGTGTTGGTTTGCCAGGCTGCTATGACAAATACCCACATAATGCATTGGCACAACAACAGGAATTTATTAGTTCACAGTTTGTAAGGATAGACATCCAAAATCAAAGTGTGAGCAAGGCTGTGCTTTCTCCTCAAAGCCTGTAGCATTGTGGTGCTGGCTTGCCTCAGCCCTCAGGGTCCCTTAGCTTGCATCTCCACCTCCTGTCACATGGTGATCTCTTTTTCCTTGTGTCTGCTCTTCCAGTTTCCACTAACTTTTGGCTTCTGGCTTCTTCTGATGGCTTTCTCTTCATAAGGCTTCCAGTAATATGGACTAAGACCCACCTTGATCCAGTTGTCTACCCCTCAACTGATCATAACATCTTCAAGAGTCCTGTTAACAAAGGGGTTCACACCAAAAGGAATGCAGATTAATATTAAGAACATTGCCTTTTGTTGGGGTATATAATTCCATCTACCACAGCAATGATATTAGAATCTAACACCTAAGCAGGACTGGAAATGAGGTGTGTCACTGGTATCAGACTGACAGACTTTCAAAGTTCCCCATTGTCAATTCATAGATTCCGAATTTCGTGAATTACCAGGTATAATACTAATTGTGAAGACCGATGGCCTTTGAATCAGGCTTGGCTTTATTTTAAATAACACAAGCAAGGAAACCTCAAAGTGGACAGATAGTGTAAGGACCTAATCTGAGCTATTCTTAGAGACTTGAAGACCCAAATTTCCCTCCCCAGACCAGGCTTTTCTGAAATATTATTCTAGAGCCTCTAGAGCATTATTACAGTCTGAATAGCTCAGAACCGAGGAAAGATACTGTTGAGAGGAAGGGGAAAGGTTATGGTTCTTGAATCAACACCAACACCTATGAGAAGCTTGAGGGGGCTATTAGGCTAGGAAAGATTAGAAGGAACTCTCAGAAAGCAAGAGAGAGAGAGTCAGAGAGAGAAAGAGAGAGATTGAGAGAGATGGATCTGATAACAGAATACAAAAGGTAATGAATGGGAGGCATCCTAAAGGGCAGGGCTTCAAAACTCTTAAGGTGCATATAAATCACCTGGGGAGCTGGTTAAAATGCAGATTCTGATTGCATAGGTTTAAGGTAGAGGCTGAGATTCTGCATTTCTAATGAGTTCCCACGTGTTGCTGACCCTGAGGCTGCTGGACTGAAAGCCACATTTTGAACCGTAAGACTCTAGAGGGCAGTGGTTCTCAACTGGAGGAGATTCTGCCCACCCCACCCCCACCCCCAGGGAATATGTGGCAGTGTCTTGAGATAATTTTGGTTGTCACAAATGGGGTAGTCCTACTGGCATCTAGAGAGTAGAGATCAGGAATTCTGCTAAACATCCTACCTTACACAGGACAGCCCCCACCAGCAAAGAATTATCTGACTCCAAATGTCAATAGTGCCCCAAAACCTTTGCTAGAGAGAACTCTTTCTGGAGGTGTATTAGTCAGGGATCTCTGGGGAAACAGACTCAACAGGAGATATCTGTTAATAATATGAGATTTTATAAGAGTCTCTCACGCGACCGTGGGGATGCACAAGTCCAGGTTCTGCAAGCAGGCTGCAAGCCAGGGGCTCCAAAGAAAGTCCAATTAAAGGTCCTTGATGAGTTTCTGGGAGAAGTTGCCTGTCCAAAGACAAGCTGGGAAATTTTCTCTGAATGTTGAAATCACTTCCCCTTTTAAGGCATTCAACTGATTGGATAAAAGCATCACCCATTGCTGATGCAATCTCCCTGATTGATGCAGATGTAATCTGCCATCCATGCAGTAAACTCACTGGTGATCAAAGTCCATAAATGTTCTTGTATTACAATTAGCCCAGTGCTTGCTGGACCTAATACCTGGACACAATTACCTGGCCGAGTTGACACATTAGCCTAACCATCACAGGAGGTTTTAACTTCTGGGTGTTTTTCCCTTAGAAAATATGTGGGATTGTATAAATGTCATATTTAGAGGAGAATTGCACATACACTTCCTAAATCATTGCCATGTCCTGAAATTTCTCACACACTTCAGTAGACTTATGTATTTCCATATAACTTTGTTTGGCAATATTCTAGAAGCTAGCAGAAAAGAACCTGAGACATTTTGCAGGTAGAAACATCAGCTCAGAAAAACTAACAGAATAAAACTGGTAACAGAAACCAGTGAACAATGGGAAGAAGAGGACTTTTGCAGAGGGTAGTTTCTGTGTTCCCAACTAAGTGAGTTGTTGTTCCCAGCAGGAAGGAGCATGCTAGGGCTGAATTTGTGATATTTGTGACTCAAAAGACAATCCAGGAGTTCTGGTTCCAAATTTCCCAACCTTAACCAATAGGATATACCCTTGTCATATATTTTCTTAAAAAATGAACTTTCTTTTCCCCAGATATTTGTGAAGAGGGTGACACTTAAAAGAGAAGCAAAAACTTATTTGGGATACTAGTAGAATGGAGACCAAATTTGATGATCAATGGGTAAAAAGCCCTCTTGGTATCCTCCAAGACAAACAAGAATGAATTATTTCTCAAATCTCATCTAGGAGAACCAGGCAAGAGACACAATAAAGGTGGCTGATAGTTACACATGAAAATGTACTTCACTCCACGGATAATATAAACTGGAAGAAAAATCTTCAATGAACAGGCAAGTTATAGTTAAAAAGGAGTGCAATTTTGCATAATGAAAAAGCCACCAGCTCCTGAACTTGGTGGCTATAAATGTCTCCCTTTTCAGAAGCTCTGTTTCAAAAGTGAAGACTTGACCCAAAGATGGACAGCCACAGGCTTTCAAAAGTGGCACTGAACAAGCAAAACTCACCCTAAGAAATTAGTCATGATAGACCAGTCTGCATTTGCTAACTTTACCCATTATTATGCCCTTATTTATTTGGTACACCATTCTCTCAGATGTGCCCATTTGACCCTGGCTGTCTCTTGTTCCTGCTTTTCAGGGAACTACCCTCTTGCCACATTTCCTTGACCTTTATCACATCTGGAACCTTAATCCCTCCTGGCTGACTCCAACCTGCCCAATAGGGAACTCAAAAGAAGTAGACCCACACTTCCCTTATTCCTTTCTCAACGTCTGAAATGCCCCCCATTCCTTAAACTTATCCAAGTCATAGTATTTACAAAGATGAGGCAGGGAGACAATATATATGAAATACAGTGCCAGGATCCTTCCCCAAAAAATCTTCAATTGCAACCATCTGCCCAAAATATAATCTCTCTCATTCTCCTTTCCTTCAGGTTTAAGCTTTGGAGTCATATAGACCTTATTTCTAGGACTAGATGAATTAGGTTACTCACCTAAGCTTCATCTATAAACTGAGAATAATAGTTCCCGCTTCACAGAATTGTTAAGAAGATAACAAAAGTAATGTATGAAAATTTTTTAGCAACGTTCAGGCAACTTAAGAGGCACTCCAGAAATGAATGAATGGTCAAGTAAATTGGCTGTCCTTTCAGCATTTGCCAAGGAGTCTTTAATCAGACTATTAACAACAAAAATGTTAGCTATGTGGAAAGTATTGTTCTAAATGCTTTCATCCTCTCAACAATGCCAAGAGGTTAGCATTATTAGTATCTTTTTTACAGATGAGAAAACTGAGGTACAGATAGATTAAATAACATTACCAAGGTCACATAATTAATAACTAACTTTCATGTAGTACCTTTAATGTTCTATAACCTTTTCTAGGCATTGAGGATGCCTCTACTCTCCAAGAGCTTTACAGTCAGTCTGTTGGACAGAGTAAAGATCTTTCGATTTGTCTATTTATGTCCTATAATACAGAGGTTTTCAAGCAGCAAGCCACAATCAATTTAATATATAGCAAAAATGTTTTAAAATGGTATGGAATAGAACAGAAGAATGGGATGGGATGGGATGGGATGGGATGGGATGGGATGGGATGGGATGGGATGGGATGGGATGGGATGGGATGGGATGAGATGGGATGGAAAATATTAGGGAGCATTGCACATAGCCAGGACAAGTACAGTTTTATGAAATCTTTTCAATTTCTTGTGGCTACTAGATGACTACCACAGAAAAGCAGTGGCCCACTGTCCTCTTGTGATCCATGTACAAAGCCTTCTGGGTTCACTCTTGATTTACTCTGAGCATGACCATGCATATGACTTCAATAGATGATGGGTTCCATAGCAAAAGATTCTATGGAAAAACATATATTTTAAATACTGTAGCTTTCACATGAAGCACATTTGTCAAAACATAGGTTTAGTCCATAACTCATAGTGAGGCCAGAACATTTTTTGTTGTCACTGTTGCCATCATTGTATGTAAAATGCAATAGCTCAAGCATTCTTTCACGTACGTGCTCTTTTGCCAGAGAAGGTATTATTTGGTTTTCTGCCACATGCAACCAAAAAAGTCCTAAACAAAACATACTTGGAAGGGACCCTCCAATAGTCCATCATCTAGCCTAAAAAGCCACTCAGTGCTTGGATTTCCTCTGCCAACATTTCCAACCAACTCTAGTCATTATTATTAAATTATTACACTGAATTGAAGTCTTTCCTATGGCAGTTTCCTCTTATTGGTTTGTGAACTACCCCTGAGACAAAACAAATGTACCTCTAAATGATAGTTCTTTAAATATTTCAAAGCAGTTACTATGACATCATCGCTTTTATTTTGCCCATGTTGGACATAACAATTTCTTCCTCTCCTTCTCAGATTATGTCTTTTTAAGTCCCTTCACCTTTCTGATAAGAGTCTTCTGGACACAATACTCCAAACAGGTTTGAGCATTGCAGAGAAACACAGTATTCTCTCCACTCTGATTCCAATGCACTTCAGCTTAAGTTGGCACTCACTTTTGACAATTGTAACTGAGATGATTGTTGACTAATAACCCTTATCCTTTTTCATTCATGCTACAGATAAGTTCCATCATCTCAGTATTGTGATTATGAAGTTGGTTTTTAGATCCAAGTACAAAATTGTATGTACTGTCTCTCCTAAATTTCATCTCCTTAAATTCAGTGAATCAAAAATTGAGGAAAGTTGAATATGTTTGGCTGCATGATCTCAGGGAATTATTGTTAATTTTTTTAGGTGTGGCATTAGTTATATAGGAGAATGTATTTTGAGGAGATACTGGAGTAATCAACAGTGAAATGTTATGAGGTCTGCAACTTACTTTCAAATAGTTAAAAAAAAAAACACGGATATTTAGAAAGCTAAGAAAAGAAAATTGGTAAAATTTAAACAATTGTTTAACCTAGGTACTTGGTATGTGACTATTCATTATAGAAGTCTTTCAACCTTTTTATATATTGAAATTTCCTTATTAAAAAGTTGGAAACAAAAAAATAACAAAAACAAAATAAAGAAAGAAAAGAAAAAAGTTGGAGAAAATCCAACTCAATATTTTAGGTTAAGATAATTTTGAATTGTGAGTCTGTCACCCTTGCTATGCTTCCAGCATTTGTGTCATCTACAAATCAAATAAATATTAGCTATTTGTCTTCCTTCAAGTCAGAAACAAAATTACAGAAGAGGAATGATATGATTGAGGACTTAACGTGGGGTTAACCACTAGACATCTTGCTCCAAACTCACAAAAATCAGTGCCTTTATGTCTGATTGTTCAACAAGTTATGTACCATTTAATTATCCTATATCCATATTATATTTCTCCATCATTTCCACAAGGATATCATGACAGATGCTTCAAGTTTCTCTTCTGAATTTCATATTAATTATTTCTCTGTGCATGACACATCATATTGAGTGGAAGCATCATGAACTTTGCAGACAGACCACCTCAGTTTAAATCCTTGCTGGGCCATTCAGCAGCTCTGTGACCCTGGATAAGTTTAATAATCTGCTTGAACTTTAATTTCTTCATCTCATAACCAGAACAAGGTAGAAGAGTTGTAATGGCTAATTAGATGTTTTCATTCATCTACAACTATGTCCCAGGTGCACATGAAGTGTGTAGAGTGGCACAGGTAAGTTCAAATTCACCTCCCCTTGGTCCTTGTGAGAAGGTGCCCTTTAGAAGAAGCACATAGTTAACTAGCTCTCCTTTAGCAGAGTACAAGGCCTTGAGACTATGAGAATTAAGACCAGTAACCTCTGATGAGGAAAAGAGAGCAGGGGGAGCCGGCTGCAGTCACGTTACTTTGAGGGGACAGGAGGCATCCTGGCCCTAAGGATGCGGTCTGAGAGCTTGGAAATCAGGGATGATCAGCAATTGCAGCAAGAGGTAGAAAGAATGAGAAGAGCCCCCAATGAAGAGTGCACTGACTTCATAACCACCCTCATCCCTCCCTTGAAATAAATGCGTTTTAAAAGATTAAAAAGTCTTGGCTGTCATTTCCTTGTAAAACCCTTCAAAGGCCCCCCTCTGCCTTCAGGATAGGGCCCAGAGCATATAAAGTTCTTTAGAGCCTGATGCTCAGGAATCTTTTCAGCTCTAAATTTCAGGTGCATGGAACAAACTTGAAATTCCCTGAATTGCTTTGGGCCTTTGCACCCACAATCTTTCCTACCTGAGAAGACTCTTACCTCACTCCATCCTTAGCTACACAGCGAAATCCTATTGCTTTCCTTATGAAAACTATCTCTATCCCCAGCCTTCAGTGTACAGCACTAGTCCTTGCATTTATCATTCTGTACAATCATTTTTTGTGTAGCTCAAATATTTGCCACCTGAAAGTCCCTGGGGACCCAATCTACCTTTCCCTTTAATACCTATATAAGGGGCTCAGGTGGAAAGCCCCAGGCCATCTCCCCTTATATGCTTGGATCTCTGCAGGGCTTATGTTCCAGCCACCACTCTGTCGGAGTCCCTGCTCTCATTCAGCATCCTCCCTCTTAGAGATACTTCTTCTCCTTCCAGCATTTCACCCCCATGGCAGACATTTCCCTTTCTCTGGCATTCTTCCAACTTACCAGGAATATAAGGCTGTTATACATAACATGTCACAAATAATACGGGATAATCACAATCCAGGGCAGGAAATAACTGCAAACTCCATGTTCCTTGAAACATATCATCAGGGAATTTTTCACAGATCCTGTCCCTCCTGAGAGTCCAGCTTCTGTCTACTGCCAGGTTGGGCCTTTCTCCCCCCAGAATCCTTTTCATTCCTCTCTCTACTTTATTACAAGTCCTGGGGTCCAATATAAAACTCCAAATTCCTGATACTTTATTATGCAGATCAGTTTTGTTCTTCTGTCCAAGACCCTTCCATCACACTGTCCACTAGACACTTCAAGTTTTATCATTTAAATTGGCCCAAGCTAGCATTTTCCTAAACATGAGTTTGTTTTTTCCTAAAAGAAACTCTGCTAGCTCCAACCTCCAGCAGCAGTAGTTAATTTATTAACTCTATCAGGAAGCAGGAAGATCCATGGAGGCTGGAACTCTGGCTCGACTCATCAGCACTCAACACAGTGAATGATGCCTGGTAGATTCTCAATGAATGTTTGATAAAGGGAGGAAGAATGAAGTCTGGAACATGCTTTAATTGTGGAATATCAGGTCATAATTAGAATGGGAGAGGTTCAGGGAATAGGGACCATTTCCTGTACTTCTGAAATTAGATGGTGTCACTTCCTACTTAAAACTCCTCCAGTGAGCTCTTTGAGGATAGATACTAGAAGGCCTTTTCTGCTTTGTTCCTCCTTGCTGTCAGTCTTTCAGGGGCAGAGAGGTGCAGTGCTGCCTGTGACTGGGGGATAATCCTGTCTAATTCTGGGGTAGAGTATTTGGAATCCCACTTGTCCCCAGATATAACCCAAATTCTCCAATATTCATTTTATTAATAATAAAGTTGACATTTTAGTCACATTCCAACAAATATCAGTTTTATCAGTAATCATGTTGACATATTGGTCAGATCTCCAATATCAATTTTATTAGTAATGAAGTAGGTATTTTGGTCTTTCAAAAATATATAACATCGTTCCGCAGCAAATAGCTTCCCAATACACTAAGAAAAAAACTCAGATTCCGTGCCATGGCCTACAGGATCTTTCTGAGTCTTCCACTCGAACTCTATCTCCTTCCAGTCTTTCTTCTGTCACCAAGTGCCAGATAGTCTCAAACTCTTGTAGAGACCACACAAACTCATTTCTGTTTTAGGCTTTTGTACCTGTTCCTCCTTCAGCCCCACCCCACCTCCAAAGCTTATTGTCTTTCAGTTCTCAGCACAAATGTCACCACCTCAGAGGGATCTTTCATGACCACCCAAGTCCACTCCACATCATTACTTTTTATTATTCCATCATCCCATTTTATTTTCTGTATCACATATACCACAACCTAAAATTATCTCTCTTTTTTTGTTGTGGCAGTTTGAGGCTTTTGTGGACCCCAGAAAATCATGTCCTTAGAGCTAATCCATTCCTGTGGGTATACACCTATTATAGGTGAGACCTTTTGATTAGGTTATTTCAGCAGGACATGACCCAGGGTAGGTGGGTCTTAACCCTCTTACTGGAGTCCTTTGTAAAGGGATGGATATATAGAGAGAGACAGAGAGAGAAATCAATAGGAGAGAAAAAGGCACAGGACCAGAGAGAGAAAGCCAGAGAAAGCCAGAAGCTGAAGGGAAGGAAACCCAGAAGAGAAGGGACAGGCCAGCAGATACTGCCATGTGCCTTGTCATGTGACTTGCCATGTGACAGAGAAGTCCAGGATCACCAACAGCCAGTCTTTGGGGGGAAAGCATCACCTGATGATGCCTTGATTTGGACATTTTTCTCAGCCTTGAAAATATAAGCTTGCTACCTAATAAATTCCCATTGTAAAGGCCAACCCATTTCTGGTACATTGCATTTTGGCAGCCTTGCAGACTTAACCATTTGCTTTATGACTTATTTATTCTTATTTCCTACTCTATGCCCAATGTCAAAGGAATGTCAACTCCATGAGAGCAGAAATTTTACCTATCTTATTCATCTCTATATTCCCAATACTTAGAACAGTGTCTGGCATAAAATAGATATTTAATAAATATTTTTAGAATGAATTGAAGAATAAATTAATTTAAACATACTGCAAATGGTCATCCAATCTCACAGTTTTAAGGTACTAGGATTACAGAAGAGACCTTGAAGAACTACGGCCAGCATGTCAGCTCCAGTATCCATTTATTTACAAATTTTAGTACTCCATGATATACTTGTAAAAACTGCCCAGTGTCTGAATAACTGCAGTTGCTCCTCCATGGATGGCAGAATAATTTTAGATTGCCCTAAGTGCACCCTAATTGAGATTATCTTAGAAAATTTGCCATGATTTTGATTCTAATTCTTTATATACTACATTTGAATGAAAGATGAGCTATGAAAGAGTTTTCAAGAAGAGCAAGATGATTTTCAGATATTTCTCATGGAAATCTATCTTTTCTAATAGTCTCAGATCATTGATACATTTCCCAAATCTTCTGGTCTGCTCTTCTTTAGGACTTACCAGCCTCTGCCCTGGTAAAGCCCTGATACATGGCCTATTTTAAAGGTATTCTCTCCAGACTTTCTTCCCAATATCAGAATCCAAATTAGACTGGCCCTGTTGGGAGTTCCTATTCACTTCATAGAAGTCACACTATAAAAAGTTCTCATCCCCTTTGTCTGGTGACCTCTCTGAACATTTCCAACTCTTGAACCACATTATCTATTCTCTGTCTAAACTCATTCCCCCTCCACCCCCTCATTCTGCCTTCTATCCCCCAATTCTTACAGCCTGGGTTGAAATCTAGTTCCTTCAGTCCAGGAAAAAAATTTATACTAATTACCTTTGGCCAAAATCTCTTCTCTGATTAGAGTTATATTTCTTTTAAGGGTTTAAAAAGAGCAAGTAAAATGCCATAATACCTGACATCATTTCCAAGAACAACAAATATTGCAGAGTCCCATATTTGCCTTCCCTTTAATTTCTTGAAAGTAAAGTTCATCTCATCATCCAACAAAGCAGAGTCTGACCCCAGGAGCTGCCTTCCCTCCACTTGAACCCATCATTTTAAGAATGCGGTATACTATTTCACTCAAATTATCTAGGACACATTGGGTTAGGATTAATCTATTTAATCACTGCTTAAAAATTCTTTATCCTTCATCCCCCTTGGATTCCTTTATTCCTTTGCAGAGCTTCCTTTGCTTCTATGAACACATGTGCAAACAGCCTTCTTCCTATTTTCATTCCACTCCCACCCACAGCCAAGCTTTCTACCAAGCTGCACTCTAAACTCAGAACATCTTCCCTGTCTAAACTCATTTAAGTTTCCACCTCCTTTCACTTTAACAGCTCATAAAAGCTATTTTTCATAAAACCTTTCTGGAACAATTAATGTTGTATATTTATAATTTATTTTCTATTGGCTTCCAAAAAAGAATTTATGGCATATAGGATCAACTAGGAAAAATTATTCTTCTTATATGCAACACAAATTGTATCACACACAACTTTCCTAGGGGACTTATCTTTCTGACTTAAATAACTTTTAAAAATCCAGTTAATTATATTCTTAATATCAATTTATTTATTACCAGTACCACCATAATTCCAGAGTAAATATTTTAGAAGACACTGAGGAAATAATAAATATCACTTATGAATAATTACAGTGTGTTAGGCATCTATACTAGATCCTTTATGTAAAGTCTCTAACCTCACAATAATGCTTTAATTTGGGGGAAATAATTAGATTACTTAATCATATTTCTCTCAATATGAAAAAATGAGAAAACTTTACTTATATTTAAAGTACAGGTTGACAGTAGATTTTAGGAAAACATAGATTATACTGTTTTATTCATCATTTATGCTTAGCACTTAGCACAGTTGGGGACACATGATGAACACTCATTATATATTTGGTGGATGAATGAATAATGAATAAATAAGTTTGCTTAAAATCACGTAACTGTATTTAATTCAACATTCAGAACTTCAGACATCAAAGCCAATGTTTCTTTCTCTTTTTTTTCCTTTACTCACAAGTAAATAAATGAAGTCCAGGCTTTTTCCATTATCACAGTCATTACTTTCTTTACTTCATGTCTCTAAGTACTTTTAATTTTATAGATTCTTCTTTCTTAGTTATGTTGAGTAATAATCCTAAAAGCTTGACCTAAAAAAGAGGTGAACCTCCAAAAGGTGGCAGTAGTGAGTCAGTCACATGACCCAAGCTTGAAGGATTTAAATTACTGGCTAACTTGATTGACAAAGAGCTAAGTAAACTTTACCTTCTTTTTCCTTCAAAAATAATACATTATAAAAGTAATTGAATTTCAACAGTATTAACTATTATAACAGGAACTGTTTTAGTTTCACTTTTTGAAAGGAAAAACTCTAAGGTATACTTTGAGAGCTTCCCCACTAATTCTCCCTCTTCAGATAGTCAAAATCCCTTCTCAGCAGTTGGTTCTACAATATCAAGTTTGTTTATCAACAATGATTGCCTGACAAGCTTGTTCGTTAGAATACTTTGCTTCCTCTCTGTTTCTTGGCCTAGTCACCCATACTTTTCTCACTAAGCAAAAAAATAATCTGTTTACCTTTTCAACTTCCCTTCTTAGCGAAGGTCTTTTTCTTTTCACATTGAAAAAGAAAAAAAAAAAACCTAAAACGTGGAAGAAATAGCTGCATGGTAGCACGATGTTGCTGATATACCTGTTTTTACCCAATCAGAAGAAGGTATTCACAATTTATTCATGTTAGTGTTCTCCATCCTACTTGTAAAGATTCTATTTCCCCAACCCACAATGAGCACAGCTCATTGAAAGAATGCATGGGCAAGCCATATGGCATGAGATCCAAGACAGACAACACAGAGTTCCATGTTGAAGGGACATTGGAAGTTCAAATCAAGGGAGTAAACGTGTCCATTGAGTGAAGTTTGAGAGTCAATACAGAAATGGATCAGAAAGGAAAAGTCAGCGTCTACAAAGGTCCAGAGAAAGAAAGATCATTTTAGAAAGTTGAAAGGAGTGCAATGTGCCTGGATGAGCATGAGATATCCCGCAGCACCTATTGTCCTCAGCCTTATTAGTAAAAATGCCTGCCTATGATCTATTCCTTCCCTGTCAGCAATATTTAGTATCTAATGAAACTTATACGCTACCTTAGCCAAAGCTGGTTAAACCAGGAGTGCAACCTACCTCAATAACAATCTACCTGTTGGCTAATGACATACTACCTCTCACTTGGCTTTGAAAGACAAACTGGACCAATTTCCTTTCTCAGAAATTTGAACTAAGAAAATGAACCAGATCCAAGTGAGAATCAAAACTGACATGTTGGAGAGAAAGCAATGGGGCACATTATGGAACCAAAATTACACAAGAACAAAAGTTATTACCAAGAAAGGAGACTTTGAGAGTTGTCAAATCCAGAGATCAGTAACCTATGCCCACAGTCTGTGCCTTCTTCTGTAAATAAAGTTTTATTGAAACATAAACACACACACACACAAAGTTATGAAGAAAAAGATCAAGTAATAGTGAAGAATGGATTAGATATACAGACAGCAGCAGATCATGTAGCTCTAAGTGCTTTGTAAAAATACAATTTTTATTTTAAAAAATCTATCCCCCAACTTTGGCATCGTTAATAACAAAGCTAAGTGTCTAATCTGGCCATGGTCCCCTTAACTGTCATTGTTTTCCCTAATAACACTATAGCAGTACTCTCAGAGTGCCTTTGCACTTCTCTCCTCATTCCATTACCCAAATGACCCCATTTTACAGATTTTAAAATTGAGGAACAGAGAGGATAAATGGCTCACCTAAGTGAATATGGTGAATTTTTGCCAACCCTTCATCTAGAACTTACTTTTTTTTTTCTCTTTTATCATTATTCTCTTCAAGATGTCATGAATTAATCACAAGACTACACATTAAAAGCAGTCAGACCCTATATTTGCACTGGCCAGAGATTTTTCACAGCTGTTTCCTACTTCTCATCCAGCTTGTCAGTTAAACAAATTATTAAATATCAATTATTTATACACTTAAAGGTACAAAATAACTTTTTTAATATTTAGTTTAATGACTTTCTGTTGTGTGCCATTATTCTGATGTTGCCATTCCATGGAGCCTAAAGTAATGGTATAAATGACATTAAATTGTATTGGAAGTATGAAATTACTTCCTTTAAATTATATGCTTTTATTTTTAAAGTCTTTGAAATAGAAATCTTTCCTCCTTACTTATTCTTTCTCATAAAATAAAAAATATTTGCTCTACTCTCTTTAAATGAGAGCCAATGGAAAAAGTAATCATAATTTCTCTAGTAGTCAGATTGGAGTGGTTTTTAATATTTAATTGACTGCCCTTTGCTATAAGCCTAAATGCCTAAAAGTGGAGTAGGAGAAGGAGAAGAAATCTACATCAGTCACCACATATCCTGTTAAATTTCAAAATGGCAAAGTGTTCATAAAATTAATTTGTCAAACTTTGTTAATTGCTCTATTGCATCTCCATGCATTTCCGTGGAAATACAAACATAGTTAAAGCACTCACTCACAATGATTTTATAGATATATACTTATCCACATTCTTACTATTTTTAATACAAATGAAATATTTCTCAGTAGTCTCATTGCTGTTGATATTAGAAGTCTGTCAATTGTGAGGGAAGATATGCAACTGGTAAACCATAGTGAATCCCTAAGAATATAGCATATTCCACACTCATAAACACAAAAAATCCTTTGTAAAGAAACATTGTGAGTGTATAATGTGAGATTTTAAATAATCTTCCATTCAAAATAACCTAATCAGAGACAAGTTTTCGTGAGAAGGCAGGATTTAGGTTACAGCGTCTGCGTTTTCCAGGTGCATCCTTGCCAACCTTGAAGGTAGCAAATAAGTGTAAAAGACAATCAGGTCCCTCCACTGCCAGCATTAAGAGTTCTTTGTGAGCATGCAGGAGATGCATTGTCATGACACCTTGGCTGCAGAACTGCAGTGGAACCAAAAACCTGTCCCTTAGATATTACTGCATTACAGCTTTGACAGACCCTCTGGAGGAGGAAGCCCACTGATAACAAAACGCGTTTTAAAATTTCCAAAACCACATTAGCATTAAGAATCCCATAGGAAGGAAGTTTTGATTGAACAACTGCAGTTGTCCCCTTCCGTTTTCCCTCTGGACTTTCAAGGAAGCTGCTGGTAAACTGGCGTCTCCCACATGCACTTTCAGTTCCCAGGAATCTGGGTAATAGGGCAATTCGAGTTATTATTGTTCAAGGAAAACCTGGCTGCTTCAGTCCAGCACTTTGAGCCAAAGATTGACTTTGTGATAGGGCTTGAGGACCTCAGTAATATTTTAACCCACGATTGCAGATAACCATTCACAGGCAACTTACTTGGGAGTCAGGAATGATTTTTACTTAATTTCATTTTTCTTAACACTAAAACCTCCTGGCTATGGGGGTGACTGTGGGGGAAAGGAGGACAGAGGATGGCTTCCTCTAAAAATCTTGAGCGAGTTTATAAATTACAGCTACAATCTACCCCCAAAGATCTCTCTCTCCCTCTTTATGTCTCTCTTCCTCTCTCCCTCTTTCCATCTCTCTTATTTCTCTCACTCTTTCTCTCTCTCAATCTTTCTTTCCTTTTTGCTTTTTATCATTCTTCTTAGAATCTAAGGCTTAGAGGGTGAATTTTTAAAGAATTAGCTGTATATTAAATACACATGTTGCCAAATCACCTACCAGAAAGATTGTGCCAAGTGAACTGAGAGAGTCTACCTCACAGAAAATCCCACCAGCTTTGTAACCAGGCTTTCTTCATCTTTGCCAATTTCATTTAAAAATATATGTTCCTCTCTTATTTAATTGGGGCCCCTTTTGCCATCAGTTTAAGTTAACATATTTTAAAATCTAACCTGTTAAAATGTTTATATTAATATATTTCACCATAGTAAATCAACTTAGCATTCCTAGGATAAAAATCTACAAGAGCATGGTAAATGATTCTCTGAACGGACCAGAACGATCTCCCTTAGCATTTCAACATTTATGTTAGTTAGAGAGATTGGTGTCTAACAGTCTTTCCAGGAGCTAAGGATAACAGAACACACCAGTGCTGGGGACTGAACTTTGTAAGCAGTTATAGGTATACTGTATGGTGAAGAAAAAATAAGGGAAAGGAAATTCCTATGGTCAAATAAATTATAGAGGTTTATAATTTATATTAGCATATTATAGATTCTAAATTCTTGGATACCTTGCACTAAAGAAACCTGCCAAGGTGTTTTTCACCTGTGGTTTATTAAATATATTTAGCTAAATATATGTAATAATTTCTGCATAGAATAGCTTTTATTCTCTCAAGCATTCCATTTAACAAGTTGAAAAGAAAAGGGCAGGGGTATACCCTTATTCTATATTTAGCATAAGTTTTATGCTAACTTCACAAAATTGATTCATTACTTCCCATCTCTTTAAATCATTAAAGAGGTTTAATGGAAAGTGTATAATTTGCTCCTATGAAATCACCTAGCCCTAGTGATTTTTTTGGTGATAACTAATTTATTTATTTTTCAATTTCTTTTATGCTTGTTGGGACATTTTGGTTTTCTATTCTTCATTGCTAATTTTGGAAATTATTTTTTCAAAAAAGTATCTAAAGATTTTCAAATCAATAGCAAAATTGTATACACCTACTTACAGCTTTCAAAAACTACCTTTGTCACTTCTTGCTATATTGACTTTTATCTACAATGCTTTATTTGTATTTTCTCTACTATTTCTCTCATTAGATTTCCAGAGGGTTTGGTGGGGGGAAGTATATTTTCTTTTCTATGATTTTATTACTATTTTTAATTATCCTTACTTTCTTTAGTTTATTTATTGTTATTCTTTTTTGGTCTTGAGTGCAGCAAAGTTTATTTATATTCCCTCTTTATTGATTAATTAATATAAAAATTTAAGACTATGTATCTGCTTTTGAGTAAGACTTTGGCAGCCTTTTTAAAATTGTGGCATATTTTATAATATTCTGTTATTTGTATCTTCTAAGTCTTTTAATAACATAGTAGTGGTTTATTTTATGATCAACAATTATCTGGAAGAATGTTCCATAAATTTAATTTTATTATTCAATTTGTGTGGTTTATTTCTTATTTTATTATTTTTATTCAAAGAATGTGATCTGTGTAATTGTTACACTGAGACTTTCCATATCAATATCACTATATGTAAGTTTCATATGGTCTTAATACTGCCTTTTTTCAATGATGCTGAGACCCTTTATATCTATATTATTGACCTCTTCATCTACTAAACAAAAAGTAAAAAGGTATACTAAGTTTTTTGGATACAATTGAAATGGCTTCAATTTACCCTTAATTTTTTCAAGACTTCCAAATGTATTTGGAAGCTTATTTGGTATATAAAGTTTATCACTATTGTAATTTCATTGGGTAAAGGAAAGTTTACCAATATAAAAGTATGCTTTTGTCTTTTTTTAATGTATTGCCTTGAATTTTACTGCATTGGAAATTTAATATTCCCATTCATGATTTGTATTTGCTTATCTTTATATTTTAGATCAATGATCCTCAAAGAATGGTCTAGGGACACCTAAGATCCTTACAGAGTGTTCAGGAGGTAAATATTTTCATAATAATTCTAAGATGCTATTTTCCTCATTCACTTTCATTCTTTCAGTAGTACATGTGTGGCAGTTTGATATTATTTATGAATTCCAAGAAGAGATATTGATTATGATTGTAAACTGGTCTGTTCCTCTGGGCATGATACCCTTTGATTGTAGTAGATTCAGCTGAGATGTCTTTCATTAAATTATGTTAAGATTAGGACTTTGATTCGACCACATTATTAGGGCATGCAGGGTTGAGTCCCCACCCCTTGGTGGGCTATATAAATGGACACTCACTCAAGGAGAACACAGAATAAGATACACATGTGAAGAGAGAGCTCCACACACATGGAAGAAGAGAAGACTTTGATCCTGCCACCCTGGGAAGAGAGATGAACAATTTACCTGATATTTTACAGCTGGCCTTTTGAAGAGACCAGAGCATCTGAGCCTGGAAAGAAACAAGCCCTCCAGCCTACAGCTGATATCAGAAGAAGCTGGGCCCATGGAGCCATAAGAGGAAAGAGGAAGGCTGAACCCTTGCAGATGTTGCTTGCCATCTTGCTTCAACATATGGCAACAGAATTTGGTGAGGATGTACCTCTTATGTTACATTGACTGGGACTCTTTAGGGCCTTGTAACTGCAAGCTTCTACCCCAACTAAATACCTTTTATAAAAGCCAACAGATTTCTGATACTTTGCATCAGCACCCCTTTGATGACTAACACAATATGGTAAAATGTTATAGTCTACATGACATGTGGTGTCATCATTATTCTAATGGCTAATAGTACGTGTGTGTGTTTTAAATTTTTTTCACTTTTTATAAAACTTCTAGAAGAAAACATAGGAGAAAGTCTTTGTGACCTTGGCAAAGAGTTCTTAATAACTTAATGGGATACAATAAATGGGATACAAAAAGTATGACACATAAAATAAAATTTTGATAAATTGGACTTCATCAAAATTTAAAACATCTACTCTTTGAAAGACACTTAAAAATAAAGAAAGAGAGAGAGAAGATAAACACAGAAGAGGAGAAAATATTTGAAAATCACATATCTGATAAAGGACTGGTATCCAGAAGATATAAAGCACTCTTAAGACACAATAATAAGGAAACAACCAACCCAATTAAAAAAAAAATTGGCAAAATATTTGAAGAGATATGTCACCAAAGAAGAAATAAAGAGAGCAGGTTAGCATATAAAAAATGCTCAACATCATTAGGCATTAGGGAAGTATAAATTAAAACCACAATAAGATAATGTTACATATTTGTTAAAGTAACTAAAATACATTATTTAAAAACTGACAATATCAAATACTGAATAATTGGAACTCTCATATTTTATTGGTAGAAATGTAAATTCATTCAACCACTTTGGAACTGTTTCTTATAAAGTTATTGTTTCTTATACAGTTTCTTATAAATGTAAACATATACTTACTATATGATGCAGCAATCCCACTTCTAGGCATTTAGCCAAGTGAAATGGAAAGCCATGTCTACATAAAAACTGCACACAAACATTCATAGCAGCTTTATTTGTAATAACCAAAATCTGGAAAACTCCAAATATCCATTGATTGGTGAATGGATAAAGAAATCATGGTGCACTTTATACAAAGGAATACTACTGAGCAAAAAAATGACCAAACAACTGAAACATGGACCAACATAGATGCATCTCCAAAGCATTATGCTAAGTGAAACAATCCAGACTCCATAAACTTCATACTTTATGATTCCATTTATATGGCATTTAGGACAGGTAAACTACAGGGACAAAAAAACAGCTCATTTGGTACTTTGAGTGGAGAGAGGCCCACTGACTTCAAAGGAGCATGGAAATATTCTATATCTTGATTGTAGTGGCAGTAGCACACCATAGAATTTTCAAAACTCATATAATTATACACCTAAAGTGTGAATTTTACTCCATATAAATCAATGAACTATAAAAAAATTTTTGTTTTAAATTGTAATGCGGTCAATCTATATTGACAGATATTATTCACAAAAGGAAAACTTCTTTGGAGTCACCAATTAATTTAAGATGAAGGGTAAAGGGATCCTGAAACCAAAAAGTTTGGGAAACATTATCATAGATCATGAAGCATAATATATATATATTTTTTTTTTTTCATTTTGTTTTGTATATTTCAGTAAAGTAGCATACTGTTAAATTTTAACATAATCTGAGTGTCTTCAGCTTTTAGAAGACAGATTAGGAAATGTAATTCATTGTGAAAATTTTTTACTTACTTTAATCTTTTCTATTTGACCTTTTTAAAATTTGCTGTAATTGAGCAAGGGTCAAATCAAGAAAACACAACCCCATTTTTTTCAACCCACAACACTATTGTTCAATTTGCTTTTGTTTATTATATCTCTTCTAATTGTTTGGCATTCTCCTTATGCTCACGTGTAATTTTTATGTTAAGTTTTTCTTCTCTATCATCAAGAACTACTTTCTTCTCTCTCATTAGTTTCATTTCTTTGTTTTATCCCTCAGTACGCTGGTAGAGCTTATCACATTTACCCTTGCCATTATCAATTTGGTTTTTTACCATGTTAATTCTTCCCTTTACCAGCATTACTAACTATTTTGCTTGTTTATAATTAATTCCACTTCCAATGTTTATTATCATAGCACTAATTTCTGGATGGCCTTTGCTCCTGTTTCATAGGAATTTTATCTTATAAACTGTTGAGACTGCCACGTGCTATTATTAAATTTTCTTCTGCTCCCTGTAGTAATTCATTTTCTGGGCTCTATTCTCTTAATAAATCCTTGACATAGTGTTCCATTCCCATATGCTATAATATTTATTTATTTTCCCTAATGAGTCATCCACTATCCAAATTGCCCTGCTCCATTTACTATTTTTTTGTTTGTTTGAGTAAACTCCCAGTCTCAAATATCCAGATGATAAGCAGGAATATTTATCCAACTGCCAACGCCATTCCTCTATGTTTCAGGCCTTTTTGTAGTGTGGATGTGCTGGTCTTCCACTCCCAAGTTCTCTATCATTTAGTAATTAGGACATATAAAATAATTTAATTAGCAGTTTGTCTACTCTCGGGGCCTTGCCTGCTCTTCCTCCATTTACAGTTTTTTGCTTCCATGGCATAACAGACCACTCCCATTCTCTCTTTACATCTGCCAGTTGTGCTCTTTTCACTTTGCTTTTCAGTTCAAACTGTGTGTAGAAAGAAAACTACTGAGAGTAAGAGGCAATGGGAAACAGTGCCACAGCAACCTGCTACGAAAATATCTGTATAGATGGCAGATGGTTGTCCATTTTAGTGTTTGGAAGAGATCCAGTTTGACATTAATAAAACTGAAATAATTCTATCTTCCTAGAGCTCTCCACAGTGGCTCTATTAGAGAAAGCAAACCATAAGTAGAATACTGGACACAGTGGAAATTCTAATGGCCTCATAATTCTTGGAAAATTTTCACCAATTATGGCAATAGATTGACCATTAGTATTGAGTTTTTCACATTTCTATATCAATTGGAAAAAAACTTAATCAGAGACTAATAGATACAAATCTGAAAAATAATCTGAATTTGAAAAATAATCTGAAACAAATTTATATCTTCTTAAAAGGTAAGATAAACTTCTGAAAAATGGAGGTTTAGACTAGAAATTCAGAGAAATCATTTTCTGATGTTGCCATTGTTGCCATTAGTTGTTGACCATTGCAAGGACCAAATTTAAAAGTCTATTCATTTCTTTCAAGAAATGTTGACTATTATCAGCTCTTAGAGTATTGCTGAGATTCAGGAACAAATTCAGACTTTGTGGTTTGAGGTTTATACACTGGAGGGGCTCTCTTTAAGAAAAAGAATACAAAATCATAAATATGAAATTAGGTACAAAATAATTACTTATTTAGAATGAGAAAAAGTCAATTTAGCAATTAAATATTTTTAAATTTCAGCAAATAACATGAACATCACAATTTCCAGAAAAACAGCAAAAACATTAATTAACAGCCTTCTTTGAAGAAATGGAAAAGCCAATCTTCAAATTCATATGTAAGGCCAAGGGGACCTGATTAGCCAAAACTTCTTGGAAAAAGTAAAATAGGTGGAAGACTTGCACAAACTTTTTTCAAAACTTATTACAAAGCTACAATAATCAAAACATCATGCTATTGGCACAAGGCAGACATATAGACCAATGGAACTGATCTGAGAGTTCAGACACAAAGCTTGACATCTGTGGCCAATTGATTTTTGACAAGGCTGCCAAGTCCACTCGGGGAAAGAATAGTTTCTTCAATAAATAATGGCGGAAAAACTGGGTATCCACATGCACAAGATAAAAGTGAACCCCTATCTCACACCAGGTACAAAAATTAACTCAGAATGAATCAATGACCTAAATATAAGAACCAAAACTCCGGAGCAACTATAGCTCAAGCATTTGAGTGACTGCTTCCCACATAAGAGATTCCGGATTCAATCCTGGCCCTGGTACCTGGGGAAAAAAATTATAAAACTCTTAGAATAAAAATTAGGGATGCATCATCAGGACCTTTTTTTTTAAGCAATCATTCTTAAACTTTACACCAAAGCACAAGCAACAAAATGAAAACTAGATAAATTGAACTTCATCAAAATTAATTATTTTTAGGCATCAAAGGGAATTATCAAGAAAGTAAAAAGACAACTTACAGAATGGGAGAAAATACTTGGAAACCATAAATATGATAAAGGCTTAATATACAGAATATCTGAAGAACTCCTAAAATTCAACAACAAAAAGACAACCCAATTTAAAAAATGGGCAAAGGCCTTGAAGACATTTATCCAAAGAATATACGCATATACTTAAGCACATGAAAATATGCTCATCATCATTAGCCATTAGGGAAATGCAAATCAAAATTGCAATGAGATAATACCTAAATAACATCATGGTTATTACTTTTTTTTTAAATAACACACAAAGCAAAATAACGAGTGCTGGTGAGTATGTGGAGAAATAGAAACCCTTAGTACATTGCCTGTGGGAATGTAAAATGGCAAAGCCATTGTGGAAAGAAATATGTGGGTCTTCAAAATGCTAAACAAAGAACTATCATATGATCAGGCAATCCCATTTCTAAGTATACACCCAAAAGAATTGAAAACAAAGACTGGGCAGATATATGTACACCTACGTTCATAGCAGTATTGTTCACAATAACCAAAAGGTGGAAGCAACCCAAGTGCCCATCAATAGATGAATTGATAACCAAAATGTGGTATGTATATACAATGGAATATTATTTAGCCATGAAAGGAATTAAGTTTTTATATGTGCTACAACATGGATGAGCCTTGAAGATATCATGTTGAGTTAAATAATCTAGACTCAAAAGGATAGCTATTTTATGATTCCACTTATATGAAATAACTAGATTATGAAAATTCAAAGATGTGAAAAGTAGAGTTAAAGCATTATGGATGCAAGGTTTCTTTTTGGGGTGATGGAAAATTTTTTATATTGAATGGTGGTGATGTTAGCACAACATTGCAAATGTGTTTAGGCCATTGAGTTGTATGCTTGAGAGTGGTTAGATAGGAAATTTTAGGTTATATATATGTTACCACAATTAAAAAAAAAAAAAAACTGAAAAGACAATGACAATTAAATGCAGTAACGATCCTGTAATGGATTAATGGATCTAATAATGGAGTAAAAAATGTTCAAAAGGAGCATTTGAAAAAGTTAAGATATAGAGTTTATGCTTTATATCAATGTTAAATTTCTTGAACTTGACAACTGCATTTAATGTGGTTAAATAAATGAGTATCTTCAGTCTTAGGAAATATACATGGAAGTATTAAATGTTAAAGAGTATGATGTATGCAATCCACTCAAATTTTAGAAAATAGATATAAATGTATAGATATAGAGATAGATAGGTAGATAGAGATAGGTGATAGAAATTGATAGATGAAAGAAAGAAGAAAAAAGAAAGAATGAAAGGGAAGGAGGGTGGGAAGAAAGCAAATGTGGCAAAATGTTCATAAATCTGGTTATCTGGGTAGGAAGTATATTGAAATTCTCTGTATTGTTTTTGTGTTATTTTTACAACATTCCTGTAAATTTGAAGTTATTTCAAAATAAAAAGTTTAAAAATGTACACAAAACTAAAATACAGTAAAATTTTTAAATGAGGACAATATCATAGGGAGCAGCAACTGAAAGAAAATGGTAGAAGCATGTGAAGATCATACCATTTCATGGGATTACTGATGAGACAACATGGAAGGGACTCCCACTTACTCAGTGTGTATTTCAGAGTAGAAAAATTCTTCCATTGGACTAACAATGGATGGCCAGTCTATATTGAACAGTCCAGATTCAGGCTTTCCCAGATGACAAACCTTCTTTTCTTATTACATTTTGTCATTTCTTATCTAGAGTTTGACCTTATGTTGGTACTATTAAATTTCAGTGTTTTCTGTTCTCCTGGAAGATAATTTTGGTAAAATAGACATTTTGTCAAGCAGATCTAGGTTCAGATTCTGACTCTTATATTTAGTGGCTCTGACCTTACGTAAATTGCTTTTTTTTAACAAATCAATTTTATTGACACATATTAATAAAGCATAAATCCATCCAAAGTGTACAATCAATGGTATTTGGTATAATCACATAGTTGTGCATTCATCACTTCAATCATGTTAAAGCATTTTCATTATTCAAATAATAAGAAGACAAACAAAAAATTCATCACCTCTCAATATTTCTATGCTTCTCTTGCCATACATAGCTACCATTCTTATTCCATCTCTCTAGTTTATTTGCATTTATATTTTGTAAAAACAGTCTTATAGATGCACCATCACCCATATCTGTATTTTCCATGAGGTTTCACTATCTATATATCCCTTCTAGTAATACACATGACATTAGACTTTCCCTTTCAATCACTGTCATACCCATATAATAGCTCTGCTTGTTACAAAAACCATGATGTACTTTCACCATTTCTATTCATTTCCAGAGATTTACCAAAAACCTTTATACCAATTCTGCAGATGTTAAACCTCAGATTTCCATTCTCGACCCACATTCTATTTTCTGGTGACCTATATTCTAATTATTAACTCCATGAATTTACACAATATATTTAGCTCATAATAGCACAATCATGTGGTATTTGTCCTTTTGCATCTGGCTTGCTTTACTCAACATAATGTCCTCCAGGTTCATCCATGTTGTTATATGCTTCATGACTTCATTTCTTCTTACTGCTACGTAATATTCCATCATCTTTATTCATTACAATTTGTTTATCCATTTGTTGGATGATAGACAGCTGGGATGTTTCCATCTTTTGGCAATTGTGAATAATACTGCTATGAACATTGGTATGCAACTGTTTGTTTATGTCACTGCTTTCAGTTCTTCTGGGTATATACCCAGTAATGGTATGAGCAAATTGCTTTAATCTAAGTGAACTTCAAACTCCTCATCTGTAAACTGGGAATAGTAATATCTCTTTCTTAAGAATATGTAAAGATTAAATACAATATTATACCTAAGGTCCTGAGACAGGACCTAGTACATAGTGGAATCTTAAAAAAAGTTTGGAAGACCAGGAGTTGACTGAAGATGGCGTTGGTGTAGGAGGGCGCACACTGCAAGCTCCCAGAGCAAGGCGGATTG
>JAKSZT010054458.1:23120988-23244094 GCA_026826555.1 Tolypeutes matacus | reverse complement strand
GGGGGCAGCTATGTTGGAGTTCTGTATCTGGATTTTGTATATTTTTGCAACATCCTATAAGTTTGAAATTATTTAAAAATAAAGTGTTAAAGGAGAAAAAGAAAGAAAGCAAAGGAAGGGAAAGACTGGTGTGTGGGAGAGCGGCCTGGCCCTTCTCAGCACATGAGGACACCCAGCTGCACAACTGATTTTTCAACTCTTTCTATGACTTCAATATCGTTACTGTACAACCTTCCCCAGCCTTTATAATCACAATCCCATTAGCATTTCCTCCTAGGCTTCACTCTCCAGTCTCTTGGCACCTTTGTAACCTTTCTCTAAACCTTCCACAGGTTTCTTTATTCCCTCCGAACTTTAGAAGCCAGAACTGGATAAAATTCTTCCAATTCAGTATCTTTCTCTGCTTCCAGTAAATCTATCACTTTGTACTTCACAATAAAGAAGCCTGTCCAAACATTAGCACACAGTTTAATTCTGTGGTACATCCATGTTTAAATATACTACATTGCAAGCAACAAGATGTATCCCTTAGGATGGTATTTCATTAAGTGACTGTAAGTTCGCCTGTTTTCTCTTTCACTGGCACCACCTGATGATTAGACAATGAGAGAGGAAAATAAATTATGATGATTCTAAATTAGTATTTAAACCCCCATACCCTGGGTTGCCTCTTTCCTAAGGATATCATTTTCTCATTCAGGCAACTATGGATCCTAGTAAAAGTTAAGTGTAAACCAAAAAAATCTACTTTTGGCTACTATCATCCATGACCACTCAGTAACAAGAGGTAAAATCACTCGATCGTTTACCATGCATCATTCACCACATGCTAAACTCTTCGTATTCATCCCTACGACCTTAGAAAGCAAATATCATAACTTTCATTGTGGAGAAGAGGAATTTTAATACAGCAAGCTAGTGGCAGAGCTAAGCCTTATCCTGAGTTAATTCTAAAGATTTTGGTTACTGTGTTATACCAGCAGGATACTGGTACTCTACTGCCTAACCAACAGAGATAGAGATTTTATTGTAAGGCTCTGTATGGGGAAAATGCATTTTATAGATTTCTAGAATAAAAAATGCTAACTTTTCAAGTTACCGTGGAAAAGGAGGAGAGTGGAAATATTTTTCTTAGAGTGTTTATGGCAAAGCTGAAATGGATATTTGAAGATTAATAATCTTACCAGCTTAGTGCCTTGCAGTAGGTGGGTTCCTCATCCCGTTTTTGCCATCACTCTCTAAACTAGGACAACTAAGCCTTGCCTATATTTCAGTTAGCAAGTGCATAGTAGCCAAGCTGTCTATGATAATTAACTCAGATTGCTAAATGGTGGCTCAGGTCAGCCACTAAACAGTCCAACTAATAGATGAGAGTAAGTAGGAGACTGCATGTGTCATGGTTAATTTCATCCTTGCCTGTTAATTTTTCAGTTATTGATCTAATACACCATGCATCTAACCCCCTTGGTTGTTAACATGCTAGGATAATGTATATGATGTTCCAGCTATTTCAGTAACACAATTCTGGCCTTCAGGTGCCTCTTCTTTGTGAAGAATCAGCCCTAGGATAAAAGCAACTACAATGGGCCTATCTGATTATTTATTTAATGGATATAGTTTCTAATACTTAGACTCTCTATCTGAAATAAGCCTATTCATCTTTTACCTATAAATGTGGAGAATATGCTATAATAAGCTAAATTGCTTTTTTTAAAGTATATTTTTTATTTTTTAAAGATGCTTTAAATTACGTAAATGTTACATTGAAAATATAGGGGATTCCCATACACCCCACCCTCTCCCCCTCCCACACTTTCTCACATTAACAACATCTTTTATTGGTGTGGTACATTTGTTACAATTGATCAACACATATTGAGGCATTGTACTATTCCTTTGTACACCAGAGTCCTGTGAATTGTCTCACTGATAAATAACAAGAACTATTTGCTATTATTTACTAATGGTTTTTAGGATGTTACCTATTATTTTCAAATTAGACATCCTAGCTTTACCACTCTATTTCTCATTAAGACATTGTCAGTCTCCATTGTCATAATTCTATACATTCTTCGAGCTTCTGCTCAAATAAAAGAATTTTATTAATAAACAATTTAAAAGAGTGACAAATAAAACTACATGGTTTTAATGGAAAGAATACATATCTATATTTATGAAATCTCGATCATAACCCCAACTACAAGCATAGATTCACCAAGCCTGAGAGAGCCCAGACCCAAAGAGAGGTATTTTGGAGGTTTCTTAGTCCAAACCCTAAAGGAGATGATCTGAAAGCTGGAGTTCCTGATTCCTGTTTCTGTATTCTTCTGCAGGCTAAGAATCTGAGGAAACTTTAAAAAGAGAAAGTACCTTTTACACTAATTATGGAATAGATCTCATGTCTTCATTACCTGAATGAATTTACAAAGTACAGGATAATTGTTAAGGTTATAGGTAATGGTAGCCTTTAACTTTTTAAATATGAATGAAAGCCCATTTTGTAAAGAGTTCTTCAGTGAGACCAATTAATATGCTTTTTCTTTACATAAACAACTGAATTTTTTATCCTGAAAATATTTCACTATTAATAACTAAACAGTATGGATTGAGTGAATGCAGTGGGTGTGGGTGAAGAGTAAAATGTGTGAAGTCATAGATTTATATCCTTCTATCAATTATTTATTCATTCATTCACTAGATTTTCAACAAACATTGATTGACTGCTCTTGGACTCTGGGGACACAAAAATGAATAAGACATGGCTGTCTTGCAACCCCACAATCCAGGAAGAGAGACAGACTTGAAAGTTTAGTATTACAATGCAGAGATTGCTGTGAAAGAGGTAAGCATAAGGCACAGGTAAGCACATAGAATGAAGGTTATACAGAATGATTTGGAAAGGAAAAGCTCTCAGAAAATGATGACACCTAATCTTCACTTGATGGCTTGAAGAAATAATAAAAACAACATTTTATTGATACTTACAATGTGTTGGTTGTGATTCTCAGCACTTTGCAACTGTGAACTTATTTGATCCTCCCAACAGCCCTTGGAGGTAGGCTCTATTATAAGCCTCGATTCATAGATGATGCAATCAAGGTTCAAGGTCACAGAGTTATGGAATGGCAGAACTGAAATCTGAATTCAGGGCTGTGACAAAGAAAAGCGAGTGGGGTTGCACAAGGAGGTAGATCAAGATAAGGTCATAGACTAGATGTGAGCAGCAGATCATAAAGGCTTTGTTTGGCATACAGACAAGTATGAATTCATCTTAAAGGCTAAAATTATGCATGATCTTCAGTATATCAAAAGTATGGCACAAGCATATACATTCTCACATCTATCACATCGCCTTCCCCCAAAATATCCTTTCCACCCCCCTTCTCTTTAATTCTTTCCCATCTGTTAAGACTTACTTTCCCTGTGAAACTTTCAGCCATGAACCCCACTCTCTAACTTTTCCAGCACACTTAGCCCATACCACATAATTCAATTATCCTGTGTGCTATTGTGCACTAATTTTTCACACGTATTTAATTTATCCAATTACCTCACAATAGTCACTGTATTAGTCAGCCAAAGGGGTGCTAATGTAAAATACCAAAAATGGGTTGGTCTTTACAAAGGGTATTTATTTGGGGTAGAAGTCCACAGATACCATGCCATAAAGTGTAAGTTACTTCTCACCAAAGTTAATTGCTACGTGTTAGAGCAAGACAGCTGCTGGCGTTTGCCAGGGTTCAGGCTTCTGGGGTTCCTCTCTTCCCGGGGCTGCGTTTCTCTCCGCGCTTAGCTCCTGTTTCCTCCACAAGGTCAGCTGCAGACGATCAGGTGAACGGCTTGCTTCTCTTCTCCTGGGGCCTTCTTTCCAACATCAAAACTTCTTCTCAAAAGACTGCTTCATCTGTCCTTTGCCTTGCCTTTTATATTCGATTCCCCACCCACCAAGGGGTGGGGCTCAACGCCCTAATCCTAACCTAATCATGCCCAGATTAACAGATCAGTTTACAAGCATGATTTAATTATATTTTTGGAATTCATAATTACATCAAACTGTCACAGTCACATACTCTTAATAGAAAAAAACATGTGCTTTCTATATTCCCACAGCATCTGCTTCAGTTAGTGAGCATCTAGAAGTTATCCAATGAATAAAAACTAATCAATTGATAAACTTGAGGAACAGTGGAATCTGTGGTTATTATTGTTCCTCAAAGTAGAAATTTCCCAACATCTCTATCCGGTTGTTCTGCATGCTTGTTACATAATCAAGGATTTAAATCTCAGCAATAGATAATTATAACGTACTTGGCAAATGCCCAAACTGCTGCCCAGATTAATAGGGGAAGAAAGATAAAGTAATGAGAATAAATCACTACATATATATTAGTGTCCAGTAATTTTCTAATACTCTACTTTATAACTAGCATTATTTTCAAGATAATCATTACATTTTAAGATTAGAAGTTTTCTTCATTGTTTGTGCTGTTCTTCACACCTTTTTATTCACCAATCTCCATCCCTATAATTCAGACAGGATTTAATTTTTAAATTATCCTTGACACTTGAGAGACTATTTTAAAAGACCTCCCATGTAGGAAATTCCACATCCTTCCACAGTAATTCATCCCACTCAGCCAATTCTTCCTCATGTTTAATCTAAATCCCACACACTTCAGTTCAGGCCTATTTCCTCTTGTTGTGACCCCTGCTGTGTAAATGGATAGTAGTTGATAACCATCATTTACGACTACATCAATCTTTTAAAAGAAAGTACTGTTAAATAACCCCAGACCTCTTTTGTTTATTTGAATAATCAGTTATTTTACCCTATACTCAGAGATCTTATTTCCTAATTATTTCTATCTTCACTACTAGAGTCTTTCTAAGTCCTCTATAGTCTTTTGGGTGGAATCCAAAGCTTAAAAATGGGGCTCAGGGAATGTTTGGCCAGTGGAAGGCATAACTGGAAGATGACATCATGGTTCCTGATTTCTACACTTCTATTCCTGTCTCTTGACATGGTGCCTCCTCTCCCTTGCAGGGCTACTGTCTTGATTCATTGCTCAATAATGACCCTTAAAATATTCACCAGCTAGACTGAGGAAAATTACAGAGCAAAGATTTCCTTTTAGTAAGTATTGCTCTTACCCAAGTACCTGACACTTTTAACTGAAATTCTCTCTGAGTTTCTTACCATTGGTCTACATCAATAAGGAATCAACATTAATAATTCTGATCTCATCCTTTAAGATCTAAACCATTCTTAGCAGCAAATTTAATGAGCATGCTTCTCTTTTTTTTTTAGATTAGAGGCTACTTTGTCTGGACCATCTCTCCTCCAAGTTGGCATTTATTTTTATAACCATCTTGTATGAATGGTTATATTCTAATTCTTTAATAGACTGATGAGTGTTTCCTGTGGAATATAATTTAAAACACATTAAAGTCAAAATAGAATGCCCCATGTTTTCCAAACTACCTTCATGTTCATAATGAATAAGTCTGACATGATTTTTTTTCATCATAAGTGCTCAGTAATCAATCCAAGCTTTAAAAAAAAAAGCTATAATTAAAGTCACCATTTTTTTACTTTAAAAATGCATAATTATCTTTCACTATTTTCCTTCTTCCACTAAGTGTAATATTGTTGCCAATTTGCCAGAAATGTTTTTGCCTTGCTTTATTTTTTTTCTATCAAATTACTTCCCATGCCCTGACCTAGGATTTTTTGTTGATTCTACAAAGCTCCATATTTTCTCTGTTCTTAAAAATCTGCCATTTTGATTTCAGTTTTTTAAGGACACTAGAGTAGTCCATCAGCTGAGTCAAACTGGGCAATTCAATGGGAAAAATTAAACTACATGTTTAGTAGTGATGATTGATCTATACTCTGAAAATCACTTGAACCAGTGGCCTTAAATATAGCCTTGATAATATACTGAAATATTTTCATTCCTAATGTTGTTCTGTGTTCAGGAACTTCTATTTTTCTCCACTTTTTGCTATGTTTTGTTAGTTTCTGAAAGTATGCTGTCTTAGTTTGCCAAAGGGCTGCCAATGATGCAAAGTACCAGAGATGGCTTGGTTTTCATCATGGGAATTTTATTTGGGGTAAAAGCTTACAGTTCTGAGACAGTGAAATGTCCAAATCAAGGCACCATCAGAGATGCTTTCTCACCTAAGTCAGCTACTGATGATCTTGGCATCCTGCCACGTGGTGAAGCAAGATGGTGGCAAACACTGCCAAGGTTCCTGCCTTTCCCTCCAGGCTCACCACCCCCCAGAGCCCAGCTCCCGGAGCTCATCTCTTCAGCCTTAAGCTGCTGCATGGGCCCAGCCTCTTGGGGGTTTCATGCTTCAGCTTTTATTGCTAGCAATCCTCAAGGCTTCTCTCACACGTGGCACGGTAAAGATGGTGGTGGCTCTCTTTTCTGCATATCTCTTCCTCTTTGTCTCCATTTATATAAGGCCCAGCAAGAGGGTGGAGACTCAACCTGAGTCACCCCTCACTGATGTAGTCCAATCAAAATCAATCTTATCAAGTAATCTAAAGCAAATCTAATGCAATCAAAAGGTACCACACCCACAGGAATAGATTAGTTTAAGAACATAATCTTTTGTGATTTAAAAAAAAGGACTTCAAACTGTCTTATATGATTAGCTCTTTTGGACTGCCTTTCTTCTTAAACACTTGTTTTGGGATTTTTTTGTAAACCAGCTTCCTAAGGTTATTGAAAACTGTTTGTGAAAACATATTTACCTTACTTAATGATAAAAAAGAAGCTATGAAGTAGCTTCAGTTACTGAGGACATTAATAATTAAATTAAGAAGTGATAGCCAAGATTCCTCTGACCCATTTGGAGCTTCTGGGTTGAAAGATTTGGAGACTTTTCCCCATTGTCTTTGATTCTCTTCTCCTTCCAGCTCTCTTCATTAATTTTATTAATTCCTTAAATGCCCCCTCTGCATAGATTATTTTCTAACATACCCATACCTAAGTTCTCAGTTTTATTTTGGGCATCTCTCGCTAAATATCCTGCCACATCATTAATGACCTCTTCAAATCTTCTCCTTCTACTGCTCTCTATGCCTCTCTTCATCTCCATGCTCCTAGTAACCCAGGCTGGAAACTTCATAAACAGAGGTGTGGTTTTTCTCCTCTTTCCCTAAACTGTTTTCAATTTTGCCTCCATCTCAATCACCATCACTCTCTTTAAAGGCTTCATTATCTCTGACTTAAAGCATTCACTCCTCATGTAACAAGCATTTTAATTTGTAAAATTTCCCCCAACTCATCCCAGCCCACGTCTGCTGCTAGGCTGGTATTTCCAATAATAAGCTAAGTACAGAAAGGGAATGCAGATAAAGGAAGGGTCACTTTCTTAGAGTTAAAAAAAAAGAGATGTTAAAAGAAAGGAAAAGGTTAATTATCTTAATTAAATTTCTCCCATTTAAAAGAATTCTCTCCTAAAAAGCCTGATGAATAAAGCTCAAAATTCTTGCCCTGGTAGTCAATGCTTTTCATGCTCTGGATTCAGTTTCTTCATAATTCCCTTTATTTATTTACTTATTTTATTTTATTTTAGAAGTTACTGGAGATTGAACCCGGCACCTTGTACATGGGAAGCAGGTACTCAACCACTGAGCTACACCTGCTTCCCCATAATTCTCCTTTAAAGCTTGATATAATGGACACTCAATTGTTGCATAAGCATATCCTATACCCCATGCTTCCATGGCAGTGTATATGCTATTAACTCTCTTTGGATCAAGATATTATATTTGGAATATAATGGCATATATACTACTCAGCCTTCAAGTTAAGATCCTATGTAAAGTTTTCTCTAAATGAGTTCAGATATAAGGGACTTCCCATCCTTTAACTCAGGGGTCTTAAACTGCTATATACATACCCCAGTAGAGGAGAAATGACCTATTGGCATAAGCGAAGAAAATAGTTGACCACCTATTTATAGTTACTTTAACAAATAAGAAATAAATTAAGCACTACCAACAGTTAATAGACAAATTGACACTGCGACCCTAACTGAGGCCATGAATCAGACATGGGTGCTGTGGAAAGTAGCCTTTGAAGGTCAGGAGTTCCATGACATGGAGGTGCTTTCTACGTGTGATGTGTTACAAGTAGTACAGATGTATGGATCATCTTATCTAGTTTATAATCAACATGTTTAGTATTTTTCCTACAAAGTATCTGCAATTTAAAAATAATAAGCACTGCCTACCTCATCTTTACACGATCTTTTTTAATTTCTATTTTTGCATATGATTATAATGTACATAATATATTAGTACAGGGTATGTATATATAATTTATATATAAATACTATATTATAGGTAGGTGATAAAAAATTTTACTAATGAGATGCACAGTCAAAAAGTTTGAGGGCCCTGCTCAGACCTCTTTTGTGGAATTCATTACTTTTTCATTTTATTATGGTCTTTTATGTACATGCATCATTCGCTTTCCCTTCCCTTCAAAACAACCACCACTCATTGAAAAAGATTATGTCTTATTTACACATAAATTGTCCGCTGTAGCTAATATATTTATTAAGCACGTTAAGGATTAGTCAGTAAGTGTTTGGTAGATGGATGAATGGAAGGCTAGATGGGTAAAGGGGAGGATGGATATTTTGTGGCTTAAAGTGTTATTCAAGCTTGTTCCTGATTGGGTTATCAAGGAAGAACCCTTAGGATAACGTTCCTAAGGCAAGAAGGGTTAAAGAGCAGCTTGGGTGAGGCTAGAAAAATCAACAGAGGACTCTAGATTTCCCTGAAAAAAAAAAAAAAATGGCATGTTTCAGGAAGTTGCATTAAGGTAGAGTCCAAATTAGTAGTGGCAACAGTTACTCTCTTTGTAGAGGACCAGGGCTCCTGACATATCTTCTGTTGCCCAAAAGAAAAGTGCCTGGCTGCCAGCACTAGCAAGTGAAGTTTTTCTCGGACTGAATTCCTTGATCCCGTCATCTCTGCTATGTGTACTATAACCTAGGGCCTGGTTTGCTACTTAGAAAGAACTGACTCATCAGGAAATGTACTTTTACTGCTCTGTTTAGACAAGTATCACAGCCCTGTTTGCAGTATAATAGTTCATGGCAGCAGCCACATTAAGAAAAAGCCATGCAAGACAACCACAGATGATAAAATACTTTAATCACAAAAGTCCATCACAAGGCTAGCACTGTAATTACAAAGGATTAGTGTCTCCTGCACTTAAGGAGATAACAGCCAAGCAATAATAGGTCACGACGCCCTATGGCAACAATAAGCCTGAAAATGAAGATTAGGACTGAAACTGAAGGAAAGGAGGCTGCTAGGAAGAAGTGTCTGAGTCTGTTAGAAAAGAAAACAAAACAAAACAAAAACTGCAGCACATACTGCATTCAAAGAAAAGGGCGAGTTAATTTGGGAAAGGGAATCCAACAACGGTATCCATAGATAGAAAGAGAAAGGGAGTGAACACTCTCAGTACTGTGTAAGTGCTATTTTTGGGTGTAGATGTTTTACTGTATTTATGAACACTGCGTTGTTTCAAGCACCGCAGTCATTTTGTTTCTGACAAGGCTCAGCTAAACACAGAGCTCCCAAAGTCCAGACACTACAATGACTTGAACCAGGTTCAGCCATGCAGTAGCTGCCAACTGTTCCAGTAGGGGATAACTGGAAGAACAAAGGGGTCAAGTCAGTCTACTGAGAGTCCCTTCCCACCCACGCCTCGGCATCACAGCCACTCATGACTTACAGAGGACAAGAATTTACAATGTTTCACATACTCCTTGGAGAGGAAATAATGCCCCATTATGGACACCAACACCAGCTGCAGTTGAATTATGACAACTCCACTATGATGTTAAAAATTACTGACTACATGGTTGGGGGTAGAAGGAGAATTTGAAGTATATCAGGAGCTCTCAAGAATGAGAATACAGTTTTTTTTTTTTTTTTTTAAGGTTTATTTATTTACTTTATCCATTTTAAACACCCCCCTCCCCTAGAATACAGTTATTCTGTACCTCTTCACTTAAGCCCAGCTAGTAACATACCCAGGCTATTCCAGATAGTTCAGAGTTCCCTGTGTGTCTTCAAACCAACCAATGATAGAGCACTTTCTAGGGAGGACACCCAGGGCGTGGAAAGTCATGCTATCAGGGATGTCATAAAGCCCCATACTGTTAAAAAAGAAATGTGTTAAAATGAATTAAAAAAACAGACTTGAGGTACAAACTTTGGGGAAATTTTCAGCAATTTCATGTCAAGTTATACATATACCTACCCATGGCACAGCAATTCCATTCTTGAGTATATATCCAAGAGAAATGAAAATATATTTCTACAGAAAGACTTCCACAAGAATGTTCATAAAAGTTTTATTCATTATAGCCCAAAACTGGAAATATCCCAAATGTCCATCAATGGTAGACCAGATAAACAAATTGTGGAATACATGCATATAATGAAATACTTTTCAGAAAAAAAGAAAAAAAAGAATGGACTACTTATATACACAGTACATATGAATCTCACAGACAGTATAATAAGCAAAACGATCCCAACATAAAGAGTACATAATATATTTTTCCATTTATGTGAAGCTCTAGAAACAAGCAAAACTAATCTACAGTGAAAAAAATTAATACAGTGGTTAGCTTGAATGACAGATTGATTAGGAAGGGGGGCTTTCTGGGGTGACAGATATGTCCAGTATCTTTATAGGGGTGTGGATTAGCCTAGTATATGCATTTATCAAAACTCATCAAGTTGCACATTTAATATTTGTTTCTTTTCCTGTATGTAAATTTTACCCTAAGAAACAGAAAAAAAATATTGAAGCTAGTTAGTAGGTTTCCTTTTTTTTCAGTGCTATGGGCTGGCAATTCTGAAACTGCTTTCTGTGTGTTTTAATCTTGAGCAAATAAGTAAATATATTAAGGATATTGAGATCCAAATTTCTCACTATTAGAAAGCAGAGTTACAATTATGGAAAGGGGAGTACCAAAATGTACCCTGTGGTGTTAGATTGAAACTGGAGACATCAGTATGAACTCAGAGTTTTCAATAGATGGGTGGATGAATGGAGATTTTATATATATAAAAATATATACACACACACAATTTTCTAGCTCTGTCTACTTGAGAAGCCCTAGAAGCAATGATATACAGTAGCAATGAGTATACCAGTACTCAGATTTAGCTCCTGAAAAATAGTGGTTTCTGCACTACAAGGAAGCACAGCTCCATAGGAAAAGGTCAATCCCAGAGCTACAGTGGGGACAGTACAAGATGATCTTGCGATATATCAATTATCAAAAAGTAAGAAAGCAGTCAAGGCATGATGGGAACATAGCAATATGACTCTAGAGTCTAATTTCTGTTTCCACTTCTAAACTAATAATAGAACCAAGTCAAAGTACCTCCACAGTCATAGTTTTGTGTAAACCCATCAGATAACTGAGGATGCAAAGAAACCAAAATGAACTAAAATCTACAAGTGGCAAGCCCCTCCTAGTAGAGAAAATTCTGACACCTTCCATAATATTTCATAGAGCAGTGGGAAAAGGAAGAAGCCACCATTGATGTGGTAAAGAAGAAACCAACTGAACTTTGTAAGGATATTTAAAGACCAAATGAGAGCTGGTTTGATGTTTAGAATCACAAGGAGCTCCAAGAACAAAGAAAATATGTACCTACTTAACAAATCTTTCCCATAAGCCCCCTTCAAATGTTCATGCAGAAGATTATGTATGGAGCAAAGGCACCAGCTGAATCTGACAGAAGAGCAGGGGAACTGAGGGAGATTTTCCAAAGCAATTGAGATCCTCATTAAGTACAAGGCAGAGGCAGCCCATGCTGGAGAAGGGGCAGGGGAGCTAAGAGAGGCTCCTGTGAGAAGTAGATACACAGGACCTGCGGCTCTCTTTCAGCTCTTCTGCTCTTGCTCCAGTTGGGGATATCCCATTTTAAACTCCTTACGAGCACTCTAAGCATTCACGGATTACACTATTACAACCCTCTAAGGGAGGAGCAAGGCTGCAGAGCAGAGATTTCCTGAACCACAGAAAGCCAGGGGGCAAGATTTAAGAGCTAAGAGAATGCCTTAGCAACTTAAGGAGCTGGAAGCAAAATGAGATTTCTATTGGTTCAAAAAGCTGGGGACTAGGTGCACAAAAGTCTTGCCCTGCTGAAAGTAAGGTCCTGACTTACACTCAAACCCTTCACCTCCTGGTGAAGTAAATCTAATTAAAACAACAAAGAATTCCAGTCCCAGCTTATCCACAGTTCAGATGGACTACTGGTAGAAAAAGTGCATTCCCTTTCCTGGGAAGAAATACTATTGACTTTCAGTCTCCCCTAATCTTTTACATACAATATACTGCATACAATCAAAAATTATAAAACACATAAAGAAAACACAAACTTTTATGAGAATAAATAGAAGCAGCCTCAAAGATGGTCCAGAGATTGAAATTATCAGACAGGGATTTTAAAATACCATTGATAAATATGTTAAAGGACCTGGTAGAAAAGATATGTAACATGAACTGCTGGGTAATTTAGGCACAGAAATGGAAACTATGAAAAACAGCCCAATGAAATTGTTAGAAATAAAAACTATGATGTCAGAGATAAAGAATTCAATCAGCTGATCAGCAGGTTAGACATAGTAATTCAAAGGATCAGTGAACTTGAAGACAGATCAATAGGAATTGTCCACATTTTAAGTACTTAAAAAAAAAGGAAACGGGTATCCTAGATCTATAGGACAATATGAAACAGTATAAAGTAGATATTATTAGAGTACCAAAATGTGAATTAAAGTTTTATTAATTACATTACAAAGGAAAAATCCTAGCTTTTTAGTAAAGAAGCTTAGAAGACTCCACCTTAACCAAGAGATCAGAGTTAACATCATTAATATTGGGACAAACAAATATCATGTGCCACCTGATGTGAAGAACTTAAAAGAACATAACAAACTTCAGTGGTATAAATGTCCCAAAAAATCAATAATTTCAATCTACAAAATGACTTTCATTCTTCAAAATTGTTAAGCTCAAGAAAGGCAAAGGAAGACTGAGTAGCCATTTCAGATTTAAAATAACTAAAGAGACATAACAACTAAATGTAATCAGTGATTCTGGACTGTTTCCTGGACAAGGAAAAAAATTATAAAAGACAATATTGGTATAATTAATCCAAATTTAATGAGGATTGTGTATTAATTATTGAATATATCAGTGATAATTTTTCTGAATGTGATAAGTGAACTGTGATTATGTAGGAGAATGCCCTTGTTCTTAACAAATACATAGAAACCATTTAGAGATAAAGGGTCATAATTTCTCAAACTTAACCACATGTAGTTCTGTATATACAAAGAGAGAAAGAGAGATAAATTAAGCAAACAGGGAAAATGCAAATAAGTGGTGAATCTCCAAAGTATTGTGGGTATTCCTTGTGCAATTACTGCAGCTTTTTTTGTAAACTTGAAAATATATCAAAATAAGAAGGACCAACCCCCCTCCCAAAGAGCATCCTTGAAAAGAAGTTATGCTTCCAAATAACACTATGCTGCCTGAGAAGTTGTTATACAGCAAACAGGGAGATTCTGTGGTGAGATAGGCCACCTGGCATTTCACTGGTGATCAAGAATTTGTTGTCTATTCTGTACAGATTCTGAGACAACAGCTTAGAAAACAGGAAGGGATCTTATCACTGCCCTAGTCCACTCCACTCCTTTTACAGATAAAGAAACTCAAGTTAGGTGGAGAGCCCAAGCTTGAAGGCTTCCGAGTCTCAGTATTCATTCTTCATGCTTTCATTCTTCATTCATTCATCATGCTCACTTCTCAAGAATTTGAAGCCTTCCTAGCAGCCTTGCTTTGGTTTCCTACTCTTATTCCTCCCTGGTAAGCCATCCTGAAGCACTAACCACCTTAGTCTGGGCAATCACTAGAATTAGCCATACCCAAAATTTGTGTCTGCTTAATGCTATGGCATTTCTTACAGAAGGAGGCATTGGAGTTCCAAAGAACATGAGAGCTTGGCTGGCTCCTGGGGGCAGCATGGAGCTTTACTACCTTTCCCCTCCTCAGATGACTTCTTTCTGAAGATTCATCTCAATTACTGACCCTCCTATTTTTATTGATAGGCTGTTGAGATTTATTGAACACTCTATGTACTTATCACTCTCCCATCACACTGATAATATGACTTATTACTGCCAATTTAGTTATTCCCTGATTAAGCATTCTTGGACTAAATAAGGGTGTGGTGTGGGGGGGGGAGGGGCAGGAAGGGTAGGAAAAGTTTGCACTGCCTTTCCTAACACTTTAGGGACTCAGTAACCTGTGACTATGTGGCTCTTTTGGTGGATGCACCAAGCTTATGAGGAGAAATCTTGGATTCTAATCCTATGTTGACCAGGCATTTGATTATTCTCCATGGCTACAGAGTGAGCCCTAAACCTCATAGCCATATCATAGTGAGAATCAACACAAATTCATTGTTTCCTGGAAAAATATTTCATATCAGTCACCTTGCTAGAGGCCTGATAATCCCTCCTTACTATATGAAGGCCAGCTTGGCCACAGCTGCAATCATTTTCCTTTGATCATTAGTCTAGTAGCAGCAGTGTGTTTTGCATTGTTCATAATAGTGTTTTTTATCTATCTCCTAAAGAATGATTCATCTATAGCAATGTTTTTGCAGTCACTCAGACACAATGAAGTGGGAATAGGGGCACTTCCACTGTTGAAACTATTGCATCCCTCAGCCTTGTATCATGAGTAGCCATACCTGTCTTCTTCTTTTTAAAGTTTCCTCAATCTTCCTTAGTTCCTACAGAGAGCTCTCTGGCCTAGGCCCACTTTTACTTGATTTTGGAAGAGAAAGAATTGCCTAGATGAAATTAAGTGAGCTGAAATCCAAAGAAAACAAAGAAGGGAGCATTGAAAAGAAAGTTAATGAGTAAGATAGAAATACTGAGTCAGACATTTCCAACCATCAGCAGAAAAAGGTGGGACTGACCATTGGAGTGGATGTGGATGACTCCCTTTTAAGTAAGGGGGTCCCTGGGCACATTTCATATCCGTGAGGAGACCATCCTCCCTGGGAGACAGCAACACTCTTCTACGTCCACCCTTGTAAGGTCCTTAGATGTATATTTTGCAGAGTAGTTCTCAATAACATTTTTAATTAGTCTGCATGAATAGAAGTGACATCAGTTAGACTTTATTGGAAGTATAAGAAGAAACTGATTTTACACTTTTGTTTTATTCTATTCTGCACCTCACACACACGCGCACGCGCGTGCGCGGTAATGTGTAAAGATCAAGGACTTTGGTATCATCAAAACTAGTTCTTCCCTTACTACATTTGTGACCTTGGTAAAGTTACTTAATCACTCAAAGGTCGAGCTTCCTCATGTATAAATAAGATTAAAGGAGATAATGTGAAACTCACTTGCAAATAGTTTAAGTGACAAATACAAATTAAGTATTATTCCTCTCCTTTTAGTAATTTGCTTTTGAAGAAATCATATCAAGTACTTTGTACATATCCAGTTATGCCCCCAGAATGTTAATAAGTTTTTATCTGTGCTAAAAAAATATCTCTGTTCAGTAGCTAGATATACCTTAAGCTTCACTTGGTGAAGGTGCCAGCCACCCAGGAACAAATGAACTCATGTGCTTCATATCCTAAATTTAATAAATGTGCTGGAACCAGAATTCATCCTTATCCATTGGGTGCCCTCAGGAGCACACAAGAGCCACTTTGGAAACCCTTTCTTATTCCAGAGAGCCATAAATAGATGACAGAAGAAGGTAAGTTACCAGAATCATCACACTCTCTACACCCCCATCCCTCTGAGCAGGTAAGTACAAAGTATCTAGAACCAGACTTCCTGAATTCAAATCCCAGCTCTGCCATTCACTTTCTCTATGACATTAGGCAAGTCATTTAATCCCTCTGTGCCTTAGTTTTCTCATCTGCAAAATGAACATATATAGAAGCTATCCCAAGCTGTATTGTGAGGATTAAGTAAACATATCCAGAGCACACAGAACACAGCTGGCACACACGAAATTAATGAACATTCACTATTATCATCAACAGAAGGCATGGCCGACTTGGTGAAGATCCTGGGAAAGGCCAGCCTCTATCTGAAGAGGTCTTTAATTTCCTTTGTTGAATAGATGGATGATAGATTATAGATAGATGGTTAGATGGATAGATGGATCAACAGATAGAAATTGATGATGGATAGATTAGATGATAGGATAAACAGATGGATAGATGGATGGATGGATAGATAGATAGATAGAGAGAGAGAGAGAGAGAGAGCTAAGATATAGGTTGATAGAGATAAGTCAAAAATATAGCCTTTCTAGTATGTATGTGTGTATTTATATGTGTGTGTATATTGATGTTACTTATAACTGTGTGTATATGTTTCAGAGTGAGAGGACGACACAGTTGTCTAAGGTTTGGTTGATCCTTGGTTGAGGCCTGTCTTAGTGTTCCAGTGTTCTACAATGGGGCACTTCATAGAGAGAAACTGACCTAATGAGGAAGAACATGAAAACAAAGGGAACAAAACATAAGCAGGCAGTGCAAAAGCCAAGAAAAAGTGATGGAGTCCATATTTCAGACAGGAAATATAGAGTGCTAACTGCAAAATCAAGGTCACAGGCATCTCACTACAGCACTTTGATAGGAGTTTATTTATCATTGGCCATTTCTGAAGTAGAATATAAAACAAACCAGCTCATGACTTGGTGTTGCTGGAAGTGAAAATTGCCTAGAACATCTTTTAATAAAAAGTAGATCCTTTTGGCAGAAAAATATAAAGAGAAAATCCAAATTGCTCAGTAACACACCACAGTTTATAAGCTCCAGACAATGTGGTTAATTAAGGGAAATAAGGGGCAAAAGCTTAAAGAAAAACATACAAATATGTTCAAGAGAAAATACCATCCTTTGTTATTAGAAAAAGGGTTGGGCATGGGAATTGAAAATCCAGAAAGTTCACTTGCCTAGACTTTTGTTTGTTTTTAATCCAGGGCAAAATAAGCTCTTAGTTTAAACTAGTTCAACTAAAAGGTATCAGAACTATATATTAAAATAAAAGACTCTTCCTTTTGAAGAAAAAATGAATATATAACAAGAATCAGACACTTAACGAAAACATGCCCTCTTTGAAGGCCACTTCTTTTATTTCATTGAGTAAGACTTTAATGTAAAAACTTTAATGAAGCAATAAAACTCATTTTGAAACCTTTTATATATGCTTTGTTCTTTTCACAGAGCTGCTCAGAAGTATACTCATATATAAAAGAAACAGCACCCTTAAATGACCTGTGATTTCTTATTAAACATTTACCTTAGCGACCAAACATAAAACGGTCAAATATAAAAGGAACTTTCAATTTCACAGTTTATCTAGTGTACAAATGGCAACCCCATACTGCTAAATGGGCGAGGGACCAAAAGAGAAGTGTCCCCTGAGACTTTGAAATCAAATGTCCCCTTGTCTTAAAATGCGTTAAGAGTACAAAGCGGCAGCAATCTATGCGTTGCCCAAGAACTCTCTCTCACTTCCCCTTGTCCTCCAATTCTGTGTAGATCAGACTTAGCAGCACCCACTCCCAAATCTACACTTGAACCAAAGCCATGCTTTCCTAGCACAAAGTGCTTCTTAACCAATTTCCCTTCTTGCTTCCAAGGGTAACTTAAATTCTGTATCTTTTACAATAACTCCCATTATTTAATTGAAAGATAATGACATATATATTTGTAACAAGCTAATACAAGCAGGAAATTTTAGCCATCATCATCAAATAAGATGACCCACAGGAGAAATTACTACTGTAGATTTGTTTATCTACAATGAGAACAGAGGCTGCTTTTTTCTTTCAGCTCCACAAAAGAAGGTTTTATAGCACCAAAGAGCCCTCAGTGAACACGAAATGATGATGCTAAATTTCATTAGGTAATAGGTAATAAAGAAGGAAAAGAGATGGAGGGTCAGGGGATTGAATATTTAATTCTTAACAGGCAAGGAGATGAGATATACATGTCAGTCATAGTTTCTGAACTGTAATAGCTTACAGTCCATAAATTGTTTAATTTTCATCCCATAAATCTTTGATTACTCTTCTGAATCAATTTTACATGTAAGTTAATAGTTTAAAATTTTTATTTCACTAAAATTACCTTGACCATCACTATTTTGTGTAAGTACAAGGGACTAATTTTCCTGAAATACATATTTATTGACTTTTCCCCCTCTGTACTTCTCCTCCCTAAAAAGTCCTATTGGTTTATGGGTGCAAATGTCTCTGATACCTATTTCTTTCTCTATTGGCTCTTTTCTTGTCCTAAGCTTACTTCTTTTTCCATTCTCATTATGAAAGTGAGATTCCTCTTCCCTGGTTCTAGATACTGCAGATGAGAAACAGGATTTGGTCTGGGAATATGTGGACTATAAATTGTGATTCATGGATTTTTTTACCCCATAATATTTAAGTTCTCCAGACAAAACCCAAAAGGTCCTTATTTCTCAACTTTTATAATAAGGACTTTTCCTGGACTTATGTCCTAAGTCTGTAGTTTCAAAATTCATTAGCTGTGGCTGTCTGCCAAATTCTTTAATATAATTGACCAGTATTATTTCCACTAGCTACTAACTAGTGTTCTATGAAATTGTCATCACACTTCATGTATCCAATGTTAGGTACTGATTTAGAGGAATTTATGGCACCTTTCCTTTTTCAGTGGTTCATTATCCAGTCAAATTTGTAAACTAATTCCATTGAATTTACTACACTTCTTTCTTGGGAATTAATAACATCCTCCTCTATTTGAGAAACCATTTCTTCCAGGTATTTGACAATTGTGATTAATGTTGTGTCCAGTGAAATATCTTTAAACTAAGAAAGCAAGTTTCTATCTCTAAATTAAAATAAATAAATAAATTTTAAAAACCACCTTTGATCTGGGAAGCAATGGAGAAAGCTACCAGCTTTGTCTTTCAAAAAAAAAAAAAGTCTACCCCTCAGGTCTATGGCCAAACCCAGAATAAGACCAACTATCTGAAAATCACAGCTATTTTGAGCTGAATGTTCTCCTATGAGACTCACTCATTAAGCAGTGTCATTTACTTACACGATGAATGAAAATGCAAGAAGAATTTTGCATGTGGACTTTCAATCTTTTCACTCCACCTGACAGATGTGATCCTTTTAGGGCTTCTTGGCCTTGAGCAGAAGCAACATCAAACAGTGTTTGATTTTTCCAATGTCTCTTATCATTTTTCCTGGTTGTTCTTGTGCCCCATAATTTGTGAAAGTTAGGAAGACCTATAAAATTTCAGATTTCCCTTAGTGTCAGGACTCTTTGGTAATGAAGCAATGCACTGGACAATGTTGACAATAAAATATGTCTAAAATTGAAGAAAAGTCCCCAGTTACTAGTAAATGGGTCATTTTTATTTGAAAAGGTTTCAGAATAGGAAAAGTTATAAATCCTATACAAAAGAACCCATATAAAGGAGACCAATGGTCATGCTCAAGAACTAATTTAATTAGAACTAGACAGGTAGAAAAAATGGATTCACTCAATGAAGAGGGGACTAATTAGTGCAACTTAACAGAACAATCCATGTGTGTGAAATCATGGAGTCATAGAATTGTGGGGCTAGAACTGTCCTTTGAGTTCTTCTATCCCACCCTATTTAGGTACCAAGGAGTTACTTGGCACTTTTAGCTATGTTTGGCAACCCTCAAATCAACTTTAATTATCTCTTTGGTGTTCTATCCCAGAGAAAAATATATTTCACTTACTGTAACATCCAGTCTATTTTAAAGATTTTCTGAAGAAGGTCATAAAAAGATCCATTTAGCTGAATATGGTGACCTTCTTCTAAAGAGTTCAAAATAGTTTATCTCCATTTCTCTGTATATAAATGTTGTGATTTAATATATGAGAAAATGGTAGCCCCTGTCCTTCCTTTCAGAAAATATATCTTTCCACCTACCAACTATACATGCAATTTTAGTATCTTGCCTCAGTCACTGCCATGAGTTTATAGCATATTCCATAGCTATATTAATATAGCTTTACCTGATCCATTGAACACAGTGGATCTATTTGGATGTGCTATATTACACACACACATCCAAACATAAACACCAAATCTTTTTGGGATTTGTACTGATGTGCCCATACTGACCAGAAAGTGTTCTCATTTTGAGCATTACAAATCTACATAATGGTTAACGAAGATTAAGAGTCTAGTCTGTGGTCATGAAAAAGAGCAAAGCTCACTGGCCCATAAAAAGATCAAACAGATAAACTTAGTCTCATTAATGCCTTTATTAATAAAGCTAACCAACTGCCCTAAGGACAGAAACCCAGTAATTGGCAGACCCAATACATCTAATATTCAACCAGTAGCTCTTGACTTTATCAAGTGGTATCATACAATGTACACTGAGATTTACCACTAATAATTACTATATTTTGTGAATCATTAATTTTAAGATCTCAATCTTTAAACAAAATTAATTTACATTTTGTTACAAATGTGCTACATATAATACTACTCATTGGTTATTTCAAACTGGATTTCCCTGATTTGCAGACTTTCATTCTATAAACATGGAAACTGAGACAATTAGAAAAATTAAAGTACTTACTCAAAGTCACACTTTAATAAAGTGGCAAATTATAATTTCAATCCATTTCTGTTTCACTTATTTTAAAGCTGTTACTTTCAATAAGTATGCAATACACTTTGCAAGGATTAGCATGGACTAAACAGGAATTTCATTATCTCATTTGAACTTCACAGCAGCACCATGAGGAAGTTATTAAGAGACTGTTCCCGTTTTATAGATGAGAAAAACCATAACATGGAGTTGAAGAGACAGTCTAGTCCATACCTACAACCTTGTCTAAACCTTGTCTTATACATAGGCAATTAGGTGGTAAGCTACTTTGTAGGGACACTATTGAAAGACACAGTCTCAATCTCACTTTCCCCATACACCCCCTGACTTACATAAGCATGTTAGTCCATCCTTAGAGAGTGAGTCATTTTACCTAAAGCATCATGTCTTGGGTAGTCACAGATAAAATATGAGCAATTTGAAAACAGATGCCACATTGTCATGGGTTAGGTAGCCCTGAAGCAGACACTGAGACAAGAATTTATGTGGAAAGATGAAAACACTCCCAGAGGAGAGCAGGAAGGAAAAGGTGGAAGGAGAGAGAAGGGGAAAAAGCCAAGCCAGCGTCTGCCTAATTCCACAGGAGAACCCTGAAGAGTTAAGTCTTGCCTCAGAGTTGTCTCTGCCCTGAGGTGAGAGAGCTGGGCTTTCATAAGCTTACATTCTTGAGTTGTTCATTAAGGACCACTCCAGAAGGATGTAAACTCCCAGGCTCTTGTGGACAAAGAGGATCCTGAGGTAACACCCGGTGGCTGTCGAAAGTGAAAGCACACAAAATCAGGAGGTCCCCTGTCTCATATTCCCGGGGCTGCCATAACAAAGTACCACAAACTAGGTGGCTTAAAGCAATAGAAATATAGTCCTTCACAGTCTGAAGGCTAGAAATAAAAAAGCAAGGAGTTGACAGGGCAGCACTCCCTCTGTATGGGAGGAGACTTCCTTGGCTCCTCCAGCTTCTGGTAGCCCCAGACATTTTCTTGGCTAGTATATGCATCACTCCAATATCTACCTCTGTCATCACATGGCCTTCTCCTTGTCTGTTTCTGAGTCTGTGTCCAGTGTTCCCTCTTCTTTTAAGGACACCAGTCATATTGGATTAAATTACTTCATCTTAACTAAGTATTCCTGCAAAGACTCTATTTCCAAATAAGGTCATAGTCACAGGGACCAGGGGTTGGGACTTGAGCATATCTTTCAGGGAACACAACTCAACCCACAACAGTCCCCCCAAAAATTGGAACAAGGGATTGTAAGGGATCAGGGCAGAGCTCCAATAATGTCTGTACACACATTATTAAGCCTATTCATTCATCATCATCTCCACAGAAAATTATGTGAGTGCCTGAGAGAATGGAAAATGGACAGGGAAGTTCTACTTTAGGTAGAAAGAAGAAATTGGAAGTCAGCAAGGGTCCATGGCCTGAGAAGGCCCTAAGGATATTGAGGGAACAGTCTTGAAGGACATTCCTACCATGAGGAGGGAAGCAAGATGATAATGGCAGGAAGAGAAGAAAGATAGAACATGAGGAGGTGAAGGAGCACAAAGGCAAATTTAACCTTCTTCACAATTTGGCCTAGTCTTCTGTGGCCTTCCTTTGGTGGATAAGTTTTCAACAAGAGTTATTATTCACACCCATGGGCTTTTCATAAACATAATAACTATTAGCTTGGGCTTTCATAAACAAAAGAAAACACTGTACTGTGTATTTTAATAAGCACACATTTTTGATTATTATAAGTCTATTAAATTCTCACAATAAAGAAAAACAAGAAGAAACTTCGAAAATTGCCTTTTTTCACTTCCAAATGATCTGTTTTATTTTTTTTCTTGCAAAATATAATTATAATAACTGCTCTTCAAAGAAGTCAACATTTAGGGCTGTTTTTTTTTTTTTTTTTCCTTATTTTAAACTCCTAAAGTATGGAAATATTATAGAGTTTAGGTGATGGTGGGAAAAATATACTTTTTACCTGTTTTCAGACACTCTGCTACATGTACACATTAATCATGTTTGGGATGATTTATTTCAGCATTCATGCTGGCCAATTTTATTAGTGTTTGCTTTGGCTAAATGGAAGAAATCTGCTTCCTATTTCACTTCTGTAAAAAGAACAGTTAGATTTGTGTGACCTTATATAAATCTACACTCGGCTTTATTCCTCAATCTCAGATACTTCCATATTCATATTTATCCAATATTCTTCCTCTGAAATGCTCTCTACAAAATCTCTTGATCTCGGCCTGCTTAAGTTATGTCTTTGCTTTGGTTTCTGACCCCTTCCAAATCGTTAATATCATACAGCCAGAAACTTGCCGTGTTCACCATGTGGTTCTCATCACAACCATTCCCCTCTTCATTACTCAGTCTTCAGTGCTGGACTCAAAAAAACCGCCCTCCCTCTCTGCTCGCCTGTCTACTATGCTGCCACCATTATCCCATTCCCTTGCCCAACCCCAAATGCCTTCCTTTGACCACTGGCACATAAATGGCCCTTTATCATTCCAGCTCTTGCTTAAGTCACCCAAATACCAAATACCATGTTCCTGCGGTTCCACAAAGACTTCCTCTTTTCACTTGTTGTCCAAACCTATGCATTCATAAAGAGTTCTCAGTTGCTGTCCTTCTAAAACATTGTCTCAAACATTGCAAAATGGTCAACAACACATTTATCTGATTTCATATTTTATATTCACTACTACCCTGGTCTCCCTGAGGCCAAGTAAATTCCTAAGACTCTGGTCAGCCTGAGGACTAAATAACTCTACTTTGATTTACTATAATGTTTGGGCCATAGTATTTGGATTTTCTTTTTCATGAGGAATACTTCTGAGGTAGAATTTCACAGATACTTTTTCCCACTTTTAATGTTCAAACTTCAGTTTCTGACACTTCTGCCCAATAGCTTATAGTTTGATTAAAAATCATACTTTTAGAGACCTTCAATGTTTCAGCCTTGAAACAAACATTTAGTGAATCGGTGCATTAAACTTCAATACCTTGCTGAGACCATTCATTTAGACTGGGTCCCTTTCTCACAGTAAATTCATATCAATAATCAAAGGTAGGTGTCCTGGTTTGTCTCTTGTGGACCCAGAAAATTCTGTTCTTAAGCTAAACCATTCCTGTGCATGGAAGTCTATTGTGTGTGGGGTCTTTTGGTTAGATTTATTTGAGAGACCCTTTGATTGCATTAGACTCAGTTAAGAGACTTTGATTAGATCATTTGATTAGACTGATTTTGATTGGACTATATCAGTGCAGCATGACTCAGGTTGGATCTCTGTGCTCTTACTGGAACCTTCTATAAACCATAAATGTAGACACACAGAGAGAGAAGACACACAGAAAAGGGAGCTCTGCCATTTTGACCTGACCATTTCAGAGAGAGGCTAAAAACACAATGCCCCCAAGAGACTGGGCCCATGGATCAGCTCAAAGCTGAAGAGCCATATGCCTGATCGCCCACAGCTGAGCTTCTGGAGATGGTGAACCTTGAGAAGGCAGAGACCTTGGCAGAGATTGGTTACTCTCTTGCCTTGCCATGTGGCAGGATGCCTCAATTTGGTCATTTTTACAACCTCAGAACTGTGAGCTTTTACCCTAATACATTTCCCATTATAAAAGCTACTCCATTTCTGGTACTTTGCATAGACTTAACCTCAAGTAATTCAAAATGTTTTAAGTTATAAAATTTGCTGATCAATTTACTGATTTTAAATAATTCAGGCTATTTAAAAATATTTGGATGAAGTATAAGAATTCAAAAAATCTTCTGGATATTTAGTCTACACTGGTAAAAAAAAAAAATTGAGATTTTAAACTGAATTTTTTTTCTCTCTATAGATGTTCCTGTTAGGTCCAACTATATACCTATTAGGTATACTATACCTATTAGGTCCAACTATAAATGGAGATTTGAAGTTTCCAACAGGATATGAAGGATAATGCTATCCCTTTCTCAAATTCCTTTACACTGTTTCATCTGAAAAATAATCAGAGATAAGAACTTTTGTTTCTGAGCTGTGTAAGCAGCCTGTTCTAGTAGAATTGTTAAAGAGGAGAGGGCTATAGATTTTAGTGTAATGATTTGGAGCATGGAATTGAAGTCAGACATGGGCTTAAGTCTTGACTAAACCATATTCTACCTATGAGCCCACAGCAAGTTACTTATCTCTTTATTTCAGTTTCCTCATCTGGTAAGTGAGGTTTAATACTGGTGCCTACTTCACAATGTTTTATAAGTATTAAATGAGATAATGGACATAAATTGTGTTACCTGGTGCTTAGATAAATCAGTGAGTAGTGAATGTTAATTATCACCACCATGATTCTAGGTACACTATTCAAATCTCAGTGAAGCTCTAAGTATAACCTGTTCAGAGATATATGACTATGGAAACTGTTGATGGAAGGAAAACACAACCAAATAAATAACTTAAGCAAAATTGAGAGAGGAGATTTGATACTGCAGTGCCTTGTTCTAACCATATAATGTATTGTCCACATTGAGACCCTTTTGAGAGTAAAGAGGGAACTATTAACAACTACTCCAGGACAAAGCATAAATAAAGACTGTCCCAGGATGAACCAGGATATAGTGTTACCCTTTCATTAGCACATTCTGATTCCTGGTAAAATTAAGGAGATCTAGAAAAGACCATCTCTTTTAACTCTGAGGTTTTCTATGCAATATAGTCACTGAAAGGCATGGCTATTACAGAGAATATAGTTTAAGCTAAAAAAAAAAAAAAAAGAAAAAAAAGAAGAAGATACAGCTAAACATCTAGAAACATCAAATGAAATCCAAAATAATGAACTTGTGGAAAGGAGGCAAATTTTAGTATCAAAGCCCTGGATCATGTTCTGGCTTTGAAATTTAAATCTGCAGGTAACTTGGGCAAGTCACTCAGTCTCTAACCCTTTGTTTACTCATCTGCAAATGAGAAGAGGCATAACAACACATACCCAATCATCAAGACATATAGAAACCTGCATTATACATTGTAAACACTAAACTACAGTTACTTGAATTAGCTATTCTCAAGAGTTTCCTGATGCTCCTCTTATGATTTTCTTACTTTGAGAAATGAAGAATGAAGAACAAGAAGTTTGTTTATGAAATGCCAGAACTGAAAGAATAATAAAAATTCAAAAGTCTCTACCTTGTACTCATGATTGCTGGCCTGATCTTAGAATCTTTTGTAATAATTAAAATTTTATATCCTTGAACACAATATTGCAATTGAACCAACATATATTATGGCCCCACTTTTTTTTTTTTTAAGTGTGTCTTAATGATTAATTGGTACAGAGTTTCTGTTTGGGGTGATGGAAAAGTTTTGGTGATGGATGGTGGTGATGGCAGCACAAGTTTGTGAATATAATCAACACCACCGAATGGTATACTTGAAAGTAGTTAAAAAAGGAAATTTTAGATTGCATATTTGTTATCAGAATAAAAATTTTTTAAAAACCTGTAGAACTGTACAGCACAAAGAGAGAACCCTAATGTAAGCTGTGGACTATAGCTAATTATATAATTATAATAGCATTCATTCATAAGTGTAACAAAAGAACCACACTAATGCAAAATGTTAATAATAGGGAAAACTGTGGAGGGGGGAAGGGTAGTATTTGGGAACTCTGTACATCCTAAATGATATTTCTGTAAACTTACAACTGCTCTAATAAAATTTTAAAAATCTTTAAAGATAGTTGACCAAACAGGTAATTAAACCAATAAAAAATAAGTCTTTAAGAGACTGAGGTTAAAATGGTTCAATTCAATGAGAGCCTGTGGATGGGTTAGGGAGAATTAGATAAAACTGTTTCCAGTGCCCCTAATTCTTCTAACTCAGTGTTTTTCAATTTGCCTAAACATTTGAATCACCTAGAGACCTTTAAAACACTAAAGATATCCTTCCCAAACAATTGACTGCTAATCTCTCAGGTGTGGAGCTTGGGTTTGTTTTTGTGTTTTCTTGTTTCTGTGGGTTGTTTTTTTTTTTTTTTTTTTAAGTTTCTGAAGCAATCTTGGTGGATCTTAATGCATAGCCATTGTTGAGAACCACCACCATAAATCAGCGACCAATGTGTAATTCAGAGGACACCATAAGTGTAACCTTTTTATCCCATCTCCCTCCTAGTCCTTCCCAACACCTAAGGCCCCAGAATCCCAGTGCCTTAATCTTTTTCTCTTTGCTTTTTCCCTAATCAAAACCCACTAAAAGGAAAGTCTCTGATAAATCCATTCACATCAAAGCATAACCCCATAGTAAGACTTAAGTATTAATCTTCCAATGATGTTTACATTTTAACGATGAACTAAAAGCTTTAAGATAAAGAAAGCACATCTTGATGGTAGAGATAGAGACATCAGCCTCGTAGGTAAGGAGGGGATTTCTGAGCATTTTCAGGACTTTTCCAGTATTTAAGAAATCCTGCCAAGGAGGTGATACACAGTCTGCCTGTGCCAAACCTGTAAAGTCCACATAGGTATCACAATATGAATAAAACAAGTAGTACAACTCAATAAGCTAACATAATTTTGCTTTTCACCTTTTATTTTCAGGACATTGTTAGGTGTTTCCATGGGTTATTTTCGTTTTTTTGTTTGTTTGTTTGTTTGTTTGTTTTTAATAATTTTTTTTTAAGAGATACTTAGATTACATAAATGTTACACAAAAATTACAGGGATTCCCATATGCCCCACTTCCCACATCTTCCACAACCTCCCACATAAACATCCTTCATTAGTGTGGCACATCACCTGCAATAGATATACACATCTTGGAGCTTTGCCACTAAGCATGGACCATAGTTCACATTGTAGACCACACTGTCTCCCACACAGTTATGCATGTTATATGGTGATATAAAATGGCCTATATCTGTCATTGCAATTTCACTCAGAATAATTCCAGAGTCCCGAAAAAGCCCCTGTATTACAACTTCTTTTCCCTCTCCCTTCCCCCAAAGGGTCTAGTGGTCACTGGCTCCACATTAATATTGTAATTACTTCCATTGTGTGAATCACAATATGTCTATAACAGAATACCAGTAAGTCCACTCTAGTCCATAGCTCTTCCCCCAATCCTGAGGAGTTTGAGATAGTGATGTCCACTCTACCTCCAAGTGAGAGGGGGCTTATATCCCATGGATAAGATGGATGGGATTATCCTGGCCTGCAGCTGCAGACTCTCTCCATTCCCTGGGATGGCCGTTGTCAATCATCATCTCCCTGCCAGGTGTCCAGGGTGAGTCCATTGAACTGTAGAGCAGGAGTTGCAGCACCACCAAGATTCCGGGCCCAGGTGGCAAATGGACAGCCCAAAGACTCCAGTCTCTGGAAGTACACCTACAAACTCAAGTACCACATATAGGTTTGAATAGAAGGGACAGATGGATCATGTGCAGGGAAGACATATTTGGGTCCAACTCTGTCACTCTCAGGAGCAAGGATTCCAAAGTAGGGCCCACTGATAAGGCACAAAATTCTGGGGCTATCCGCCCTGATATAGGACCTGGGTGTCTCCAAAGCCCTCAGGAACCCCTCTGTTTGGAAGCCTCTGAGGGCCTATTGAGATATGCATAAGCGTTACCTCTGGGATGACCTCCCGACACACTTTGAAGTCTCTTAGCCATATGACCTCATTTGTCTTTACCTTTTCCCCCTTTTATTCAAGGTCTTTTTCCAGTCATATTGCCTGTTGGCACTTGTTAGTAATCCTTCATTGCCAGGGAGGCTTGTCCCCAGGAGTCATGTCCCATGCTGAGAGGAACGTAATGCATTCATATGCTGAGTTTGGCTTAGAGATAGGCCACATTTGAGCAACAAGGAGGCTCTCAGGAGGCAACCCTTGGGCACCCCATAACAATAGGCTAAGTTTCAATTTCAAGAGCAAAGACTCATAAGGCTAGTCATCAATAACAAGAACCCATCAGTGGACCATCCTCCTTTGCCAGACACTGCCCCTGTACTTGGGGGACTGTTGCTTCTCCCTTGGAGAATATGGCAGAGCTCTCCAGGATGGGAATTCAATATATTCTCATTTATTGAGTGGTTCTCCACCTACTATGACCATGCCCTGTGAGCATTGATCAATTTTATATACCTTTTATGTATGTTCAGGTGAACTTCCTCCCATGCACACCCCCATCCCTGACACCGCCACCAATGATCCTCTCCCACCCCAGTTGTAACCCTTCTGTGATCCAAAGCTTCTTTAAAGATGAAGCCAATACAAAAGCAAAATATAATTAATAGGAAAATGAAATCATAGTGATGTTTAAATGTAAGAGATAAAATACATGAAAACTTAAAAAAAACGAAAAATTAAATTAAAGGATTGGGTTATTCAAAAAATGAGACAAATTTTTTAAAAATTAAAAATTAAAAAAAAATTTTTTGTTGTTGCTATTTTGCCTTTTATCACTGCAATATCTGGTGTCTGTGGCACCTTCCCCCTCTCACTCCCCAATGTCTCACTATTTTTCATTTAATTTTCAAAGAAGTTTAATGTCACAGCAAAGTCACACACAGAATACAAGACACTCTCATATACTCAACCTCCTCCCCCTTTCCTTACCTCATATTAAAACCTTTTTGTATGTGGATCATAGCATTGTTATAACTGATATACAGATAATGAAACATAGCTACTAAACATTGTCAATGGTTTACAGTATGGTTTACATTTTAGATAGTACACTTTTATAAATTTTGATGATACTTACCATGTCCTCCACAGGTTATTTTCAATCTCATATCACTCTTACAGAAAGTCAGGAATTGCTATCTCCATTTTGCAGATGAGAAAGTGAGGCCCAGAGAGGTTAAATTGCTCCTGCAGACACAGATGTGGGTTTGTCACCTGGCTCTGACTGACTTCAAACCCCAGCTCATTCCCTTCCCTCACATTTCTTCCCCAAGGGTGATGATTGCTTTTGAGAAGTGATTAAGGCCCTAACAAAATTAATTCAGAGCAAAAGAGGGAAAACAAAAACAAAAACAACCTGTTAGGAAGTTTGATAAAACCTGTAGAAATTTGGAGCTGCTTTCTTTCTTCTTCCCTCCCTTCCTCCTTCCCTCCATCCCTCCCTTTCTTCCTTTCTTTCTCTCTTTCTTTCTTTCTCTCGTTCTTTTTTCTATCTCTCTTTCTTCTTTCTTTCTCTCTCTCTCTCTTTCTCTTTTTCTTTCTCATATTTTAAAGCCAACTATCACAGAGAAATGCAAAAGTGTTTATTTACTTATTCATCCGCCACTGTTTCTGCTACCACATCAGATATTTTGGGAAGATCAGTAGATCTTCCTAAGCTGAGTTTGGCAGAAAACCCTTTTGTGGTGACACAGTAAGCACCATGTTCAGTGTAATCTTGTCAGGACAGAAACAAGGATCTACATCCCAGGAAGGAAAAGGGAAATGAGTGATTTGTATAGTCTACATCTAAATCGATGTGTTAAAGAACATACAGGTACATTTGATAATGTATTGGTTTGATATTTTGGGAAAAAATATCATCCATCCACCTAAATAATGGCCCAAGCAAGTCAGTTAGAATCATGGCATATTGATCATTTTTAAGGATAATTCAGTGAGTGGAAAATGAGTGGAAATAATTTATAAGACAGTAAATTGTGTTCTTATTTTTTAAGGCTGATTTAGAGTTTTGTATTTAGGGAATTGATATTGAATTTCCTAGTATTGGTTGCTGAAAATTAGTGTTTAAAATTACATATGAGATAAGATGAACTATACTTAGGTGTTATATTACATAGATCAGCTCTATCTCCACATATAAAGACAGAAATTGACAGGCAAAGTTATTCTGAAGGAAGAGAACCAGAAACATAAGAGAGAAAGTGAGGAGGAATGAAATGAGATTACCTGTTGAGCAAGGAATAAGAAGTTTCTTACATCATGCATTCCTATCATCCCAAAAAAGATCAAGAAAGTTAAATTTTAAGCAGAGGAAATAACTTTGGTTTTGGCTGCCAGTAGGGAAATGAAGGATAAATTACTCAGATGGAAAACCAAGAGTCAGTAAGCTTTAGCTGTACAGTGAGAGAGTAAGAAAGAGTGGTAGAGAAAATGACAATGTTTATGTAGTCAATATAAGAAGATAGAAATAAAGGGTGTAACAAGTCCACAGAGAGTTTTCAAATAAGCAGGAAGAGCAATTTCAAATCGTGTAAACACATAGAAAGACGGTAAAGTTGATGTTATGTAGATTCATCATGATGTAGTGTCACTAAACCTGAGTCTACAGCTGCAGCTAGAATGGAAAACTATAGAGTATGTGATGACAGAAACCTCAGCGATATATCACAACGCAAAAGGCCTTGGGAAGGACCAGACTCTAACCAGACAAGAGGGAGGACACTGGAATGAACATGAGGCAGGGGCCAGCCACAAACACGTATATTCTTGGTGGCAGTTGAGCTCTCAGTGACCAGACACAGACTTTATATGGGAGCAAAATATATAAAACCCAATGCCCTTAAAAGGCCATCACCCCCAAAGAAAAAAAGCAAACTTTACCCAGTAGGCAAACAATGCTGAGAGTTCACTTCCTCTAACTCTATAGTTAAGCTACTCGTGCAGGATAACATCACTCTACAGTCAGCCACTTTAGTCAGGAAGCAGTTTAATTTAGCTGAAACTGAAGGGGGGAGTTAGAAGAGCAGCTGCGATCCATTTGGAAAACTAGGTAAGAATAAAAGGAGCAAGTTAAAGGGAAAGCCTGCTCGGATTTGCTGGGAGCTAAATTTTGCAAACATCACAGGGTAATTCAGCTATAATCAGTATGAATAACAAAAGCTGAATTCAGAGTGGAGGCCTCCTATGTCAGAGAGCCAGGTTAAGGCAAAGGAGTGAGGGGTAAGTGGACCACTTGAGAAAAATAGATCTAATCACTGGATTCCTCCAAACGGGAGTGGGAGAGGGAGGACAAGAGATGGGGTGAGGCTAGAAGGAAGAAATCAGGGGGAGAATGGTGGAAAGGGAAGATTTCTGAGATGGAAGGCAGAAATGGGGACAAAAGGAGAAAAGCTGAATGTGTCTAATCAATGTTTGTCAAAGAGGATGTTATGTTGCCCCAGGGATATTCTGAGGGAGTCACAGGACCAGAGCTGTGATAATCCTACCATCTGTTAGGTGAGGGCAGCTTTAGATTTGCAGCAAAACCCTCTTCCTCTGCATCACTCTATTCTCTTTTTCTCTAACCATGAAGCTTGATTTCCTGCCCATCCAGCACTCCCTTCACTTCCCACATTTCCTTGAGTAGTTTCCTCCCTTCAATGTCAAGAGAAGTAAAAACATCACCTGCATCTCTTCCCAACAGCGGAATTATTCTTCCACACTTTTATTTTAATAGCAAAGTGGTTTAAGGTATGTTTAAGGGTTGTGGAAAACCTCAAAGGGATTACAGAGAGAAAAAGTTTTGAGAATCATGCTCTAAATAAAGAATTGGAGATGAAAACCTGTCATAATGAAAAATTAAACTAAACTACCTCGAATAAAGCAAAGGCACAACCAATGCCTTGGCGAGCAAAAAGAGGAATTCATATAATGTGGGACTGGTAATGAGGCAGTTTCTTGCCAATGTCTGTCTCTTTCTCCCTGGCATGTGTTAAGGCAACATGAGGGAAGAATTTGCAGCAATGCAATAGCAACATGCAACATCTGAAGATATAATCCTGAATATAAGTTTATTCTTACCTTTGGAATTTATTGTAACTTTTACCAGTCTAAATTAACCTGCATGAATGTACGTGTGTTACGTAGACTAGAAAGTCAGATTTTCCCCTTATCGTGAGACCTTTTTTTTTTTTTCCCCAGACTGATGAAAGCTGTTGTTAATGGGGAAAAGTATGGGAGAGAGAGGGGGTGAGGTATATGGGAATCCCTAATTTTTTTAACAAATCAATTTTATTGATAATATTAATAAAACATAAATATGTCCAAAGTGTACAATCAATGATATTCAGTGTAATCACATATTTGTGCATTAATCACTTTAATCATTCTTAAAGCACTTTCATTATTCCAATAATAATAATAATAAACAATAAACAAATAAAACTCATCACCTCTCAATCTCTCTATGCTTTCCTTACCATACATTGCTGCTATTCTTTTTCCTTCCCTCTAGTATATTGGCATTTATATTTTGTAAAAACTGTCTTATATGTGCTATATCCCCCATATTCATATTTGACATGAGGTTTTACCATCTTATACAGACCCATGTTTTATAGTTTTTAGGTCTTTTTGAAGTTTTTCTTTCTCAAATAATCAATATAGTACAGTAGCGAAGAGCCCAGGACAAAACCACCTTCACATATTAGTTATGGGATCCTGGAAAAGTTGACATTTGCTCTAAGGAGTGGTTTATTTGTTAAATGGAGATAATAATACCTGTATCACAGAGATGAGGTGAGGATTAAGAAAGGTAAAAAATAGTATTATTTTTTGGTACTTACTATATTTCAGGTAGTGTACTAAGTACTTTCATGTATATCTCATTAATTCCTGTAACTACCCTCTAACGAACTGTATGGATCACTGGATGACTGGATGACTGGATGGATGGATGGACAGACAGATGGATAGAAGGAATTAACCCCCATTTTAGAGAGGAGAAACTGAGCTCTAGGTTAAATAACTTGCACATGGTCTCATAGTTGATGGCGAGAGAGCCGGGGTTCTGTTATGCCTCCAAAGCGCCTGTTCTCTGTATTATACTATCATTTGTATCCCACAGTTTCTGTTTCTTTTCATTCTCCTCAGCCCCCAATCCTGCAAGTCCTACAGGCTGATTTCCTTCTCCAGCTCAAGTACTCAGGATTTTCACATTGCCTTCTTATTTCCCTTCCCAAAATCTGTTTTCAGGAAAAGATCTGAAAACCCATCTTATTCAACTCAGCAAACAGTAAAGGGCCAAGAGCAACTTGCCAGACTCTGGTTAGCTGCTGGAGACCCAGAATAAGATATGACCAAATGATTTTAGACTTAGTGATTTGGTCTCCAACTCACCTCTCCAACTCCTCACCTCTCCAGGCCCCACCTCTCAGCCGCACTCCATCTCCCCACCCCAAAATCCTGCAGAGAAAATTTGCTTTTTTTAGTAGAAAGTGAAGAAATGCAGTAGGGATGGTGAGTTCAGCTTTGGTGGAGAGGCCTATGAGCATATTTCTTTGATAGATAGACCTTTTGGTACCTCTGAAATCAACCAGTAATTTGGTTCCTACTCTGCCTGACCAGGACATATCTGATTTTCAAGCCAAATGGCAATATCCTGTGAGTACCAGTTGCCCCTAACAGAACCATCTTTGAATCAGAATAATCATATTTTTCCACTGAATGTCCAAAAGTCATGAAGAAATGCCCCCAAGCATAGAATTTTCTGAATGAGAATAAGATGTACACTAGAAAATCATGGTCTTCAGTGGAAGTATAGCCGCTTGGGAGAAAGGAAGACTTTGGAGTTAGAAAGCTAGGTTTTGGAAAATCAGTTCTGCCTCTCACTAAGAATGTGACTTTGAGCAAATTGATCAACCTCTCTGGGCATCTTTTCCCTGTCTTTAGTAGACTGAGCACCATAATACTTTTATCTCCTGGTTGCTCCAAAAATTTAGTGAGATAATTAAATGAAGCACTTAGATGCATAGTGCTTCATTGATAAATGGTAGCTGTCATTGCTACTAATATATGTTAAAAAAAAAAAAAATCAAACATCTGACAAGAGATTTTAATAAACTTGGTTTTGTTCTTCTGATTCTAAGACCTTCTACATATATGCTTTCTCTTCATTTATACAATTTTTATATATCTATGATGGACAACTAACCTCTGTATTTGGAAGTTGCCAGAATATTTTTCTGCTTAGTGGACTTTAACTATTACTAAATGACATTAGAATTCCCATGAAATTACTTATTATAGTCACACAGAGCCAAAATGAGTCATCATGATTAAAGTTATTGAAATAGCAGCTACCCAGGAAACCATGTATGAGTTTTCATACTGTAAAGTATTTGGTCACATGAAACCAACATCCAATGAGTAATATAAGTCACATCCCAGGGATTTTTATGGCATCATAGACAGTGAATAAGTATTTTCACACATCAAATAGGAACCAAGTGACAATATTGACTTAGACCCTGCAGTGAACTTTCTTTTTGAATAGAATATGAATTAAAATAGAGATATAATATTTTCATATAGCTTTAATCAACCATATATAGAGAGAGAGGGAGAGTTTTAGAGACACCCTAGAATAAAAGAAAAACTAAAACACTGATACAATGTGTGATTATGTAATATTATACACATATTCCAATGTTACATTTGGTTTAAAATGTTATTTAATCTTGTAATCTATATAGCAAACATAGACTATCAAATCTAATATATATTCCTAGGAGAAACAAAACAGCACTGAAATAATGAACACAATATTATTTTCTCTTCCCATGATTGAATTATCTCTTAGAGAAGCATAAATAACTACAGATCTGTTTTAAAGTTACCATATAAATTAATATTGCATTGAAGGTTTCTGAATCTTGGGATTCAGAAATAATAAGTAATAAAAATAAAACCAGCCTGATGCTGTGTATTGCTTGATTCCATAAATATGTAAAAATGATCTTTGCATTTCAATAATACTGCAAGTGGTTTGTATTGAAGTGGCATTCACACAGGATTCCCTGAATTTCCAGTCCCCAGTTGCCTCTGCTGCATACTGACATGGTACCTCGTGAATCAGAGGAGGGGAAAGGTGAGCATCCAAAGACAGGAGCAGAGGGGATTTGTCATGAAAATGTTGTAAAATTATCATAAAGTAACCTGAGAAATGATCACAAATCAAAAGCAAGTTTGACATGACTAACGTTTGGATGTTCAATGCAATTTATCTACTTGCTTAATTGCAAGCTGCCAATACAACCAATAAGCAACAACCAGGACAAGAGCATGCAACACATTTAAAGGTGGAGAATAGCAGATTCTCTAAAGTCCTTCGGTTCGAGGGCTGACACAAGGCAGGCAGGTATCTTTAATTGCAGGGGTTCTTAACCTTTTTTGTTCCACGGACTCCTTTGCCAGTCAGGTGAAAACCACAGACCCCTTACTAAGTCCACACTATACTGTGTCTCATTTAATAAATATATCACACCTGCACCAACACATTCCCACAAGAATAATGTTCTTTTTAATTAAAATTCAAGCTCACGGACTCCTTGTTAAGAACCCCTGCTAACAGGAGGTCTCCAGAGCAGTCTGATGTAGCATCAGCAGAGGATTGGAAGGTATCTGCAGGAGGCGCAGGTTACAGTGTAACGAGGTAGCAAACTTAGTGTACAGCATGGGCATTGGGGCCCCGAGTCAGAGCAACCAGGCTTCAATCTGCCTCTACCTGACATTCACCAGAGTGGCATCTGCCTTGGGTTTTTAAGCCTCAGGGGTCTGATTGTTAATTTCCTTATCAAGGGAGTGTCACTCTGGCAGGCATCCAGCTATTCCATATATATCCTTCTACTATTGTCTGCAATATATGCTTTGTTTTTCAACTTCTTTACATTCTAATTGTGGTCAACATGTTTACATTGTTTTGGGCATTCAAGATCAATAATATCATTTCAATACCCAATAGGATTGAAAGATTGAAATCAAACTCTTTGAGGAAAATAGAGTTGGTGGAATCAAGTGCTGGTTGAACCATTCTACATTTTTATTCAATCTGAAAATGTAGAACTTTAAGGTACTATATTTAGAAGCTACTATTTTGTGAAAAGGTTCAAGATTAGGTGAACTACTGAATGACTTGGTTTTGCTTTCCCCCCCCCCCCCCAGTAGCAAGTCTCCCTGCCCTCTCCCCACAGGCTAGCACAAATATAGATTAAAGTATTTCGTATTTTCGTAACTTTGACTCTACATACACTTTCTTCCATTTTCCTTTTTTTCTACTCAAGTACAGATGTTTACACATCTGAAGACACTGAGCTTATTCTGTGTAATCAACAATTATTACATATCATTAACATATTTTTCTAATGTCATACTTTATATTATTTACGAACATGAAGATTACTTCCTTTTATTTTAATGATGGCAGAAACTGAGGGTAAGCACTCACAGCTGGGAAGGGAATCCATGGCAGCTAACAGACCAGAAATCATTCCTTGAATCCTTCCTACTCAAAGTAAGGTAGGAGAAGTCTTCAAGCATTTTCAGCTTTTTTCCTATTTGTGAATGGGTGTGCATCTATTCTTATTTTTCTTACACTTCTTCCCCACCTGATACTCAAATTTCAAAGTGGAACATATAGGAGAAGCCTGATAATATATTAGGGGCAGAAATTACATTCCATGAGGAGTGACTATAGATTGGACATGCTGGCATTCTGAGCAATTTTATCTCTCTATTCTCCCGTTTACGTCCCTTTTTCCTCTACTTAAGCAAATCTCTTTGAGGGAAACCATAGATGTCAGGGGAAAGGGCCTAGGTTTTTATATCAGAGACACCTGCCCTAGAATCTCAGACCACCCATTTACCTTCTGTCCTTATCTTTAAAAATGAAGGCAAGAGGACTTCTGGGAAGATAGCATAGAAGTAGACAGGCAGGGCTCAACTGTCTCACAAACACAATGCAGGAAGGGTGAAAAGCTACACAGGGAGTTGTTCTGGGAATCTGCAGACCAGGAGAGTGCTGCACATCATCCAGGATGGAGAGGGACACAGAGACAAAGAAGCCAAATGAAAACCCTGAGTTACTAGCCCCTGTGGCTGAAATGGCACATACACACCACTGTCAAGGCAAATAGACTTTGGTAAAACCCCTGGCTCACTGCAGCCAAATGAATGGGGAAAGAACCTTCTCCTCCCTGGGAGAAATAGGCATCTGGCAGAGGGCAGAGAGTGGTTTCTCTTCACCGAGTTTGGCTAGCTGAGCCTCCTTTAAATCTCAAAAAGGACCTCAGCCAGCACTGGAGGGGCCCCAGGGAAAGGGGAAGAGGTGATCTAATCAGGTAGGCTGTCACACCCAACTGCCCTGGGAGAGAAAGGAACTAGGTCAGTGAGGGGGAAGGTGGAGACAGGTTCCGTACCTAACCAGCCAGGGAGAGAAGGAAGCTAGGAGAGATCGCCAACAAACTGTTAGAAGCCCAACTCCCTGAGGGAAAGGGGGTGGGGAGAGCCAGATAATCTTTCAGAAACCTACCTAACCTGTGGAGTGGGTAGAGCTTAGTGTAGGAACTCCTGCCTTGCATATACTAGGTCCCTGTTTTGATTCCTGGTATACCTCCTAAGAGAAGGGATCCAGAGAGTGATCCACTGGTTTGTCAGGCACCCAGCTGGCACCTTATGACAGGGAACTTATAGACTGAGATATTTTTGTTTTAGGTTTTTCAATCTGTTATTTATTTTATTTTTATTTTTATTTTATTATATTTTTTATTCTTTATTTGCTAAAACCAGATCCCTTACATGTGGAAGGCAAGCTGCAGGGTGATTGATTGATGAGCACCAGCAGCCTGAGGCAGTTTCTAGGGGACTAAGAGGGAAGCTTGCTTTTCCTGGTTTGTTTTTTTAATTTTTATTTTAATTTATTGTTTTTTTTCTCTTTCTTTGTTTCCTTTTTTGGTTTCCTTATTTTTTCACCTTAGTTTCTTTATTTTCTTTCTTTTGTTCCACATTTTATTGTTTGGTTATTTTCTTCTTCTTCTTCCTCTTCTTCTTCTTCTTCTTCTTCTTCTTCTTCTTCCTCTTCTTCTTATTCTTCTCTTTTCATCTTTCCAGTCTTTTATTTTATTCTACTTTTTTCTTATTTCTTTTTTTATTCCACCTTTTTAATTCTTATTCCTTTGTATTTTTCAGGATTTTTCACTCTTATTACTTATTTATTTTCCTGGCTCTTTTATGGTTACTTTTCTAATTTTTAAAATTATTACTATTTTTCTTTTTCTCTTCTCTTTTCTTTTTCTATGATTTTAATATTTTTTCAAGGGAACACAGACAACTACAAGGGTATAGAATAAGTGGAGCCAAATGTCAAAAAGGAACCTTAACACAAAACAAAACAAAATAAAACCTTAGAGTAGAAAGAAAAACTAATCATCTGAATAAGACCATGCACATAAACAGATGCCTAGATACCAACAAAAAATTACAAGCTATACTAAGAAACAGGAAGATATGGCCCAGTCTAATGAAAAAACTAAGAAACAGGAGGAGATGCAGAACACAGAACAACTAATCAAGGATGTACAAACAAATATCATGAACCAGCTTAATGAAGTGAAGGAAGAGATAAAGGATATTGAGAAGACATGAGGGAACATACTGAAGAAATAAACATAAATAAAAAGATAACAGATCTGATGGTGATGAATGGCACAATGCAAGAAATCAAAAATATACTGGAAGCACATTACAGCAGACTTGAACAGGCACAGGAAAGAATTAGTGATGTCGAAGATAGTACATCTGAAATTGGACAGATAGTAGAAAAGAGAAAAAATTCAGCAGAGACTAAGGGAATTGAATGAAAACATGAAATGCAGAAACATATGCATTATAGGCATCCCAGAGGGAAAAGAGAAGTGAAAGGGGGCTGTGGCCGTTGGGCAGTTTGATATAATTATGAATTCCAAAAGTATAATTGGATCGTGCTTGTAAACTGATCTGTTAATCTGGGCATGATTAAGTTATGATTAGGGCGTTGACTGGGCCACGTCAGTAGGGCGTTGAGCCCCACCCCTTGGTGGGTGGGGAATCGAATATAAAAGGCAAGGCAAAGAACAGAGTAGAAGCAGTTTTTAAGAAGCAGTTCTGATGTTGGAGAAGGCCCCAGGAGAAGAGAAGTGAGCCGTTTGCCTGATAGTCTGCAGCTGACCTTGTGGAGGAACCAGAAGAGCTATGCCCAGAGAGACATGCAACCCCAGGAAGAGAGGAACCCAAGAAGCCTGAACCCTGGCAGATGTCGGCAGCTGTCTTGCTCCAACACATAGCAATGGACTTTGGTGAGAGAAGAAACTTAACACTTTATGGCCTGGTATCTGTGGACTTCTACCCCAAATAAATACCCTTTGTAAAGACCAACCCATTTTTTGGTATTTCACATTAGCACCCTTTTTGCTGACTAATACGGGGGGCAGAAGGAGTGTTGGAGGAAATAATGGCTGAAAACTTCCCAACCCTTTTTAGGGGCATGGACATACATTCCAGGAAGTGTACCACACTCCAAACAGCATAAATCCTAACAGGTTTACCCTGAGACATATACTTTGTCAAATGCTCAAGACAAAGAGAGAATGCTGAAAGCAGCAAAAGAAAAGAGATCCATCACAGAGAAGGGAAGCACAGTAAGATTAAGTGCTGATTTCTCATCCGAAACCATGTTGGTGAAAAGGCAGTGGCATTACATAATTAAGGTGCTAAAAGAAAAAAAAACTGTCAGCCAAGAATTCTGTATCCAACAAAGCTGGCATTCACAAGTGAGGGAGAGTTCAAAATATTCACAGATAAACAGAAATTAAGAGAGTTTGTCAACAAGAAACCTACCCTTCAAGAAATACTAAAGGGAGTTATGCAGGTTGAAAGGAAAAAAACAGAAGAGAGAGGGTTGGAGGAGAGTGTAGACAGGAAGAGTATTTGTAAGAATAACTAAAAAGATTTTTTAAAAAAAGAAATAAAAACTAAATATGACATATATAACCCTAAAGAAAATATAGCTAATGTAAGTACTGCTTTAACAGTAATAACATTGATGGATTAAATGGAGTTATTGGATTAAACTCTCCAATTAAAAGACACAGATTGGCAGAATGGATAAGGAAACATGACCCATCTAAATGTTGTCTACAAGAAACTCACCTTAGACCCAGGGATGCAAGGAGGTTGCAATGAATGGTTGAAAAACAATTTTACATGCAAATAATAACCAAAAAAGAGAATGAATAACTATACTAATATTAGACAAAATAGACTTTAAATGCAACACTATTGTAAGAGACAAAGTCAGACACTCTATATTAATAAAAGGAGTACTCTATCAAGAACATGAACAATCGTAGACATTTATGAACCAAACCAGGGTGCCCCAAAATACAAGAGGCAAACATTGGAAAAACTAAGTGGAGAATTAAATGCCTCTACAATTATAGTGGGGGACTTTAATACACCATTATCACCATCAGACAGAACATCTTGACAGAGGGTCAATAAACAGAAACCATGAGTAATACATTAGATCTAGACCTAATAGACATATACAGAATATTACACCTAGATGGCATGATTCTATACATAGAAAGCCCTGAGAAATCTACAACAAAGCTTCTAGAGCTGATAAACAAGTTCAGTAAAGTGGCAGGATATAAAATCAACACACAAAAATCAGTAGCATTTCTGTACAACCATAATGAGCAATCTGAGGAGGAAATCAAGAAAAAAATTCCATTTACAATATCAATGAAAAGAATCAAATACATTGGAATAAACTTAATTAAAGATGTAAGGGATTTGTATGCAGAAAACTATACAACATTGTTAAAGGAAATCAAAGAAGACCTAAATAAATGGAAGAATATTCCATGTTCTTGGATTGGAAAACCAGACATCATTAAGATGTCTGTCCTACACAAATGGGTTTACAGATTTAATGCAATCCCAATAAAAATTATCATAGCATTTTTTACTGAATTGGAAAAGCTAATTATGTACTTTATTTGGAAGGACAAGGGACCCTGAATAGCCAAAAACATTAAAAAAGAAAAATGAAATTGGAGGAATCACACTACCTGACTTTTTTTTTTAAAGCATACTACAAAACTATAGTGGCCAAAACTAAATGGTATTGGCACAAGGATAGACATACTGACCAATGGAACCAAATTGAGACGTCTGATATAGATCATCACATGCATTGTCAACTGATATTCAGCAAGGCCACCAAGCCCACTCAACTGAGACAGAATGGCCTCTTCAACAAATGGTGCTTGGAGAACTGGATAATCATATCCGAAAGAATGAGAGAAGATCACTATCTCATACCCTATACACAAATTAACTCAATATGGATCAAACACCTAAATATAAGGGCTAAGACCATAGAAGATAATGTAGGTAAGCATCTATGAGATGTTGTAGTAGGAAATGGTTTCATAAACTTTACACCCAAAGCATGAGCAATGAAAGATAAAATAGATAAATGCAACCTCCTCAAAATTAAAAACTTTGCACTTCAAAGGACTTTGTCAAGAAAGTGAAAAGGTAGCCTACTCAATGGGAGAAAATATTTGGTAACCATTTATCTAATAAGGGCCTAATATCCAGCATATATAAAGAAATCCTACATCTCAAAAATAAAAAGACAAACAACCCATTTAAAAAATGGGCAAGAGATTTGAACAGACACTTCTCCAAAGAAGACATACAAATGTCTAAAAAGGACATGAAAAGATGCTCAACATCACTAGCTATTAGGGAAATGCAAATCAAAACTACAATGAGATATCATCTTATACCTATTAGACTGGCAACTATTAAAAAAAAAAACAGAGAACTACAAGTGTGAAGGAAAGAGAACACTCATCCACTGCTGGTGGGAATGTAGAATGGTGCAGCCATTGTAGAGGACATTTGGTGGTTCCTCAGGAAGCTAACTGTAGAAGTGCCACATGATCCAGCAATTCCACTTCGGGGTATATATCCAGAAGAATTGAAAGCAGGGACATGAATAGATAAATGTACACCAATGTTCATAGCAGCATCATTCACTATTGCCAAAAGTTAGAAGCAATCCAAGCTAAATGCCCATCAACAGATGAATGGATAAGCAAATTGTGGTATATACATATAATGGAATATTACTCGGCTGTAAGAAGGAATGCAGTATTAACACATGGGACAACATGGATGAATCTGGAAGAACTTATGTTGAGTGATGTAAGCCAGTCACTTTCACTATACATAAAAGATAACAGCTCTTACGGTGATGAAAGACAAAATGAAAAAATTTTTAATTTAACTTTTAATTTTTGTGTTTTGTCATTTATAATTATTATTATTTTATTTTCTTATCCTTTTTATTTGTTTTTTTTTTTTTTTTTTTTTTTTGCTTTGTTTTGGGGGAGGTTTTGAATCGCAGAAGGGCCACCACTGTGACAGGGGAAGATCACTGGTGTGGGGTGTCTGTGATGGGGGATATGTGAGGAGAGGTGCACCTAGGGCATGCTTCCATGGCATATGAATATGTTCAAATGGTCATGCGGTGTTGTCTTGGTGGGTGGAAACCCACACAATAACTGAAAGAATATTGAATGCCCATCCTGGGGAGTCCTGCTACATTCTCTAGTAGAGTGCAAGAATCCCCTGAGAACATGGGCAGTGTCTAGCGAAGGAGAACAGACCATTACTCCAGGCCTTTGATTTTGATGGTTGTACTTATGAAATTTGTTCTTGTGAAATTGAAACAGCCTAGTAATGTATATTGCCTAAGAGTTACCTCCTGAAAACCTCCTTGTTGCTCAAATGTGGCCTCTCTCTAAGCCAAACTCAGCATATAAATGTACTATATTCCCCTCTACATGGGACATGACTCCTGGGGATGAGCCCCCTGGCACTGAGGGATTATTATCAAGTGCCAACTAGCAATGCATTTAGAAAATGACCTTGACCCAAAGGGGGAAATATTAAATACAAATGAGTTTTTATGGCTAAGAGATTTCAAAGTGAGTTGGGAGGTGACTCCAGAGGTTATGCTTATACACGTCTCAGCAGGATCTCATTGACTGCCCACAGTCAAACAACAGGGCTCCTCAGGGCTCTAGAGACATCTAGACACTATAGGCAGTGCAGACAACCTGAGGAATATGGCACCATGTCAGTGGGCTTCACTCTGGAATATATGCTCCCTAATGTAACAGAGTTAGACTCATTTATAATTCCCTACACATGGCTTTTCTGCCCCTTTTATTTGAACCTAAGTAGCTTTATATTCTTTAAATATATGTCCCAGAGACTTAAATCTTCAGTCTGTTTATATGCTGGTTGAGCCCTGAATCTCGCAGAGTTGCAACACCTACTCTCCAGTTCATTGGACTCACTGAGGACCACTAACAAAAGGTTCATGATGGACAATGCCCATCCCAAAAAAACAGTATCTACAACTGCAAGCCATTTCTCAATCAGAAAAAGAGTGGGCATCACCATCCCCAAATCCTCAAGATTGAGCAGTGAACAAACATAAGGGGGGAATGCAACTATGGACAAGTAGACTTATTATTCTAGTAATGGAAGACCTTGTTTCATTGATAAAAAGGCAGTGGCCACCAGAGGTTCTGAGGGGAGGGAGAGGGAAGAATAGGTGTAACATGGGGCATTTGGGGGACATTGGAATTGTCCTGCATGACATTGCAATGACGGATATGGGCCAGTATACATTTTGTCAAACCCTATAAAATTGTGTGGTGCAAAATGTAAACTATAATGTAAACTGTAGACCATGGTTAGTAGCAATTATTCAATATGTGTTCATCAATTGTAACAAATATACCATACTAATGAAAGATGTGGCTAATGTGGGAAAGTGTGGGAGGGGAAGGGGGTGGGGCATATGGAAATTCCCTATATTATTGATGTAACATTTATGTAATCTAAAGCTTCTTTAAAAAAAAAAAAAAAGACTAAAAAAAGAAAGTAACATTCTTATTTCACAGAGTACTTGTAAGAGCACTAAATGACCAAATGGAATAACTATGTAAAGCAGTAAAACCTGTCATGACTCATGGTAAGAACTTAACGAATGGTGCTGTTGTTCAACAGTCAATTGTCTTCCCACCGCCACTGCCACCACTGCCACTGCCGCTACCTTGACACACTTGTACCTCCCTCACGAAAGCCCCTCCCTTTCCACCTGCCACATCACTTCTTTGAACAAATGCTTGTCAAACACTACCCTGTGCAAGATCTCATGGAGATAATTATAGGAAATGACAATATGTATGGAATATTTCTCTAACTAAGCAAGAGAGTCAATACACCTCTATGCCAGGTGTCACCCAGGTGCTGACTGAGCTCCACAAATTTTGAGCTGTGTGAGCCTGGGAAAGTTGCTTCATCTTCTGAGATTGTTCCTACATATTTACATTGATTTTTATATTAGCACTCGTTTAATTTTGTCTTGACAAGGTCATTACATTATTATATAAGATTAGATTACATAAATTTGAGAAAGGACTTTCAAAATTATAACATTTAATCTATAAGATGTTTGGTGTAAATCTAAAAAATATGTCATGATAAATCTGGGAGGATATCATCCTCTCTATATTCTTTCATTTCACTCTCTATAAAATTTTCCTTGACCAATATTTGTAAAAAAATATTTTAACTACTGATATAGATATATAGATATAGATAGATATAGATATAGATATATAGATAGATATAGATAAGTGTATATATACGTGTGCCTGTGTATTCAGGATTCACCTATTCTAAAATGTTCCCTTGTCTCTCTTCTGCCTTACTCCCACCCCATTAGTGTTGTAAAAGTCATATTATTTTGATTAAAAATAATGTTTTTTTTTGTTTTCTTTGTCTCTCTTCTTATTAGGGACATTGTGGGTTTACAGAAAATTCATGCAGAAAGTACAGAATTTGCAGATAATTCCCCTCACACAGTTTTCTCTATTATTAAAACTTAGCAATACGTTGGTACTTTTGTTACAATTGATGAAGCAATATTATTATAATTATACTATTAACTATGATCCATAGTTTACATTAGGGTTCACTGTGTTGTACAGTTTTATGTTGTTTTTCATTCTCATAACATACACACAACCTAAAATCTCACTTTTTAATCACTTTCAAATATACAACTCAGTGATGTTAATTACATTCATATTATTTTGATTTTAAGGAATAAACTCTTCTATTCAAATTCCAATTCTTACTCCTGCAGGACTTAATGGGTCATAAATGACCCATTTCAAAATGTGGTGCAATCTTTTCCTATTAAAGTCTAATGAGTCCAAAATGAGGTGACAAGGGAAAAAGGAGTCAGGTGTTGGGCCTTTCAATCTCTTCCATATACATTGTTGGAAGCAGTATTTTAAAAGAGGAGCTTGCAAAAGAACTTACTTTCTAAACTTACTTAAAGAATAGGTTTCCTGGGGTGAAATTTGAATTTCTTTCTTTGTTTATCACCTATATTTTCCTTCTGACCTCACCAACAGGCTCTAATGTAGCACTCCAGTTTACATCTGAATCAAGTCCTCTCCACAGGCAGTGTAGACTGGTTGGATTAGGTAAACTGAAATCCCATCTAGATAAAGTTGCCCTGAGGGTTATGAAAGGGCAATACAAAGAAGTCAGGTAAAATGTGAATGGAGTCTTCTGTGTGAAATAAATTAACTACAAAAGGCCCCAGGTGGCTTTTCCTATCTTCCAAGAATTAACAATGTTTCTTTGTTATTGAATAAACTTGTGGGATTTTTTTGTTTTAATGACAGAATAAATGTTACATATACACTATATAATTCATTCCATCCTGGCAGGAAATGGCCTTTTGTTTTCTCTGGGGAACTGTGCAAACATCTGGATAATCTTGAAATCTTTTAATATGAAAAAGTGGTAATTATCCCCAAACTTACTACTTCCCACATTTATTTCCTCTTTTTCAGTGATTAGGAATTTCTTTCTTCCTCAGTGAGGACTTAAAGATTGCTTACCAAGGAATTAATTCTGCAATATTGTCCAAAAGGACATAATTCTCAACCTAGTCCCACAGAAATTCACAGAAAGTTAATTCTTACCATTTTTCTTCCAGGCAGCCAAATTTCCTAATTTTACAGATGTTCTTTTTTTTTTTTTTTTTTTTTTTTTTGCCAACATAGCTTCCTTTGGATTTGACTACTGAACTGAAACATCGTTTTAATATAATAAGCAGCAATGCATGGTTATTTATATTTAGCTCTACGTTCTCATTCAACACTACCTTATGGAAGAATTTTGACAAGCAATGTACAAATGTGACATGGGTACAAAAGCATATCTCAGAGGTCTGGAATCTCTGGGTGAATTCCATGCTCAAGTATAGTGCTGTTTAACCCTGGAGGAAAATTCCCAATGAGTTGCATGGGATATGAAGGTGGCCAGGACATTTTACTTTCCTTTTTTGCTTCCCAGAAAGCAGTAAGAGTCCTTTCCTCTCTTTCACATGTCTTCTTATTTTCTTTTCTCCTTTTATGTACTCCTGAGTGTTGGTTCTTTGTTCTTTTACTCAATCCACTCTGTTTTTTATGATCTAGTCCACAAAATTTTAATCTCAAGTACTTTTCTTTCTTCTATTTCTCCCTTGCTATATCTCAGTAGGTTTTGTTTGTTTCTTTGTTTTGTCTCTTTATTAAAAGTATATCTATAGTTGTAGAATTCAGCTGAATTCTTGAATTCCTACACTTGAATTCCTTTATTCTCTTTGTGCTGGCTTTAGTCTTCTATACTGAATTACAAGGACCTGGAAGGGAGAGGAAAAGCTAAGTAGCCACCAGGCTTGATTTTGTTATAAACACTTTTTTTTTTTTTTAACTTAGACAAGTCTAGTTATGTTTTGGGGTTGCAGGTTTCTGGTCTGAAACAATAATTTATATGTGCTGTTTATGGGCTTTAGTGTGGAATGATGAGTTGTTCCCTCTAAAGTTTTTTGAAGACATAAACTTGGATAGAATTCTCACTGGCTTAAATAGCAAATGTTTATTGATCCCTGTTATGTGTCTGGAATGTGCTGTGCATTAGGGGAGCAAAGATGAATTGGGATCCCCTTCCTCAAGGATTCCTCTTTATTGAGAAACAAGCTCATATACAAAGATAGTTCAATAGACCATTAACTGCTTTACATTACAATAATCCAAATCTGTGCTAGGACATATTAAATGTATTTTAGCACAACTATATTATTTTTATTGTTCTATTTTGAAATAATGGTAAGTTGGAGAACTGAAATAAATTTCCAATATAATATGGTCTTTCTGGACTCACGCTGAATTATGCAAACTACTTTGAAAAAATTTTACTCAGTAAATACCAGTGATTAAACATTAATATTTCCCTTTATCTAATAAAGTAGACACTATTGCTTCATTTTAATTCACATATTTCCATTTCAACTGTAGGGAAGGGAAGAGGAATTGACATTTGTTGAATACCTACTGTGTGCCAGACAGGATGCTAAGTGCTTTAAAAAAATCATTTCCATAATTATGCTTAACAACTCTCCAAGGTATGTATTGTTATTTCTATTTTAAGGATAAGGGAAATTATACTGAGAAATCAAAGGTCACCTAACCAGAAAACATTAGTCAATATTCACACCCAAGTTCATTCGCTCTAAAACCCTTGCTGATTCTACTATAGCACATCTCCACCCCAAATGAAAAACCACAGACCTGCAGTTCAAATAGCCTTTTAAAGTTATACAGGACTGTTGTGGCCTCTGAGCCCAATGACCTTACCCTACAGACAAATAAAATAAGGACCAGAGAGTTTAAATTGCTTGCCAGCATTCATTCTGCTAGTTGTTGTCGGAGACTGTCAGAGACACCATTTTTTCTTTAGGACTAATCCACGGTCTGGGACATTCTGTCTAAAAAAAATAAAAGAATGAGCTTACACAGAAATGTGATGACCAAAAAATTACAGAAAGATTTTTTAATGGATGGAAGTTTGGATTTGAGAACCAGAAAACTCCCTTCCTCCTCTTTGATTCTTTGAGGTTGTATAATTGAGGACAATTTTCCATGATCTCCTCTTCAAATAAAAATAAACGACTAACTCACTTTCCTTTCTGCCTCAAGGTCCTTACATTTTGATAATTTTTTATCATTTTCAGTGCTCTGGGTTTTGTTTTGTTTTGTTTCAAATTTCCTCTTCTCTAACCTGACACCAGAATCCAAAGGCAAGGGCAAGGACAAGCCAATACAAAGAGGTAAGGAAGACTCTCTCTCCCCTCCCCTTCACACAAACACATTTAAAATAGCCTATGTTTTTAGCAACCTGGCAATCCAGGATTAAGTTTATTAAAATAACAACAGCAGTAACAACAAAACACATGGAAGTCAAGCACCAATATGGCAGGCACAGGGTTTTTGTATGCACACTATCCCAATTTTCACTTTTCTTGTAAACTGGCTCCCATGTTTTTTCCTATTGCTTTCTGAGCTATTTTCCCCTAAACAAATATTGTTTTAAACCTTATATATAGAAATAGGGTAACAAAGGATTTTTTTCTTGTTTTCCTTAATTTTTCTTTAATATAAATTGAATTGGTAATATCAATTTTTAAGTTATTTAGTTATTATTTTAGCCTTTTATCTAAAATATTAATTGACATCGAATTGATTACTGCAGGGCCATGAAATTTAATTTTTATCACCAGAGTCCAGGATTATGGATGGGCAGAGGTGTAGAACATTTTCTTATTTTTTTTTACTTTTAAAAACAATCAATAAATCACTGGCAATTAATACAGATTAAGGGAAAAATTAGCTTTGACTTGATGATAAATTTTATATTTTAATCATCATAAGAATTTATGCTCATTGTGAATCATTCAAACTTTATAGAAACATTATAAATAAAAGTGAAAGTTTCTCTCATCATATGCCCTCACCTCCCACTGATCAAGGTTAACCGCTACTAACAGTTTAATTTCTAGACTTGTAGAATTTTATGTTTTTGCATATGCATATGCATACAAGATCACACTATACATAATATTCTGCAACATGCTTTTTTCCACCCAAAAATATATTATGGGAAAATGTTTATGTTTCTACATACAGATCGGCCTCGTTCATTTTAATGTCTCCCTAGTATTCCATCATATGGAGCTGTCATAATTTATTTAACCATTCTCCGGTTGATAAACATTTACCCTGTTTTCAATTTTTCACCATTACAAATAATGTTGCAATAAACATCCTGGTACATATATTATTATGACATGTTTATTTTTGCCATTTACCCTAAAAAGTCTCACAAACACACAACCTGGAACTGGACAAACACTTCCCTGTCTATTTCTGAGGCTAAGCTATGGCTTTTGCAAATGGGCAAGGTCCTACAGAGAACCAAACACTTGGCCTTTAAACAGTGGGCTACAGATGACTTCAGGGCTGTGAAGATCAATGGATCTTAATATATTCTCAACAATCAGAGAGCCCATTTAGATACAGCCTGGGATCCACAATTCATGTTTATAAAAGGAAGGGATAAATGGGAGGGGAAAAATGAAAAGTCTCAAATGGTAGTGCCAGAAATACCAAGCACACCAAAGGACATCTGAGGTACGATGCAGAATAAAACTGACACTTCCCAAGTGCTTACAAAAAGCAAAGGTCAATGCTCAGATAAGTTTTAATAAGTTTGTTGGCTCTGTAGGGGTTACACACCCTCTAAAGTGCTATAATCATTACTTGTCATGAGTGTCAAACTACTGCAGTGGCATCTACTAGCAAGTATGAGACACAAAAATAGCCAATGTGCAATGTTACATGCAAATAACACCTTGATCATTAGCAGAGTGCTCAATCTCCTAGCACCATGGCATATCTAGCATATATCGAATATGCCCACCCCCAAAAAAACTTTATTTCTCCTCACTCCAATACCATCTCTCTCTTTTTTTTTTTTTTAACAATTTATTGAAGTATATCATTCATACATGAACATACATAAACTATAAGTGTTCAGTAAACATCGTGAACTTACAAAACAAACATGCATAACATCATACAGGGTTCCCACATACCACCCCCCACAAACACCCCGCATTGCTGTGAAACATTTGTTAACAAATTATGAAAGAGCATCATCAAAGTATTGCTACTAACTATAGTCTGTATCTTCCTCCCCTATACATTTTTTTAAGGATTTATTTATTTATTTACTTACTTTTATCTATTTTCACCTCCCCCCCCCCGGGTTTTGCTGTTTTTGTATCCATTCGCTGGGCAACTCTCTGTGTCCGTTTCCTGCACTCTCTTCTCATCCTTCCCCTCCTGTCTTCACTGGAATTTGATCCTCAGAACCTCCGATACGGGAGAGAGGCGTCCTACTGCCTGTGCCACCTTAGTTCCTGGTTTTTCAGTATGTCTCGTCTTGACTCTCCCTTGTGTCACTCTCCTGTTTCATCATCATCTTGCCGCGTGGCTTGTGGAGACTGGGGGACTACCCACTCACAGGGTCTTGTGTCGCACCTGCACACAGGGCCTGGCAGCGTGCCTGCTCGTGGGGTCTGGTGGTCCACGCGCCTTCTATATTTTTCTTTTTTTTAAATTTTTACCAGGAGGTCCCGGGTATTGAACCCAGGTCCCTCCATATGGGAGACAGATGCCCAACCATTTGAGCCTCATCCGTCCCCCTGCTATATCTCTAAGGTTGACCAAAGATACCTAGAGTTATAGTCTTTTCCCATACAGGATGGTCATATAATAAATCAGCCTTAGTTTATCACCAGCATTCTAAAAACCATACCTAGGGAGAAAAACTAGGTCTGGGGACACATGCATGGTTTCTAATATAGCGAATGTTTAGCCTACCCTGATTATCATAAAATCAGGACAGTGAGAATATTTGCAACTATATCTCTTTAATTAACATGATAGCTACAATTTTTGAGCACTTACAATGTGCCCAGCACTATGCCAAGTGCCTTTTGGACATTATCTCATTTAATTTTCACAACAGTGCTATGAAGTCAAGGCTATCATTATTTCCATTCGTCAGACTCAAAGAGAACACACTGTGAACAAATGCGCCAAGGTCACACTGCTAAGTGGCAGAACCAGGACTCAAATCCAGGTATGTCCATTCCAAAGCCCAATGTAACTAATCACTACAGAATATCATTCATTTTATTCTAAACATTCATGGAAGAAGTTTGTTGTTCAGAGTGATAGAACTCTGTTAATACATAATAATGAGAAAGTAGAACTATTCAACCTCCATTAAGTTTATTGGTTGCTGAGGAGTGCAATACTCAGATTGTCAAAATCAGAACAAATATTGATGAAGTAGCCCTAAAGCCCAAAGTAAGGCACAATAGCCCTTCAAAATGTGTTAGAGACCTTCCCAAAAGTTCTATAAGAACACCAGGTAAAATTGTTGAATCATGTTGAAATCTTTGAGAAATCATGGATAATGAAATAAATGCATGATAGGAAACAGACAAATATAGATTTGAGGTTCAAAGAGAAGAAGTAGGATTCTTCAAAATTTGTAGCTAGGGGTATTTAACAAACATGACCAAGATTCTGGGGCTGATTATTAAAGGAATCACTTATTTGGAAACAAAACAAAAATCTCCAGTCAGAACTATAGATTTCAAAAAGAGAAACTCTAGGTTTCCTTTTTTTCTTTTTTGATGGATCAATTTAACTGGGCATAGCTGAAGACTCTATCATTTTGCATAAAGGTATTTAGTAAAATCTTTCCTGATAATGATATACAATATAGAGAAATACAAGGTCAATTGCATACAGTTTGGTGAAGGACTAATCAATTCAACAATCAAAACTAAAAATGTTGATTGAGTCTATGTCTAAAAGAAGAGTTCCTAATAGCAAGTTATAGCAAATACACTGGGTAACAGAATCTGCATTCACACAGTTTATCACAGGATGTCCAGACCTAAACCTTGACAGAAAAAATTTAACACTGATAAAGTAAAGCAAAATATCCAAAGTTTCATTTCCCTAAGCAATTTTGGATCATATTACCTGATGGCACGATTAAACATTCTTGATGATATCAGAAAAAATGAGCAGACAAAATAAAGTTCTATCAGGAAATTTAAATATCTAACACTACACTAGGCATGCATAAAGCCTTAAGTAGATAGAATACATAAAGACACAGAATAGTAGGCAAATTCAAGCTTCATGACTCAGTCACTTTCCTGGCACCTAACTTTGTTTCATTTCTTTCCTAGGCTGGAAAAAGTCTTTAACTTCTTCTTTATTAATTCTATGCCTCAGTTTCCCAGCTGCTGAAACAAATAACATAAAATGGGCTGGCTTAACAACACGAATTTATTGGCACATGGTTTTGAGGCTAAGAGAAGTCCAAAACTGAGGAATCAGCAAGGTGATGCTTTCTCCCCAAAGATTTTGGCGTTCTTGGTGCTGGCTGGTGACAGCTCTTGAGTATCCTTGGCTTTTCCTTCACATGATGATGTCTTCTCCTTTCTACCCTGGGTTCCTATATGTCTCACTTCTTCCCAAGGCTTCTCTTTCTGTCGAAGCCTTATTCAGTTTGGACACTCCTTAACTAATAACATCTCCAAAGGGCCTACTGACAAATAGGTTCATACCCACAGGACCCAGGGTTGACACCAGAACATGCCTTTTAGGGAGGACATGACTCATTCCCCAACACTCATTATCTTTTACAGAAAATCTGCTGCAAATGCTAACTTCTGTGCCACACAAAATAATTTAATATAATTTAATATGACATTTAGAACAGACCCCATGTATTGCCAACCTAACAGCTATTTGCCCCTTTTTCATGATGTCAGAGTCCCCCATTTGTTTTGGGGTCTACTCTTCCCCACTGGACTCAAATAAACGCTGAAGAATCAAAGCCAATCATGATAGTTGTGTCTTCCTTGTTTATGATTGGTTTGGAGTAAGGGCATGCAACCAGTTTGGTCAATAATACATTTATATATGCATTTATTCATTGCACAAGTATTTACCGAGTACCAAAGATATGGAAGACACTACATGCTGAGGAAACAGCAGTGAAATAAAACAAAACTATCTCTGCCCACATGAATCCTAGATTCTGGGGAAGAAATAAAAGTAATAGAAAACATGAAGAGATTCTACATTTAAAAATTTTAAGAATGCTGGAGGAAGAAATTGTTCTTTATCCTTTTCTGACCTTGATGAATAGGATGTGATGCTTGGAGCTTCAGCAACCATCTCTCAATATGGAGAAGGAGATAGCCAACATGGATAGGAGAGCAGAGCAGACAGATGGAAAGAAACTTTGCCTTCATGGCATCATTGAGCTGCTAAACTAATCAACCTGGAGCCACCATATTGGTTAAGCCACTTCATTTGAGTTTTTGTTTACATTCTTTTGAGAGCATCCTAACTGATATGACATGATATAAAGGTTTGTTAAAAATATTTCAGAGCCACATATATGATATGATGTTAAGATTTGATGAAAATTTGAGGTGTGTATATAGTGGTGAGCATCATGTTCTATATTCTTAAATGTGTTTGAAATATTGTATAATAAAATGAAAACATACTGAAAAAAAAAAAAAAAAGATTTCAGAGCAATCTACCAAATCTCTGATCACTTTTTTAATAGGCAGAATTGACTGGAAAATCCATCACCTCAGTGATAATAGAAAACATTAAACAGAAAGATGAAGATATGTTTTGCCTCGCTAAGCTTGTGTGTTGGTCAAGGGAGAGGAAAAACATATACAGAATAAAGACAGACCACCAGCCCACTAAGATGAGAATATACATCCTTTGTAAATATATTTCAGTATAAATCTAGGTTCCTGTTGCTGGCAAAGGTAGGTATTTATCATCACAGAAAGGTTAAGGTTATTTTGAGGCTTTCTTTCTGTGTGTTCGTACTCTAACAAGGACCTATCACTAATCATAAGGGGAATACTGGTTTTGCATGTTTAAGAACTCGTCTGATTTCCAAACATTGTCACTGGAAGCTTAGCTTAGAGTTGGGTTCCTTAGTTCAAAATTGAAGTATAAGGAATATCTCAAGTTTTTGTTTTATTTTAGGGCACACACAGACATATATCCAAATCATCATCTATGAATATATATATAATATCTATAGTGGTAAACTGAAACCAGATCATACCAACTTGTGAGAACCAATTTTATGCAACCCCTCAGCTCTGCCTTAAGCAACATCATACTGGTTGCTTGATATCACCCATTGTGGATGTGGCAGCAAATGCTGCAAAATAGGGCTTCCCCTGCCAAGAGCTGGTTGTTAAATGTTTGCTAGCATACCACTGTATATATCCTAAATAAATATATTTTTTAAATGAATGGATACATTTTTCTAAATCATCTTATAAATGAATATTTCTATATACCTGTATACATGAAAATCAATGTCTAAAAAGATTTATATGTTATATTGTAATCCTTTAAAATATATATAATATAAATACACATATATATGAGCAATCTTTAGAAGATGATTTATGGTTTGGAAATTCTAATTTGAGATCTAAATTAAAAACATATTTCTTGATAAGTATATTAAATGAAGAAAATGTTCATTTTAATTCAGATATAGAAATGGATAACATAGTCAGGAGGTGTTCCCACTTAGTGAGAAGAAGCTATGTTGCTTTCCAAAATTTTTTAATGATGTGGCTAAGAGCAGGGATGTGCTTCCTGTAATTACAAAGTGCAAAAATTCCTCATTTGCTCAGAAATGGAGTAACTTGTTCAATAAATACTGAATGAGTGAATGCTTGAGTATCTGCAATTTTGCAATGTATATTCATGGTTACTTTTCATACAAAGCCATGGCCTTTATCTTTTAAAAATTTATATTTCTGTTGATCGTACAGGAGATAAATCTTTCTTTTTTTCTCTCCCCTCTTCCTTCCTCTCTCTTTTCCTTTTCTTCCTTCCCTCCTTCCTCCCTCCCTCCATCCCTCCCTCCCTCCCTCCCTCCCTCCCTTCCTTCCTTCCTTTTCCAACAAACATTGAGTTCCTTCTGTGGAGCATATACTGTTTGCTATGTATGAATAAGACAGATAAGAACAAGTACTTGCCTTTAAGAAGCTTATTATACTCTAAGAAAACAGAAGATACATTTATAGATAGTTTGTATTAGCTTGGTGACTGTTATCTGGTAAACAGTAAAGGCTACCAAACTTCAAAATGAGGAGAGAGCACGATGAGCAGTGATTATGTGGAGAAACTTAAAGAACAGGATTCGATGAGGTAATGAAAGTTTCAGAACCATAACCAAAATGTTAGCTTAAAAATGCACACTCCATTTAACTCATTCATCACTTTCTTTTACTTCAAAAAATAAAATTTTAAAAGCTAATTTTCATAATGAAAATCCCACTTAATGAATTTTGCAGTGTCCTAGAAAATTTTTTATTAATCCAGTCCCATTGTATAGCCATTAGAAAAGCTTCAGAATGCTAATAAGGAAAAGGAATGTTTTAATGAAATGAAACATTCTAACACAAAGCTACCCAGATCTTGCTGCTCAAGATTCTCATTGGAGAAATGCTAAATACTATTAAAGGTCTCTCCAATGGCGAAGCCCTGGGGCATAACAAACTCCTCCAAGAATTATGTTCTAAATTAACTGGTGTTCTCCTAGCTCATTTATTAGAACTTTATAACCAGATCTTGAAATTAAAAACCATCCATGTTTACACTTCGTCAATATTTTATTCCTCATATTAAGAAGGAAGAACTTCTATGTTTCTCATTGGCTCTATGCCTCTGAAAACACCAGTTTGGAGGGTATGACTCAGATTCTCACCTGGCAGGTAGAACACAAAATGTACTCTTTTCACTCTTGAAGACACACTTGGACCCTTGCTAGGATAATCTCTCTGGCTAATGTATGAACACTCATTGATAATATTTTAAACATGAGCCTTTGTATTAAGAAAGGACTATTATTTTTTCAGATATTTGGTGAAAATGAGTACTTACATGGGTAAGCTAACTTAAATGGCTTCTTTCAACTTGAAAACTTTGATGTTCAACTGCCAGTATTGCTTCCTAAAGCTAAGGATTAAAAGTGAAAACACTCAAAATTTTCCAAAGATACATGAGTATGCAAGGTAAGAAAATTGAAAATAACTCATAAAGGAATTTATTAACATTCTAGCCAATTCTCTTTAAAAGTTTGTAATTATTATACCTACAAAAATGGAAAGAATGATGATGTTCTTTTCTTCCCACCCTTTTAATACTGTGCTTATCCATTATTTAAGCAGACCTCTATTTAGCTAGAGTGAACAATTAAAGAGGCTATGATATAAAGGAAGTTTAAGCTTACAAAAAACTCTGATGTAAAAGGAGAGGGATTGGGAGAGCAGTTGTCAGCTGTCCAGGTCAGGCCATTCCACCTATTACAGATTGTGAGTTGGCACATGAATAAGTCGAGTACCATCCCTGATGGAGAAGTTTTTCTCTTTTTCCTCTCACCCTCACATAAATGGATTTATATGAGCCCATCATCCAGTTCTGAAGTGTGGTTTCAAGCTCATCCATCAATATTAGTACCTCATGTGTCAGTTTTAGATGCTACCTGAAACTGTGAATATATCAACTCAAGGACAGCTATGGCATATTAAAGGACAAAGTGAGACAAGATTTTGCATGGAAAATACACTAATCATTTTGTTCTCGATAATCAAGAATGATTATGTCATTATGTTCATTTTTTTTTAATTAAAATTTACTATAGCCAAATGGTCTGAAGGGAACCTTTAGGTGCTATGAAATTAAGTACAAATCTCAAAAAGGAAATATTTTAGATAGAACTTGAGGAAATGAAAGCCTTTAACCCTCACTCAATAGAGAGGTAACATTTAATTTAATTTTCTCTCCACTTGTTTGAACCTCTTTAGCATCATTGAGAGATTGCCCATAAGCTCTTACGAGCACTGCTTTCAGAGCCCCTACTGAAAAGAATACTTAGTATTATCCATAAGCTCTAGGGAAGGACTTATGAGCAACTGAAGCTCTGCTTTAGGCCTGTGCACAGTATTAAACGAGTTTAACGAGGAGATCGCAGTTCTCTCTGCATTGGGCACATATGAAATGGCTGAAGAGTGAGAGAATAAGAATAGGGCAGATATTAACCTAAAAAGAGAAGAAAGGAGATAAAACAAACTTTTCCAGAAAAGGATAAGTGCATATAATCCCCTCAAAAATAGTCACATGATAAGTAAAGATATGTAAATTCTTTTTTTTTTCCTCAAAAACTATATTGGCATATATTTAATCAATCATTTATTTGAGCCCCATCAGAAAAACAAAACAAAAGATACAGCCCCCAAAATACCTATTCCAACAAAACACTTCAGTTTTTTATCCTTTGGTAGGAATTACATTTATTCTCTTTACACATTGCCTTTAGCATGTCAAGAGAAAGTCTTTAATATCCTCATTTTAAAAGATTTACATCATTGCTTTTGCTTCCTAGTATGCTGCCATTTTTATATGCCCATCATTAAATGAACACCATGCCCCCATTTCCTTTTCCATTTTCAAAGGGACTGGGTTTTATTAGCATTTAAAATCTATTTTTCTAAAGGGAAAAAGATATCAAAAGTCAACCAAAACTTTCCCTGTGATATTAAAAATCACTAGGTGGTCTTAAATTTCCTGCCTTTATATACTTCTCTAATGTCAGCAACTTGAGACATATTTTGAATTGGCTTTTACCCAAGGAGAACTTGAGTTGGGTCAAATTTGAACAGGCAAACTGTGGTTTCTTTTCCTTAAAAAAAATCTTTTTGTTAACGCTTTTACCTGACAATCCCCTCTTCCCAAAATAGTATTCATTCAACTTACTATTTAAAAACGCAAAACACTTGGAAGTAGTAGTTGCTTTCTTCACTGTACACATAGAAAAGAGCTGAGACTGAAAGATTGATTGAGAGGCACACGAGTAGCCAAGGTAAATAACTAAATCAGAAGATATTCTCGGTTGAATCAGTCAGTTAGAACATAATGACAGGAAATGTAGAGGGTCAGTTTGTGTGGCAGACCAGTTGGTTTCATCCATTCAGCTTAATGTTTGCCAACAGTCATACAAATAGATAGTCCAGGACACCGGGACTCTGGGAGCCTCCAAGTGAGAATGAGGCTGGCTTAAAACCCTTCATTATCACTGGTAAAACGCAAGCACACATCTGACTAGGTCATGTGCTTCAAGTTCACATGAAGCTTTCTTCTCAACATCATCTACAAAAGATTTAAGAATACTGGTCCAATTATCTTTCTGACCCAACAAACTATTCTATAAGGAAACCACTCCTAATAGAAAATACATGCTTTGTTAGACTTGATATAGTGATTTAAATGCTAATTCCATTTATTTGTATATGTCACATGCACAAAAAAGTTTTCTAATATCATATAACAGAGTTTAAACATAGCAAACATAAAAGTACATTTTTCTAAAATTACTGTAACTTAAGTTGGTTTAACATTTTGAGGTGACTCTTATTTTAGTTGTTCTCAATATGCTCTTTTGCGAGCAAGCTAAGAAATGTATACCCTTTTCAATCCTGTTTTTATAAATCAAAAGCTTTACTACCAACCATTAAATATAGTTCTAGCCAAATAAAAAAATAAAATAAAAAAATAAAAAATCTGCTCTCAAAAATCTGTATAAAATAGATCTCCTAAAAGAAAAAAATCGCCTTTCTAAAATATATTATACATTCACAATAAATGACTTTTTTCTCCAGATTGAAATTCCTTCATAGAGGATATCTTTTCTAAAAGTTACTAAAGACAGTGGTAGTTAAAGAATTTAAATCCTAGCTTTGCCACTTACCAGTGCTGGGACTTTGGGTGATATTTGGATTATAACTGTTATTACATCCTAGTGACCTTTCTACTGTATTATTTCTCTGCAAACGTTACTATGAACTGAAGTAAATACTGCTTTTATTTAGAATTCAAATACTAAGTTTTTTAAAAGGAAGAAAAATTTTATATTTTACAGATGTTTTAAATGTGAGATATAAATCCACTTTATTCATTAACCAAACAAATTTGGTTAATTTGCTCCATGCTAGACAATGGGAGTTTAAAAACAAGACATATTCCCTACTTCAAGCGCTTGGAGTAGAGATAATAATGGTAATTAAAATAACACATCCAAGGTGTATGTCTATGTACTAGGCACTGTACCAATCATTTTAGATGATTATCTAATCTAATTCTCATGAAAATATGAGCTAGTTACTAATATACTGATTTTAGAGTTAAGGATGGAAACTAAAGGTGGTTAAGTAACTTGCTCAAGGTTACTTAAATCCAGGAATTCAAAAATCTCGGTCTTCATCTCTGGCTCCCCCATTTCTGCAACATTTTCTCCAGCTTCTCAGTTTCTCCTCATTAAAACCAACACACAGAATAAACATGATCATCTTTAAATAAAATAAGGTGTCAGTGACACTGGTAATATCCACCAGTTGGTAATAAATTTCATTTACTATGAGTTGAGTATGATAATTGAAAAATAAAAAAGTAAATATTTGCCTCAATCAAATATTTTATATATATATTAAATAAGATAAAAATGAATAGTTTGAGAGAAAAAAAGTAAAAATTGACTAAAACTATATAACTTTAGGTCCTTGGCTTCTCCCCTGACTAAACCAGCTTAATTTCCTTCTATCTCTCTTTATTTGTTTCCAGTGGTGGTTGGAGTTTTCACAGAAGTGAAGTCCACGACCTCTAGTGACTTCACTTTAATAAGTATTGCAACCAATGTTTCCCTTTACCAAGGAGACAAAAGCAACTTTAAATGTACTCCCTTAAAACAGAAGTCAGCAAACTTTTTCATAAAGAGTCAGCCTTGGCTTGTGGGTCACAAGGTGATTTCTGTCACAACTACTCAACTCTGCCATTGTAATGTGAAGAAGCCATAGAGGATATGTAAGAAATGAGTATGCATTCCAGTAAGCTTTATTTATGGTCTCTGCAATTTGAAATTTTATATCATTTTCACAGATCATAACATTATTATTCTTTTGATTATTTTTTCAATTACTTAAAAGTATAAAAACTATTCTTAGCTCACAACTATACAAAACAGGCTGTGGCATGTATTTGGCCTGCAGGACGTAGTCTATGGACCTCTGACTTCAAAGTATGTATTTCATTTGTATATAAGTAATGTGTTTATATACACATTTGTATATAAGTAATTATTTTTTTGTAATTACTTGTATAATATATGTTCTCCCCATTAGACTATATATTCCACAAGGGTAGGGATCAGGTCTTTTTCATTGCTGTTTCCAGTGCCTTATTGTGTATTGCTTGGCATTCAATACATAATTGTTTAATGACTTAACTGATTAACAGAGATTCATGCAGTAAGTATGTTTAGGTCAATCTTTGTGCTTTCCAGGCCTATGAATTCTGTATTTTGACCCTATTGCCTATTTGCCTCAATTGGTTTTGGAGGAAGGTGAATTATTTTTGTCTCATCTTTTTTTTCCTTTTTTAAAAAATAACTGCTTGTTACATTGTGTTATCCTACGTACGTTAATTCTCCCTTTGTTATTTTATCCCCTTGGCACTTACCCAAGTTACTGCTTCATGTCACAAAAATCCTGATTCTGGGCTATAGGATAAAGGTGACCACAGAATTTCCAGCAAAAGGAGAATAGTCCAAAGGCCAAGCCGTCAGCAATCAGATTACTAAATAGAAGCAGGGGAGCTTCAGATATAGGCACAAGTGGGGGAATCAAAGGCATGAGAAGGAAACTATTGGTTATAAATTTTTACTCTTACATTCCCTCAAGAGTATTTTGGGAAGCACTATCATAGTTTCACTATACTACAAATTAGTCATCAGTATTATTACCAAAGAGCCAATGATGATGAAGTTTAAAAACAAAAATGAGCACAATTGCCTAAAACTCCAAAATGGAAAAGATATCACAGGGGAAAGTATATTTGATAATGAAATTATTTGCCAAAAAAAAAAAGCAATTGAAGCACCAACAGAAGAAGTGCATGTGAAGGGGCTGAGAGAACTTTATGAATATTACAAAATGGACAATCCTACTAAATTAAATGTAATGTTCTAGAGGACACTTTATGTATTAGCTCCAATTCTGCAGCCCTTCTGAAGAAAATGGACCTGCAAGAGAAAACTCCCAATTACATGCTCTGAGCCTAAGGCATATTCAAGGCCTAGTGATCCGACTGGAATGGCTTTATAATTCAAAGGTAATCTGATGATGTCAGACAGGGCTTTCTCATCATCTTGCATTTTTCCTCCATCAAAGGAAAGGAAAGAAAAATGCCCAAATGTGATACAGCTCTAACAAAGGAACTTCTAACATAGAGGAAATGCTATTTCCCCTTGACGCACTGTCATTAACCAACAAAGGACCCAACTGGAGAGGCAGGTGTTTCCTGGGAAATAGCATAGATGGTGAGGGCATTCTCAGAGACTGAACGGGAAGCAGACTTTACCTAGAGGTATGTGTTTGTGTGTGTGTGCATTTGTGTGTGCGTTTTCTTTTTTATTTGGTTCCCTTGAAGAGAATCTGAAAGAGTAGCATTCCTTCAAATCTTTCCTGTCCAGATTTCAATGAATGTTAAGAGCTGACTTTCTTATTACACATAGTCCTTTGGGAACAGAGAAATGTGGGTACAGAGAATCAAATTCTTATGAAAAGGCACTTTGTGGGTGTCAGACAGATATTTGAGAAAAAAGAAGGATAAGCCTGTGCACTGGGTTTTTTTTAATTTGAATATATTTTACCTCATTCCAGGTTATGGTCAGCCAAAGATAAGAAGAGCAAATCTGGTTTTCTTCAAAGGCTAGATCTGCTTGAGATTAGAGTTCTCCTTGGCAGGCAAATAAGCTACAATTATGGTGTGATGGCAAAAATGAGTTTGGTTTCATTAAGTCATGATTAATTGAGGTGTCTGTTTCTGTTGTGCTTTGTAAATTGGAGCTTGGTTTTTTCCCCACCACCCTTCGGGTCCCTGCCTCTCTGCAGGGAGATAAGGAGGAAAAAGCCCACCTTCTTGGGCCTGACACTGAGCATACAGCAGTGCATGTCCCCACTCAGAGCTTCCAGGCCTTCCTAGTACTTGGGTTCCAGCAGAGTCTAAAAGGTGCTGAAATAGCAGGTACAGTGCTGGGGAGAAACCTCTCCCTCCAAGATTTACATCTACCAGACAGGGCCCCCAAAAACCACACAGCAAGACATTTCCCTCTTTGACAAAATTTCATTAATCAATCCAACAGGCTTTTAGAGAAACAAAACGTGTGACTTGATTTTCAAAACAATCTGGAGCCCATTCTTATGGACATTTTTGGATGTCAAAATAGGAGCTCTGGCACTGATTGCTGAGGTCTTTTCTCTGAATGTTAAGATATTAAACATTATAAGGTTTTATTAACTTTTTCATGTACATCACTAGTTGTACCATCTGAAATTTTTCATTACTTTGAACTTCAAAAAGTGGCCTAACAGGTTTTCTATAACAACTTTACCACTTTCAAAGATACAGAGTTAATATTACACAACCTTCAACACTCAAGACAAATTGAGATACTTAGAGTATAGCCATAATAATTGCCATATATACCCCTAATGGCGTGAGAGAAATCCAAATTGATATGGATTTTGTTAATCTGATAATTGTTGAGACATGGATTAATGTTTACTTTTGCACTATGTCTTGAAGAAAAAGGCTAGCAAAGCAAATCACTATGGCCTGGACAAACTCATAAGGGGACTGCTTACCTAAGTGGGTCCATTCATTTACAAATTACATAATTGCAACATAAGAGCAGGCTCTGTTTTGATATATTACTTTCAAATCATTTGTCTTTTTAGTTTAAAGTTTCACTTAGAAAACATTTGCTTAGTATGCTATTAGTAATTGTGAGAAACTGAATAACTTAATTTCTTGGGGAAAAAAAAGATCCAGACAGTTTTTTTTCTTGATACTTGGAGCCAAGAGACTCAGTTTTAAATTCTTGAGCAAGTACTTTACTTATGCTCATTTTCCTCATTTGAAAAGAGAATAATTTATCCTTTTTTTTTTTTTTTTTTTTTTTTTTACAGTATCACTGTGAGAATTAAATGGGATGGTGACATTAAAGCACCATCCAGAGTGCCTGGAACTCGGTAGCTTCCAAATCAACACTTTTTGAATTTGAGAGTGAATTTTTAACTAAATCAGATTTTCTTTTTCACAAATATTATAATTACTCAAGGAATTTTGTTCTGGCAAAAATAGAAAATTTCTTTTCATATCATCCTTTCAAGATTCCTTTAACAATATTACCTTATTTTAGATACCTTTTTAAAAAAAAATTCTATAGTCCTCTATTAAAATATTATTTCTTAATACAGTATATTTTCCATGACATGCACTACTTCAAGAGTCTTGTGACTGTGGGCTTTGATGGGTGCAAACCCTAACTCCATATTTACAATCCTGAAAAATGACGTTAAAGACATTTTAACGGGAACAAGTGCAATGAAAAAGTAGAAAAGTATCATTCCAGATACCCACAAATTCCAAAAACTACTGTCAAAGCTCTTCTAGAAATTTCTTCCTTTTAGTTAGGTTTGAACGGCTTTTACAATATGAAATATTAAATTTGGAGTACTTAACAGCTTTCGCTTAACTGAATTATACTACTCACCTCATAAAGACATACTTTTTACATCTTGGATAATATAGAGTACTTTGGTCAAGGGTAGAGGATTTCAGTTACTGTAATCAACATCTGTAGATTGTACATTTCCAAACCATAGAATATTAGGGCTGAAAAATGGGAAAACATCTAGCACAACGTTCTTATGTGTCAGAAGGAGGAAAGCAAGGCCTAGGAAATTAACTCCTTTGTTGGACATCTAACGACAGTTTCAATTCTTGAATTTGCATTTATTGACTAGTATCTATGCATCATTTTAGCAGCACCATGCTTCTTTTAACTATGAAGACTTAGATCTGCTTTCTATTCTATACCTTTAAGAATAGCTACATGAAAAGTAGGGCTCTGTCCTTTTGTCAAAATCGTACCATTAATAATAAATTGAAATTCTGGTTTTATAAGTGATCCCAGAGGCAAGTAAAGCCAATAAGCAAAGAGTAAAGAAACAGTAAAGAAGTATATCAAACCGATTTGCAAACAACTAGTTTGCATGGACATTTTATTAAGTTTTAAGATGAAATAATTACAGCTAGGAGGGAAAACTCATTCTTCATACTTACCCTGGGGATTCAGAGAGTGGGGACTAAGGGTAGGGAAGTGTTTGGTGGAAAACATAAAACAATCTCCTTTCCAACCAACAAACAGAACAGCTCAGGCCTCTTTTCATGTTTGCCTGTTTTGGAATACTTCAGCTACCTACTTTGAATCTTGGGATACCTAGCCAATGTCCACATTACAAATTGAGGGTCAGAAATAAAATCTCTAGAGAAAACAAAATATTTAAAAGAACCTGTAAAGGATGCAGCTGGTTGACCAGCATGCACACCAAACCCATAATCTCCTTCAATTTGTTGTCAGAACGTTGGAAAGAATTTGATATTCAGGGAAGACATCTAAGCCCTCTTGGCTTTAGCAATGAAGTAATGAAGAAAAGACACACTATTTCTGTTTCAATTTGTAAATACAGTTAGGATGCAGTTTAAGAGCCCACTTTGGGAAGCCCTAATATAATAAATCAAGCCTCTACATATAAATTACTCTTGTGCTATTTGGTGCCTGTTAAATGCTATATTATTATTCATTTTACATTAAAGTTCTCTTCATAGTTAAATCTATGCCTGCCCAGTCATGCCTAATTTTAAATTGTTTCACAAAGCTTCCTGAAAAAAATTTGCCCCCAGAAAGCCAAATATCCTTATAAAGCTTCCCTGGAAGTGAATCCAGCCAATTATACTGCTCATATGATCTGCAAGGAATATATTTCACATTAGGTTGCCATTTAAGAGGCTTTGCATGTGTCTTGCTATTCATAGATTAGCACAGATCGTCCCATGGTGGATGTTCCTCCTTCATAGCCTGGCCCATGGTCAATATTAAGTTAGTAGCTATGCTGCTGTCACGAGCAAACACAGGAGCCATTGTCTCTGTGGCCTAAAAGGAATAAAAGGCAGTCCCAATTTTGCACTGTACTTTTTCTTCTCAAATCCTTCCAAACAATCTAAATAATATCAAGAACTGAAGAGGCAAAAGGCCCCTTCAGATATGGGAGAGGCAAACCTATCTAAACAGTCTAAATACTGAACAATTTGTTATTTTGGAAAAAGTTTAAATTTTTCCCATTTGGCAAAGGAAAACAATTGGTATGAATGCCAAACTTGCTGAAAATTATCATATAAGTATTAGAATTCTCCTAGATATTTCTTTAAAAAATCTTTGACTTCTGAAATGGAAGCTAAATTGTTGGAATGTGTGTGAAGCTCTAGATGGTTTCTCTTCCTGAACTGACACTACAGCAAGATTTTCTGGCCATATTCATGTCTGAAGTTTGACATTTTGTTAAAAGACTGTCCAGACCTCTCCAAACCAACAGTACGAGAATGAATACATCTCAATCAAAATCTGGAACTGACCAGTTTGCCTAAAACACTGAGTTTTCCTTGGATCTCTTCCTGTACAACAACTCAATCAGGCTGAAAAGTGCTTTGTGCAAAATAGAAACCCTTGCCCAAAAGCTGGATCTGTAACCAAGAAATAAAACCTCTTCCTTCCAGAGAGCAAACCAGTCAACTTAGTTCATGCCATTAATATCTTTCTTATGCAAAGAAAAGTATGAACTTGTTGGTAATAAATTACAGCATTAACTTCCTTATTTCAATTCCAATGTCAATAGAACTGCAATTACCCAGGGAATTATCTGAAATAAGAGAGGGTTAAAATTCATGTATAAATATATTACAGGGAGGGCAAAATGAGGACATAGAAAAGAGTAAACTAAAAGGATATAAAAGGAAACTTGAAATATAGACTAAACTATATAGAAAAAAATGTCTAGAGTAAGAAATAGGGAGGATTCTAGCTCCAGCCTCTAGTATCACTGAAACAGTCAATCATAGTTTCTCACCCTTGCAATCTTTTCTTGAAAAAAAAGGCTTCTTTCATACATGACCCTGTACTGAATCTAACAATAAAGGAGAAAATTTTCAAAAGGATATTATTGGGACATATGAAAAATTTTTAATATAGACTATATGCTTTATAGTGATGTAAATTTTGTGAGCTTGCTAACTGTCCTTAAGGAGATACATAAGTGAATATCCTTTCTTAGGAAATATACAGGACAGTATTAAGTGTTCAAGGAGCATGATGTGTGCAACCTACTCTCAAATGTTTAGAAGATAGATAGACAGACAGACAGAGATAGGTAGATAGATAGATAAATAGATAGACAGAGATAGATAGAGAGATAGACAGACAGATGGATGGCAGGACAGATGGGTCAATGTATGTATAAATAGATGGATAGATAACTAGAACAATATGGTTCTCAGCTCCCCATAAGAGAAGAGACTTATTCCTTTTGTATTCCCAGAACCTAGTTCAGCACCCAGCACACAATAGGCTCCTAGTACATGCTTGAGAAATGAACTAAGCTGTATAAGATTGAATGTAGACCAGCCCCTTAACCACAGTGCTTAAAGGCCTATCTCCAAGGCCAAGAAAGGCATAGCACCACTGTTTATACCAGCACTGTTGGTGCTATCTATTGCAACATCGGAAGTATTAGGCCCCAAAAGTCTAGTGCCAATGACAATACCAGTGCTTACCAAATATGCTATAATAATAAATACAGCTTTACATGTCTCACAGATTTCTTTGTGTCTGCAACTTTAAACCTGCTCCTAGCCCTCAAACTCTGGAAACCAAGTTAGCTGGCCCTCTGGAGATGAAAATAGCATTGGGGATGCAGTGTGTGGGGCAGGAGGGTGGCCTGGAACCTGCCCCTTAATGCATGCCTCATAAGTTTTCAATGGGCACATCAGTCAGGGGTGCAATGATGAGAAAATTGTTCTCTGTAAGGCAAGGGTAATGTTTACCTTAAACTACCCTCTTTTCTGTTTCCAGGAGATGTAACACACAGATTGCCTGTAACCATGGCAATCAGTTCAGCTGTGAGCGCCCTTATTTATTCAAAGCACAGAAGCAGTATAGGAGAGAAAATACTATTACAAAAGGGAACAATAAGGTTTAATTTGAGATGCCAAAACACGATTGGTTTTGTATTGGATCCCCAGTCATATGAAGCACATTACACTTTCTGGCTTTCATCTGATCTTTCTTGATCCTCAAGGGTTATATTAATTTCAGGTTTTTTTGAAAAATAATGATTAACTTGTTTCCAGGACTGTCTTGAGAGTGAAATAAAAATTAGGAAGAACAAATTCTCAGCAATGCACTCTGTGCAAGAGAGCTGAGAAAACCATGCTGAGGATCATAAAGCAATGTCAACATACATTTAAAAAAAAAACTTTCAATGCAGTTTTTTCAGGATAGTATCCAACTTCCTTTGGATAAGGAATAATAGAGGTGCCCCATATTAACTGCCTCTTCTCCCAGATTTCAGTCCCTTTACATCCCTGAGAGAAAGAAAATTTTATGGAGACTGTTTTGCCCTATCCTGGAAGCAGAGTAACAGAAAAAGTATTCTTGATTTTCAAGTCAATTTATTAGGATTTATCCAACAATTGAACTTCAGTGATTCCAAAATTTGTTAACTGATTCCTAAGATTTCTTCAGAAAAAAAAAAAAACTCAATTTATTTAAAATGTACAGAAATATCAGATAACAGAAAAGAAGAGAGAAAACTATAACACAATTTTGCAATCTAAAAAGCAAGTATTGCCACTCTCTCAGCCTTTCCATTAGTTATGGAATTCCTACTACAAGCAAACAATATGAGATTTATAAAGATGTGGTAGACATGGATCCCAAGATTCTGCTAAGTATAAAGCAAATGCAAAACATATAAAGACAAGGCAGACAAAAGTTCCTTATTTCAAAATACTTCAGCCTATAAGGGGAGATGTCAGTGGGAACCACAGAGGAAATATATTGTATAAACAAATGCTCTGAAAATAACGTGTTTAATCAGAAAATTTTAAAAAGTTGTTATTATTAGTTTAGTGGTAATTGAATCAATTTGGCTCAAATTGTCTAAAATTTTCATTGCAGAATTTGAAACTTTATAAAACTATAATTTGAAGACTCATTAATTTCCCTAAAGCTAAACCTATGTATCATACTTTTATTTCAGAAAGGAGTAAAAATGACAAGAAATAATTTCTTAAATGTATTGAATATGCTCTCTTTTAAAAAGTTCCTTGTGGCCCGGCTTTCCCACCAAACCTGCTTCTTTCAAACTCTTTGGCCCAGGTTGTAAGCCACCACCAGTTAATCCCAGTGCCACTCCTTGAAAGGTCTTAGACAAAAACAAATTCAAGATGACTTTGTCCCCTGACCACCTGAAAGGAAGAGATACATTTTAGGGTAATAATTACAGCAATCTAATATTTACTAGTACTCCTAACCACAAGAAACTATTGCTATTTTCAAATAGTGCTATGTACAATAATGGTCTCTGTTCCCTTGGAACTGAAACTTTCTCTTGCAAAACTGACTTGCTGGTTACCAACTAATTCTCAAGAAAATTAAGTTACGCCATTGGATTCATTGGAATTCATTCATTGGAATGAATTGGATTCATTCCAATCCCTTTAACTTTCTATAAGCCAAAACCAATCAGGACTATGACTCGCTTGTCACTAAATATTAGTTTTTCCTTGTCTCAAAGAAGACTCAGATTTTTTTTCCTACTTAGGCAATTCCTGGTGCTAATCATTCTAATATCCAAATTTGTATATGTCAATCACTGTTTGGTAACTATCCCTGTTACCTGAACACTTCCAGGCCTCCTTACAGCCTTAGTGGGCTTGCCCCCATCTTCATGACTGTGGAACCTCAGGACTCCGTCAACACAACTTCTAGTTATTTCTCAGCATCCCGTGCTGGTTTCACCAGAGTGCTCAGGACCATGTCTGCTCGTGTTCTTCTGTCCCCATTCCCTCTTCGAGGCACTTTGACCGAGCCTGCTTCTAATGCCGTCTTTGGAAACAGCAAGATCTCTGCCAAGGGCATTCATTGATTCCGGAAGTGCAGCCCTTGTATTGCCAGAGCCAAAGAGCAAGTGTCCCCTACTCAGTTCTGTGCAATGGGGGCTAAAGCAGACTTGTGCTGGTACTCTTACAGTCTCTCTTTTGCTGCCAGTTGCTAGCTCCTCTCTTTTCTCAAAGTGGCCTCAGATTACCAATCAGACCAAGAAGATAAACCCCATTGCACTCCATCTATTGCTTTATGTGCATAAATCTCATCCTTTGAGCTTTAGGCAAAAAGCCAAAATCAACTCGTAATCTTACAATCTCCTGAAGCAATCCCAACCCACCAGTCTTGCAAAGTCAGATGGAGAAGTCCAGTTGAGGCTCAGCTGGACCACATACTAAGCATCATATATAATAAAGCAGGAACTGAGTATGGTAATTAAAATAAAAAAGTGAATGCAGGTTCATTTGACATGAAAAAATACTCATATAGCCAAAACTCTTCATTATGCTTGGTGTTGCCTTTAACCCAAGCCTAATAGTCCAGCATTTATGGTTATGAGCAAATACTTAAAGATATCATAGCTATAAACACCAGCTTCCCTGGCTGGGACAAAGCCTAGAGCAAATTGCCCACCGAATGCTCAGATATACAACATCTATGCAAAGAAAATATTCATCTTAACAAATGTTTATGGAATACCTACTACTTGCCAGGCACTAAGGACATAAAAAGGATTAAAGCACAGTGCCAATCCTGAAAGAGTATGGTATTTGCACTCAAACAGAGCTGGGTTCAAGCCATGGTTCTGCTCCTTACTAACTCTATGACCTTGAGAATCCCCAAGGTCAAGTTATCAAGAGGCGCAAGTAAGACACTCTACGGGTAGTTCCTTGCTATTGGCAGTTTCACACATGTGTTATATATTCATTCATTAATAAATATTAATACTAGAGGCCAGGCACTGTCCCAAGTAATAAGGTTATAGTAGTAGACAAAAAATGTCTCTGTTTTCAACAAGCTTATATCATAGTGGAAAGAACCAAGCCGAAGGAAATGTGGTCCATCCCTGGTCACTCCAAAAGATCTTATCCAAATATGAATTTATGTATATTTAAATTTCAAAAAAATAGATTAAATCATGTCAAAATGCTAACCTACATATCTCTATCCATTCCAGTTGGAGGAGGATGAATCAGCACCTTCTCAACATATTTAGTCACATCACCCCTCATTCTGCTCTCTACCCTGTCCCTCAATTGGTTGTTTTCATCCCTGGATGTCAATGGTGCTCTTTCCTTCACACACTTTTTGTGGACAAATGTGAATGCTCAATTTTTGTTTTGTGTGTGTGTAAGAGAGAGAGACAGGGACAGACACAAAAACAAAGGGAGAGACTATGGGGAAGATGAGAGAAAATTGTGTCCTTTGAAGACAATTGACCTGGGATTAACAATCCAAAATCTATGCATCAAAAATTATCTGAATAATTTTTTATGCACACCAAGTTTCTCTGATCTTTTTGTGCTCCAATAGCTCATGGCAATCCTTGAAACTTTTTTTAAAAAATAGTTTTAGATTTATATGATAGTACAGAGAGTTCCCATATACCCTGCCCTCAGTAGTTTTCCCTATTATCAACATCTTACAATAGTATGGCACATTTATTATAATAATAAACCAATATTGACACATTATTATTAAGTGAAATCCAACTTTAATCCTTAATGTACTTTTCTCTGCTGTAGGATTTCATCCACCCAAGATACTATATTACATTTAGTCATCATGACTCTTCTTGGATGTGATAGTTTCTGAGATTTTCCTTGTTTTTTTGATGACTGACAGATTTAAGGAGTACTGGTCAGATATTTTGTAGAATACTTTTCAATTGGGATTTTTCTGATGATTTTCTCATGACTAGATTGAGATATGGATTTGGGGGTGGGGGAAATCACAGAGGTAAAGTACCATTCTCATCACATCATGTCCTGGGTACATGCGATCAACATGACTTATCACTGTTGATTTTGATCTTGAGGAATGGCTGAGGTGGTATGAATCCTTTTTTTTTAACAGAAATTTTTTTTTTACTAATTATTATATTCATAGAGCAACCTCCAAACAACCTCTTATTTTCTCCAAAAATTAATTCATTCTTTAATTTTCACTAGGATATTATCCTGAATGTGTATTATTGAATACCAGGCATTGAGGACACAGGTATAAATAAAACATGTCCCTATATTCCAGAGCTCATGGTCAAATCTAGTGCAAGAGGGAGTTTTGTAAAAACATATATAAGGATACAGTAGGTTAAGGGAAACTGTTTAAGGGAGGAAAGGAATCTAGAGGAGGCACAGTAATCATTTACCTGTGGGAGGAGGCAGAATCTCATTTCTGGAGATAGTGATACCTGACCTGGTCTTAAGGATAAATAGGATTCTGCCATGCAGACGAAGAAAGACAGACACTCCAGGATAAGTTCAAAGCAGGCATGTGTTCATGGAACTATAAGTAGTTTGGTTTTAGAGAAGTGGCCAGGAAAGAGGATGGAGTGGTGGGCAGGGATAAGTTTGCATCATGAGCCGCTTGGTCATTACTCATTCAGGCGGTTAGAGTGAAAGTACTAGAAGACAAAGGCAGGCTTCTGGAACACTCCACATCTGATTTAGGGGTGCTCAACAGTCAAGTGGTATTCGCAGCTCCTCATCATTCTTGGAGGCAGGGAAACATGACACTATAACTTCACATAGCCGTTAACAGGATCGGCACCTCAGTTCTGGCAATCTCTCTCTCTCTCACTCGCTCTCTCGCCTTCTCGTACACACACACATACAAACACAGACACATGTCCCATGCTCCCTAAGAAAAGCCAGCACAAATTGTTGGGAAAACTTCAGATTTGACCAATTTGACTCTTTTTCTTCAGTTTGGCAATGGATGCTGAGACATCAAGCCACACCTCAGAAATGCGGCAGCCTACTTGACTGTTATCACAAGGCATTCCAATGATTACACTATTCCTGCTCATCAATGGCCCTTGAGAACACAGAATCAGCACCCAAAAGGAACCACAAGAGCCTCTTTGTTAGATGCCTATCACACACTGAAACTTTCCTGGCTTTAGAAGGAAGTTGCTATTCTTCAGGAAAGTCCCTGTTCCTGTCTGGTATGGAGGTGCTAGCTTAAGAATCAGCTTCAAATGTTTTATACCCAGAGACATGATTCCTTAGTCTTTATGTAAGAAAACTTGTTATTGATACCAACGGGTATTGATGTTCCTAGGTCATCAATGACCCTAAGTAAGATGTAGTCAATGACTTCTGTGCATTTTTTAGAATATTAAACATCTATTACATTATCCATGCACTCCCTCACCCCAACATATCTCATTGTCTCCAAGTTCTGTCAATTCTAGAATATAATATATAATAATATGTATACTATCAGAGTATATTACATGGTGGTATTTATTATGTATATAATATAGATGTGTGTGCGTATGTTTATACATAAATCCATCCCCTGCACATTATTCCCAAACCACAGCCTTAAATCAAACCCCCTTTATTTTAGCAGCAATACTCCAAAAGCCTCACCCATTAATTCCTGGAATTGCTTCATTAAATATATTTCCTTCACCCTCTGCTGCCAAAAATCTTTCTGAAAATCCAATCATCCACTTCCTTAAACTCCTTCAATAGCTCTCCTTCGTCATCAGAATAAAGTACAAAATTCTCAGTCTGCTATAAAAGCCCATGTAAGGCAGTGATGTCCCCCTCTCTGACCTCATCTCTCATCATTTTATGCTCCATCTTTCCTAAACTACATATGAGAAATTCAGTGTTATCTCTCATCATCCTGCCTTACACATGCTGATATCTCTGCCTGGATTCTTTTCTCTGTAGGATTTTTCTACCCACTTTGGCCTGGATAACTTCTGCTCTGCCTGCACCATCTTTTGGAATTCTGAGATGGGTGTCCCCCATTCATACTATCCTAGTCCATTAGGCTTCCTCTACATGACAGAGGTAGGTTTATTGCAGTGTGTACATCTCCACACTCACTAACAGGGATGATATTCTGTAGGCTTGTGGTTCCATACTGGGTGTAGCAGCCTAACCATTCTTCTGCTCTGCCATCCATGATATCTAAGCTTTTCCTCCTTTGGCTCCATGGTTGCAAAATTCATGAAAAAAAAAAAGTAACAGGTAGAAAAGGGCTACTGATTTTTTTTTTTTGCTTGTTGTTTGTTTTTTTGTTTTGTTTTATTTTCTTAGGAGGCACCGGGAACTGAACCTGGGACCTCTCATGTGGGAGGCGAGCACTCAACTGCTTGAGCCACATCCATTCCTTACTACGTTTTAATAGGAAGGAAAAATCAGTCCCCATGTAGAGTTCCTCTTGTGTCTCATTGCCTAGAAGTGAGTCACATGAGCATCCTTCACTGCAATGAAGGCTAGGAAAGCAAGTATTTGTTAAAGCTGAAAGGATTTGTTCAAGTGGTTCAATCATGATTCATTTTCTGGAGCTGATACATGACGTACCCAAACATACTCGGGATTTTGTTAGCCATGAAGGAGGCTATTGCTTTTGGACAGTCAAGTAATAATATCTGCCACACTTAATGAGATTTTGCAAAATGTAAAATATTAAACACACTTTTGAATATTAAACCAACATGAAGCAAAAAATAAGGAGCAAGAAAGATTGTATATGCAGGTGATAAATAGTTTCATGTTTTTATTGGAGCCCAAATAGAAGATTTATCCCAGCATAAACTCAATCATCAAAACATCTTTAAAACTACTTATCTATTCTTATCCATTTATTCTGACCAGGACAATAAATGAACCTCAATACTTATACATGGAAAGGAAGAGCCTAGTTTCATAGAACCATACACATATATATCTTGTTTATAAGATATAGATTGAAAACTAACTGTATGGGCTAAGTTTGATTTGACATACATGTTTAGATATTTGGCATAGAATTGATGATAAGTTCAGAAAAAAAGAATTGAAACTCCCATTATTTTTACATCCATTAATTAAATCCATTGGCTCCACAGAAAATGCTTGTTTCAGGTGTTATTCTGAATGACTTTCTTCTCTAAAGATATCCCATTCCAAATTGCCCATCAAGTCATCTCCTCTAAAATGCATAAAGGATATGGTCAGAGTGAGTCCTGTGCATTTTTCATCCTTATTTCTGTTGAAATTATTTCACCTAACCTTAAAATAGACCTAGGCTCCCTAACTCAGAAGATTAGGGCACAGAATGAATAAAGACAGTATCATGAGTTGGAAATCCATCAAATAAATGCATACAGCTCCCTGATAGCTTCCCTACCTTCCTCTACACCATTCTATTTCCATTTCCACTATCCTCAATCCATCTGCTATGGATGTATCCAGAGCCAGGAATAATCTTTCCACAGGGTCAAAGACAGGAGTTAAAATTGCACTAGAGGGTACGTGTTGGAAGATGTGGTGCTCTGGGGCTTGATCTCTCTTGGAAAGAACATAAATCACCTGTCTCTGGAATTTGCTTGCCACCTACAAGGTAAAACATGATCACACCCTTTTTCCCATTTAAGAATAAATGCTCTCCCTCCTCTGTAATGCTTAAAAAGCTAAGGGGGAACCAGAGAGAGGCAGAGTGAAAAGAAGGCATTGGAGGTTTATACAAGGTCCAGCTTAGAACCCCAAGGAAATGCACAAAAGTGTGTGATCAAAGATATAGATAGTAATAATAGTTTCCAACCATTATCTTCTGTGCACACATATCATCTAGAGATCTTTCAAGGAAGTGCAGTAGAACGATGTCTAGATTTGGGAGGTCCTAGGCCACCTAACTAATCACCATTTTTTATTTTCTCAACCATTTATTCCTAACTCTCTTCTATCAAAGCCAGGTATCTTGCAGTGTATGCCCTTGTCACAATTGAGAAAGGCCACAAAGCATTCTGATTTATAGCTGTATATAATCTAGTAAAAAGAAACTGACTTAGCAGCCCCACAGATCTGGTTTTAAATCTCAACTTGGCTACTTTCTCATTCCATGACAATAAGTAATTTAATCTATGGAACTCAGAGAGATATGAGGATTAAAGTATAAATGAAATAATTAACAGTTTATAAACTATGCCAGACATCTAATATGTGTTCAACAAGTGTTACTCTCCTAAGTGAACCACTATTACTAGAAAACTAACTCAAAACTCTATTGTAGGAAAGAAAAAAAAATGTAACATGGATAGTATAGCATAGTAAAGCTGCATGTGAAATATGAATATGGGTAAAATTGCATATATAAAACAGTTTTTCTTTGAAATTGAACAAATCTATGTTAACACTACAAGATGTTAATATCAGACAGAAAAACCTCAACATTATACTAAGTGAAAAAATACAGAAACAAAGTACTACATAATGTGTGATTCCATTTATATAAAATGTAAATATAAATCAATTTATAAAGATGAAGTTAGATTAGTGGTTATGTAGGGCTGGGGAAGGACAGCTAAGGGGTGGAGTAATGAAATCGTTCTAAAATTTTTTGTGGTGATGAATGCACAACATTGTGATTATACTAAAAGCCACTGATTATACACTTTGAATAGATCATATGGTATATGAATATATCTCAATAAAACTGCTTAATAAATAAATAAATAATTGTGCAAGAATAGTCAGAAATAACAGCTATGTACAGCAGGGGAAGTATAGAGAGATCGAGGGGTAAAGATTTTCTTGTTTGTTTTTTGCTTATTATTATTGAAATAAAGAAAATGCTCTAATGATGATTGAGGTTATGAATGCACAAATAAGTGATTATACCATATACCATTGATTTTACATTTTGGATGAATTGTATGATTTATTAATACGTAGCAATAAAATTAATATGTTAAAAAAATACTCTGTTGTAGGTTAACAGTCTTATAGAAATTTATTTATCCTATTACATAAAAGGTAGGAAACGTTGTAGACCATGAGATTGTATTTCTGGGCTAGTTATTATCACTATGATATAAATTAATTGAAAGATACCTATTAAGTCAGACTAGATTAACAAAATATTTATTGTCTTTATTTCAGAATTAAAAGAGCAGTAGGTTTAAAACTAACCATATCTGAAATGCATTAGATCAGCATGGGATTGATTAAAGGGCTGTCACCCTAGATTAGATGTGTTGATTACATTTCCCCAAAGCTATCCATATAACAACTTGACAGTACTCAAATATCCTACAAGTTCTAACAGTTTTACAGAAAATAACAATTGCCCCCTACCCTAAAATGTTAAGTCCCATTTTCATTTTAAAGACTCATAATGCATCTCATAAGCCGGCAATTTTGTTCATTCCAGTCCTGTCATTGCAAATTTGAAAAAAAGAGTACAACGATAGGTACTTAACTACAGTATGTGCTTTCTCTGTTGGTTTTATAAATCTAAGCCTATTGACTGAAGGGGGATAATACAGAATCGAGCAGAAGGGAACCACGCACAATTATACTGTCAGCACACCTCATTTTTTTGATCTGTTAGTCACAGTTAGTTTAAGGTGGTGATCTATGCCTCATAATCCCCTGTACTGTGGGTAATGTTTGTCCAATGCCTCATGTATAGTAGGTGTTCAGTGAATGTTTGTTGCATTCCCCTGAATTGATTATCCATCTTATTCACTAGAGTTGGCTCTGAACAACTTAGTTTTTATTCTGCTCCCCCCCCCCACGCCCCCCAATTAAATCCACCAACGAAGGAAAAAGGCAGAAAGATGTTGTGTAAAAAATGCTATCCTGGAAAAGAGATCTTGGTTCTGGCCCCAGCTCTGTGACTTCGGACAAATCACTTGATCTTTTTAGATCAAGTTTCTCCATAAAACGAGGGTGCTAGACATGATGCATGCGCCAGGCTGCAAGCTCTAAACATTCAAAGTAACGTGCCTGGAAGTGTAGACATTTTCCGAGACAGGATAAAAATATTTCTGAATAATTTCAAAATTATTGGGTTAAGTGGTAGCATTCCAGGATGATTTGCTCTGAAGGAGAAAATACACGTTTATTTTTCTGGTATGGTTTGAGGTTCATGCGCATGTGCCTGTGTTTTAAGTTATGCTGCATTATTGTTAAATGTCTTATAGTCACCAGGACACAATTCAAGAGAGCAAACGTCAAAAAGATCTGAATCATTATTTAGAGTTTCCTCTTTCATTTTTTTCTTAATGCATCTGATGGGAACATAGATGTAGGTGTGATGTAATGAGAAAGAAATAAAGGACGTTTAAGCCATTGCTCTTTCAACCTTACCCACTCGACACTACCTCGTGACAGACTCTGACGTTCTTAATGAAATCCCAAGGTTACTAAAGAACTTGGAAGATCTTAGATCCCTACGAGGCAATGACCGCGTCTCACATTTTGCCAAGTCACACGCAGGTGGCTGAAGAGTAAGTTTACTTTATCTTATATAATCCACTCCCCAGCAGATGGTACAGTTTTAAAAGTGTGAGCCTTTACATTGTAGAGGTTTATGTTTCGTTTTGTTTGTTTTTTAACACGGCACATAAGTGCACTTCCTTTCTCCCCTCGTAAGGCACGGGGTAAATGGGATTCTTAACACACACAGATCTCACTGTAGACCTAATGAATGGCAGGCATCCGACACAAACATCCACACACTTCCTCAGTTACAGATCTGTGCTAAAGACCAGAAGTTGGCCGTGGCTATGTTGAATATATACTTCTGTTGGATTTCCACGGAATTTGGTATCATTAGATTGTATGTTAAATACGTTTTTTTAAAAAAGTGCCATTCTTCCTACCTCAAGGTTGGGGCGAATCGAAGGGGTTTCACAGAGGAGATAACGCTCTGACCCCTGAGAGGAGCCTCCCAAGCCACCTCATAGCAGCCAAGCCCCAGCTTGCTCCGGATCACTGTGGAGCAGAACCAATTTTTAAATGTCTTCATCTGGTCCCTCCTACTTTCATGGTTGCTCTGGGGGTGGTGAGAATTAGGACGCACTGAAAGCTGTTGGGACATCTGACTCTTTATTTTCTTGGCTCTACGCGTCTTAACTCAGCACCAGTCCTCCCGACTGTGCAAAATTTCACTTTAGAGAGCAGAGGCAAAGGGAGACGTGCAGGGAGGAGCAAGAGCCTTCGCTGCTGTTTAGTGAGAGAACAGAAGAGGCATTGCACATACTCCACAGTGTTGCTGCTGGGCTGCCCCACCGATCAAGGCCACTTTTCACAGAATCCCTCACCTGAACTTCCCTTCCCACAGTAGGATGATGGGTGCAATTGCTCCTAAGAGGAAGCTGATTTTAAGTATCCCTCTCCTTACATTTTCAGAAAATACTTCCAAACGCCCTCTCTCTTACGAATGCTTGTGTATTGCATGGGTAGACGTGTAGTATCCATGCTGTGTGTAGGGGGTTGAGCGAGATAACTGCCTTAAACATCTGGAAGTCATTTATGTAATTAGACTTGTTCTTTGCTGCTCCAGAGATGACACTAAAGCACATGGTAGAAGTCATGGGACAGGTTTGGTTGCATGGAAGAACTTCCGACCCAGTATCCTGAATCATAATGAACCACTTGGAGTGGTTAATGTCCAGCTTTTGGAGGCGTTCAAGCAAATTCTGCAGTCACATGGTGTGGATATTATGCAAAGAATTCCAATTTCAGAAAGAAAGTGTAGCGTTGGGGAAGAGGAGCCTTCCTCCGTCCTCTCCCCACATTCCCATCGCTCTTCTAGAGAAGGAAATGTCTGTCAAACATTTAGCCCCTCCCACTGCCCTGTGGGAGGGGTGACTTCCAATCTGATTGGTCCACAGCTGGTCCCTTTGGCGCCACCTTTTAACAGAGGGTAGCATTTCTAAAAAACACATGGACATGTCCTGATGCTTCTTTCCTGTTCATTCTTTCAGGATGAACTCACTCAAAGCAGGTCTTTTTACATTTTCTGCTTAAATTTGTGCATACCCTATCAGAAGTTCAAGGCCTTATTCCTCTTCTCCTCTTAACACAACCGGCAGTCAGATCTAACTGTGGCTTAAGCAGCCGAGGCTGGCTGGAGACTAGTGGGAAGTGTACTCTTCCTTGATGTCTTTCTCCTTTTCCTCTGGCACTGGTAGGAGCTGCAGATAGGCCTTTTTCACCATGCCTAAGGATAAGTTCCTTAGGGTTGGAGACTTCCAGGAAAGTAAGCTAGAGGACCCAGACTGCCAGGATTAAAATGTGTTATCAAATTTATTTTTAGACAAAGCCCTACAATAGGTCTGTTGCTATTTGTCCAGCAGTTAACAAAGTTCGTTCTTCCTTTCCAATATGGCTATTATTCTTCAAATGTGTGATCAAAAGTCCAAACAAAAACCCAACCAAACTCTCACAGCTAGTTTCTGAACCAGAGACACACTAACATAGAGTGCTCAGAGTGTAAAGGGAACCCAGGTTTTCTATACCCATTACTAAAGCATAAACTCAACTTTACAAGCATATGAACATTACTCTCAGTAAAGACTCCAGATTTTTTTTCACAGCAAATGGTGAGATAGATTGTAAGAAAATATGATAATTATAATTATATATTATAATTACTATATATTATAATATATTATAGTTAAATTATAATTTATAATATCTCCTTCAATCTAGGTCTTTTAGTCCTAGAATTCAGTTAAATGTAGTGTTTTTTATTTAGCTCAATACTTTCTCAGCTCAATTGCTATCTATTGAGTTTTAAACTACATACAAAAATTGACAGATCCACCAGTGCTATTCCAAAATAGATTTTTTTTTTTACTTGGTAATTTCTACCTACTTAATCAATCAATGAAAATTTCTACTGTAGGAAAAATTCCAAACAATCCCCAGGAACAAGTCATCAGCACACCAATTGGACTGACTTTTGGTAAATACCACTTCCTGCAGTTGCCAAGGGTTGCAATTTAACAATAAACAAATAGTCTTTGTACCTTCTAACAGAAAGTTCTTCCTTACCTGAAGAAAATTATTCCTATAAACTTCCCATAAATCTCTCTCAAGTATTTTTCTTATGGTGTTTCTGATACCAGTATAATCGAGAAGCAATGAAAGTGTTCCCTGAAAATCCAGTTTTCACCGAACTTTGCAGACCAATGAGAATGAAAATTAACTCAAATAAACTATGGAATGCTAGCCAAACCCCTGAAACTTGTCTGCAGTTCACCCACTGAGAGTGGTTATGCTTTTTCAGTAGTACCGTATCCTGAAATGACCTGGTGGAAAGATGTCAGTGTCAGATGACACATGACATCAAGTGTTCAATGCCAATTATGCTGGCATAATATTCCATTTGACTTACCATGCTGTTTAGCCTTCCACAGTTGCTAGTGAGAAACAGTGCATTTTCAATTTCCAGCAAAACACCAGAGCCTGGAATTTACTTCCTTAGGGAAGTAATTTCCAATGGCATTCATAGATTTGATTTCAGGTTAGAAAATAGTAAACCCCTAATTGAAGTGTCATTTTTTTTTTTACTTAAAGAGTGCTTTTTGACATTAATTTCAGATGTATATATAAGGGCCATTTTATAGTTTATCATGTTACTTTTATTACACAAAAGGTCTATATTTAATTCAAAATTGAAACAGAAAGTGTTTAACCAGTTGACTTTTTTCTTTTTCCCAACAAACATTAACTCAGTGTTTTACATAGTTTGACTTTTTAAATATGGTGTTTTATAGCACCTTGATTTATAGCTGGGGATATATAAAGGTTATGTCAGCATTTACATTATATGGCCATGTTCTTGTGGGTTTATAACTAAGCCGTAAAAAATAATTCTGGCTGAAATTTGGAACACCAAGCGTCCACCTTGAAACATAAGTTTCTCCCAGATATACCCTCCTCTTCATACACACATACATACACAGGGGCACGTGTCAAAATTCAGCAACTACTGCTTTATAAAATATATTCATTCAATATGTTGCTGTGTTGAAAATGAATTGAAAGAAAGTCAAGGCTATAAAGTGAAATCAAATAATGCTGTCATCTAATGGTAGCCACTTCTATCCTAAAATATATTTTAGTAGATCTGAAAGTTAATTTAGAGGTAAAAGAGTTGATTGCATAATTTTCAAATAGTTAAGAATTGAAAGACAGAAAAATGAAGTAAGATATCCATGTTCGAGTCCTGGACATTTTTTAAATGTGACTTTTTCTTAACCAAAAATGTTTGCAACTTTCTGTCATACAGTATGGTAGATCTTCTCTGAATTTCTCTGAGATGTGATCTAATGTCCTTGGACACATTTATTACAATTCATCATCCACATAGCAACAGACAGGACAATGCTCGTAAAACAGAACTGGCGCTAGATCTGGTAAGTTATTAAGCAAACATCTTCCTATCTCATGCAAGGCTTGCGTGCCCATTGCCTGCCTATAAAAGGGAAATAGGACTTCTGATATATGAATTACCTCCTGAGGCATGTACAACTATTTCCTTCAATTCACATCTTACCAATGTTTTATATTTTATTTTACTGTTTTCAAAAGCTGAAACATTACTGAATAATTTTGCCATGGTTCTCTAAGATTATTATATTTTTCATTTACATGGTTATGAAAACTGTTATCAAGTGAGAAACAGAATCATTTTCACTAAGACTTATGAAAAATATTAATAATTAGGGGAAAAAACCCTGAGGCAAGGTAAACAGAGTCTAATCTTATCAAAGAGATAAGGCTGTTGTGTCCGAAAAATCACTCAATTACCACTTAATGATAGAACTTATGCACCCAAACAGGACTCAAGAAAGAGACAAAACAATTTACTAGAAACTGGAAGTTGTAGTATATGAATCTGTGTTAAGCAGTGAGAAAATGTTAGTGCTCAGAGGTTAAGACTATGACGCTAGGCCATGTGGTTCAAATCCTAGCTCTAGCACTTACTAGCTGGATAACCTTGGACAAGTTATTCAACCTCTCTGTGCCTGAGTTTTCTCATCTAGAAAGTGAAGAAACAATATCTGCCCTATAGAGAAGTTTTAAAGTTTAAGTGAGTTAATAAATGGAAAATCCTTTCCATACTTGGTACATAATTATTTACTTTTGTGAACAAAAATCAGAAGAAAAATTCTGTAGGAAAGTAGTAATATTGTGTAGTATATCAAAATCATATAATATTCACCAATCCTGGCTCTTTACATTCAAAAAATTCTAAAAATAGAAAGCCTGTGTACTCAGGAGAAAATAGGTAAGAACAAAGACAACTGGCCTACTTGTTATGACCCTAAGATAAAATAAAGACTTCTCAAAGAAATATACCAAATTGTGCAACATTTGACATTGACCCCAAATTGTCTTTAATAGGAAAAAAATCTGACGTCATATTTGTTTGTTGTGAACTTTGTATGTGAAAATTGGGAAAACTGATTTGCCACAGCTTCCTGATGTTACTTAAAGGAGTGAATGAAGCTTAGACCTTAGGTATCCTCCAAACTGAGGAGCTGGTTTTATGACTGAGGAGGTGAGAGAGGTGAGGCTATTCTACTTTCAGAGGAAATTCGCAAGTTGTTGAATGTCATCCTGGTAACATGAGAAAATAGAGACCAGTGCCCATTACTTCAGAATGATATTGCTCTCATCCAACCTGGAAGCAGGTAGGGAGATGATATTTTACTTCTCTCTTTATATAATGGTATGATCTGGTACCTGCTTTTGATTATCATGGCTTAAAAGCAGATACCAGGAGTTAGACAAAAAATAATTTGATTAGAGTGTTCCTTGCTGAGAGGACTCTCCTTTTCACAAGTTTCAGGGTAACTTGGAAGATATATTTTAAGTATCCCCTTCAGCCAACAGAGCATCCTGGACATAGAAAGACAAGTCCTAACCTGCTACCCTACATATTCTCCTGTCAATCCAGAGTCAAGTTAAGAATAGGTTTCTGGGTGCTGCCAAGAACCACAGTTTTAAGATGCCCACTTCAAACAAACGTAAGTACTTTCAGGAAGGAGACCAGTTGTCTCTTATACAACAGAGCTAATTGCTGCATCATGGCTACATCCACCCTTGAGCTACATTCCACCGCAGAACTGAGCCCCATGTGTGTGAAGCCATGTGAATATACCTCCTTCCCCAGAGTTTTATGAGCCATGCTGAAGGAGAGCAATGACAGAAAGGGGCAGGACTCTGTTCTTTTTTTCTGTGCAATTCCTCCTACTAAGTATGGAGAACTCAAGACACACTTTAGACCTACTGAATCGAAATCTGTGTTTTAACAAGAGGTGGGGATAATTTATATGCATATTAAAGTTAGTTAAAATAATCAGAAATAAAACTAAAAATCATAACAAGGTAGTCTCCCAATACTGGTGTTAACAACAAAATATTATTTTAATGCAACTTAACTCAAAAAGTCTTTTGATGACTTTATTTATATGAAATTATTCTACAATGTATGTTAATTAGTTTGAGGATGTTGTAATGATACTGATAGCTATGATATAGAGTTTCCACTGAATGTGTAAACTCAGAATTTTAAGCATTTGCTTTCACATAAATTTTAATTAGCTTTTAGCATTGTTGATAGAAAAGCTGAAATCTGCAGATTTTTTATTTGGCATGGTTCTAAAATGCCTTTTCATCCTTCATCCAAAAAGTGTATATATGTTAGGAATTGATAATAATTATGATAAATGTTATATTGCAAAGTTAACTAGTGAATGTAAATGTTATATGGTTATTTCTGTAAGCCATATACATACATACAGACAGACAGACATACACACGTACACACACAATGCTATATGGCTTTGTTCTGTATTTTTCAAACACTGATTATTCATTCATTCATATATGTGCTAGGCACTATTCAAGGTACAAGAGATTCAGCAGTGACCAAGAGACACACAAGACTCCCCTGTAGCAGAGTCAGGCAAATGATAAAAATAAATAAGTAAAAAGTTTAGTGTACAAGATGATGATAACTGCTAAGGAGACAGTGAAACAGAGAATGAAGAAGGAAAGGTGTGTGATAGAAGAGGTGGTCAGGAAGGCCTCATGGAGAAGGTGTCATTTCCTCAAAGACTCAGAGGAGGTAAGGGACTCAAGGATATCCAAGCAGAGGGGACCGGACCATGAAGTGGGAGGATCTGAGGCAGGAGGGTTCTTGGTGTGTTCCAGAAATAGCATGGAGGTTCTTTTATTTTCCTGGGCTGTTTAAGCAATAACATGAAATGGGTAGGGTTAAACAATGGGAATTTATTCAGTCATGGTCCAAACCACGACATCATCAAAGTAATACTTTCTTCCTGAAGACTGTGGTGCTCTGGGGCTGGCTGCCAATGACCCTTGGTTTTTGCCTTGGCACATGACAAGGCATCATATAACATAACATGTTTTAAAAATATCTGTTTGCTGATGAGGACCTTGAGTGCAGGGAAGAAGCTTGAGAAGAGAAGGGGTGTACCTTGTCTTTCTCTGTAGCACTGTTTGGTCCCCACCCCTTTCCAGGCCTTGCTCATCATCATTAAGTTCATTTCTTCTAATCAATATGCATAGAACTCTAGATCTGGAGTGAATCTAAAGTCCAGGTAATACGACCCCCTCATGTTAGAGATGGGGGAAACTGAGGCCTGGAAATTTATGTGATTTGCTGAAGGTCACAATTGGATTTTATGGCCAAAGTAGAGCTGGAAATTTTGCAATTTTTATACCCAGGCAGGGGCTTAGTGTGGAGTAATAAAAAGACAAGAGCTTTGGTGTCTGACAAACTAGGGTCTCAGCTGGGACATGGGCCAGCTGTATAGCTTTGGGCAAGTTATATAAACTCTCCAAGTCTTAGAAAGCTGAAGATGATAAGAAGAGTGCCTACCCGTAGGATTGTTGTGATTAAAAATATGTACAGCAAACCAGGAGCGCATTTGGGAGTTAGTTGGTGTTAGAAAAAAAAGGGGTGGGGGGAGTGATTCTTAATATTCTCCTTTCCTCCCATCATAGCATTGTGTCAAAGCTGCAAGATGCCAAGGCCTTTGTTGTTTTAAACTGCTCGGTTTAGCCTAGTACCCAGGACAATGCTCCTGATGGTAATAGTATTATCAGACAATTCTAATGAGGACTGAAATATAAAAAATAAACTCACAGTTTTAGTTATTTTGCTAATAATCAGTCATATATTATAGGAAGAGGCTTTTATGAAAAGCCAAAGAGAAACTAAACAGGGATTGATTTTGTTAGCTGAAGCTCCTATATATATGAAATAAGTTATGAATTATTATTGGAATTCATTATATTAATAGCTACTATTAAGTTAACTCCTACTTTATGTCAAACACTGTAGTAGGTACTTCATACACATTTTATAAACCTTTTCTACTCCCAATGAAACCCAATAGGAAGGTATAAAAATATGCTCATTTTACAGGTGGAAAACCAAGACTCACAGAGATGAAGTTTACATTTATCAAAACAGTACAAGGTAAAGAAGGAAGCTTCCTCTCATGGGGTTTACACTGAGTGTGTGATGAGATTTATCAAGCATATGCACAAAGTAGCTAAAAGTTACCGTTTATTGAATGCCCATAGGTGCCAGGCACACTATTTGCCAGTTTATATACTATCCTATTTAATCCTCTCAGCAATAGGTATTAGTTTCCTATTTTATAAACAAGGAAATGGGGCAAGAGAGGAGTTAATTTTCCCAGAGTCACAAGACTTCCATGAGGCAAAACCAGGATTTGAACCAGGCTCACTGACGCCAGTGCCTGGGTTTTGTCCAATGCTCCATGACACATAGGATCAGGTTTCCCTGGGCATCTCACCAACTAGTCTGCTGATTACAACAGCCCCAAGAAGTACCTGAGGAGGACAACTTCCTGAATACTATCCTTCAATGTTGGCTATATCTCAGTTTTCTCAGTAGCCATTTAAGACTTGGTCATTTAGAAATCAAGATAATGCCTTCAGAAACACTACAGAGAATATTTTTTTAACAGTTTTACAGTGGTGGTAATTTAACAAACTTCAAAGCAAAGTACATAGGTCAGATATGTTTCAGTGAGCCCTTCACACTTAAATTTCCTTTCCAGAGTGATTTGATCTTTATTTGAATAGTATACACTACCAGAACCAGTTTATTCAGTTCCCCAGCTTGCACCATCCTTACCAGAGCCCCAGTCCCCAGTCTGTGACTGCTGGCGCAGATGGACAGCCTGAGCTGCCACCATTGTCCCACATCCCTACAGCATCATCAGCCTCTGTTACTGTAGGGGAAGTCACAGTAGCTTTAGACCTATGAAGTCTATAAGTCCTACAGCTTACAAGTCCAGATGATGCACCACACTGTGGAATGTGGGGTCTGTTTTCCCAGGTAATTACTGGAGGAGCCAGTAGCAAAGTCTAGAAAACTAGTGCCCCATGGGGTGAACTTTGACCAATGAGAGAGGAGAGATGGGAAAGAAAGGACAAATGAATTTCTCTCCTTTTTCCCCTAAGGCAGAAGTCAGCAAACTATATATAGCCAAAGCACCAAATCTGGCCTGCTGCTTATTTTTGTAAATAAAGTTTTATTAGAACTCAGCTATGCCCATTCATTTACTTCTTGTCTATGGCTGCTTTATGCTACAACAGTAGAGTTAAGTAGCTCTGACAGAGAACATGTGGCCTTCAAGGTCTAAAATATTTACTATAAGGCCCTTTACAGAAAGGTCTGTGGACCCCTGCCCTAAGGGACTACTCTGAGCAATGGCTGTCTGGAAGATGTCCTACAAAATCAAGCAATCAGTTGTGTTTCTTGTGAAGCTATGACCAGCTTGGTAATGTACCTTTGTGAGTTTGTATTCCTTCTTTTCCGTTTTCTTTCATTCCTGCCGCTCAGGGATTGCATCTACAAATAATGTCTTAGCATGCAAGCTTTGTTGCAGACTCTGTTTCCTAGAGAACCAGGACTGAAGAAAGTTACAAAGCTAGGACCCAGATTCATGAATTTCCTTCTTCCTGGATATATTGTTTTTTTTTTTTCCTTATCTGCATTAATTCATCAAAAAGAATACAATAATTTTCTAGCTCTTCCATGTCAATTTGATGTAGCTCTAGAAAGACATCACTCTTATAAGATTTCTAGTGAGGATGTTTTGAATATTCAGACCAATTTTAATTATACTGAATATATCTTTGGGCATGGTTTTATAATCCAGATAATCCAGATTCCTTTTGACTGTAGTATCATTTTTATTTGGTAGCACACAATTGGGGGTCATGTATGTTTACCAAGGTCAACTCTAAAGAGTATTATAGATGTCAACTTTTATCTGCCGTGGCTCAAGCTCATCTCTCCTCCTTTGTATTTTGACTTCTCAATAATTAAGACTACCCACTCCTCTAAGTTTCTCTGTTCTTATCTGCTATATGTTTTTTTTTATCAGTTGTAAAGATTAAACTTGCAAAATTATATTAAACCTCTAACAAGACACTCTTTCAATCTAAAAAAGAATCAGATGCTGATTCTAATAAAAAATGGAGTACACATTGTAGAAAGCTAGAGTATGGCCAGGGAGTGTGTTATAGTTGCATTGTCTTCCCTATTAGCCTGCTTGTTGAAGAAGGAGTAGGACCAAAGGTAATGTCAACTTGAATTCTAACAGAACAATTTATTCTGCTTTAATCAAAGAGGAAATTCATAAATGCTATTAGTATACCAAAGAGTTAACCTAGCCCTGCACTCATGCCCTCTTTGTAACTGGTTAAGAGCATTTACCCAATCTGGTCAGAGAATGAGTGATTAGCCCTGTCACAGATAATTTGCTGAGTATAAAGTACCAGAGTGGTCTGAGGCATCTCAGTCAATTTCAATCTTCAGAGAAATTCTTGGAACAAAATTGTGGAAAAGGAGTTGCCTTGTTTCCCTCCTCAAGTTCTTCAGTCTCTTGAGTCAAAGTGAATTGTTGGCTATCCATTGATTGGGAAAACAACTTATGGTTCTTTGGTATCAGCTTTGGTATCAGTCATAGAACCACAAAAGAAATCATGATCAGACTTTGGAAATAAATATTGAAATGAAATGGTGGCAGTTTTACAGAAATCAGGGGACTGTGCTTAACCTGACAGTAACTGCACTCTTCCTAGCCTTCTCCTCTTCTGCCTTTCATGTTTCAGGAAATTCATTTGTGACTTTGGAAAGTGAAACGAAATATAAATTTCATTAAAATGCTATAATGCTTTGATTTAGTTCGAGAACTTTCTCTTTTAGTTAAATTCTGTTTAATATCCATAGCAACTCTACCTTTGCAAAGAGAAATTAATTCACAAAACACTGCCCTAGCTTGCATTTAGGTATTAGCCGTGAAAAAGCCATAAACATTCTAATTAATAAGCCAAAACATTCCTTTGGTGTTACTATCAGTGTTATACATCTGTTGCAGTAACAAAAGCAAGCTAGCAATAATTACTTAGAACATTAGAAAAAGTCTGGAAATATGTAATGCATTTGGACCCAAGTGTAAGCCCATTAAATTTGGTTAATTTTATTTTGACTGTGTGATTAAAATCCAGTAAAGGTCAAATAAAATTTGACAAAAAAAAAAAAAAATCATACATTTGGCTTTTCTTGTGATTATGCACAGTCTAGAAAAACAAAAGAAATATAAGTGGACTGATCATAAAAATTGACTAAGAAAAATCAGGTGCCAATTTTAATCTTGCTATTGCAGCAATTACCTCTATGATCCTTGGGCTTTAGAATCATCTTTTATAAGTCTACTTCAGGATGTAAATATCCAGATGATTTTTACATTATTAAGATAAAATATTAACAATAGTTTCTAAATATTGTCATTTTTATCCAGATATTTGAATAGTAAGTATTAATGAAATTCCAGACTTATTTTCCCCAAGCTGAAAAAAAAAAGTAGTTACAATTCATCCTGGACTTCATTTTAAAACCATTTATTTACATGTCTATGAAAATATCCAAATTTGTTGTAAGTCCTAGAAACAATACTCTCATTAAAATCTTTATTAAATGTAGCAGGTAAAAATGTACATTTTTAATTAAGGACTTAATATTAAATATAAAATTTCCCAATTTTAATGCTACAGATATTTATGCAATTAATAACAACACTATGTAAAAGATCTTAAAAGACATGCTGTTTTATCTATAATGCTGACTCCTTTACTGGGAAATAAAATGGCCATAATCTTGGACCATAGCAATTTCTAAAGGTTTACAATGCTTTATTTCTAATTGTTAAATATTTGTAAGATGATCAGATTCCCAGAATCTCAGACATCTGGTCCAACCCTATTATTTTACAGCTGCACACTGAGATAGACTATGCCTTGCCCAGTGGTCATGCTTTCCCTGAACACTAACATGAAGATTCCACCGTCTCCAAGCACTAGGATGGCAGCTAGGCTCTCTGCAATTCCTGGGGCACAGGCTCCACCATCTTGAGCAATGAGCTGGCATCACTCTTCCTGAACAATGGGTCCGAAGGCCTACCTTCTCCAAGTACCAATGCAGACTCACTCTCTCCACACACATGTATGGGCCTGCTCTCTTGGCTCAAGAAGATAGCCTTGGTCCAGACTAAATTAAAAAATTAGTTTTTCAGAAAAAAACAAAAAAATAGTTTTTCCTTCAATGTGTCCCCTCTCTGTCCCTTTTAGTCTAGACTGGCAGTGGTTCTGTTCATACAAATTATACACACAAAAAAACGTGGTTTTGCATGTAGTTTGCAGGGGTTAAATCCATCGGACAGTAGAACCTTCCACAGATCCTTCCTGAGTAACTGTACCTCCAATCCTGACTTGCATTGAAATGGCTGGCTGGATCCTTATTCAGTTAAACCCTCATATGGGGCACTATTCTCTAGACACTTGCTTTCTGGAAGCTCAGAATTTTCCAAACTATCAATTTCTGGTTTCTTTGTGCCCAGGGGTTCAGTTCTCAGCCTATCCCTTTCCCCTCACATTTTACTATAAGCTGCAAGGAGAAACCAAGCTGCACTTTCCACAGTTAGCTTGGAAGTCTCCTCAGTTAAATATCCAAGTTCAGCACTCTCAAATTCTGCCTTCCATCTGACAGCAGAACTCAATTTGGTCAAGTTCTCTAACATTTTAAAACAAGGATCACCTTTCCCCCAGTTTCTAATGCTTTCTCACTGAACAATTCAAGTGATGTCTACTCTGATCCTTTGGACCCTGACACCTGAAAGTTGACAGAATCACCCACCTGTTGTTTAGCTCAGAGGTTCTTAAATTTTGTGCAGAGAGAAGCTCTATTTAAATATCTGGAGATAGTTGAAGGCAATGAAGACTCCAATTGATGGGGAGAGAATCATGCTTTCACTCTCACTAATTAAAATGCTTCTTTCCTCTGCTCAGTCACGTTAACCAGTTATCTATTTCCAAAATCATAAGGGCTTTATCGCGTACAGATGTTTGGGTTAGAAAACAGAAATCTTCTAGCATCCACAGATTTAGCATTCATGGTTTCAACCAGCAGAGAATAACCTTGAAAGGGAAGAATTTGAGGTGTACCGGCTACAAGCCTGACTCCCTGGTAGTGAAGCTTACTGACTTCACTATCCACAGCTCACCTTAGATCTATTATTCTTAACTTGATGCCTTATATACAACAAAATACTAAGGTGATCCAAATATTGTTTCCATGTGGAAAAAAATAGTTATCAAAAGAGAGCGAACTGTTAACGCTAGAGACAGAAATGAAAGAGAATGTGAAGCCACTTAAGAACATTATGGATCTTAGAAAATAAAAAGTTTTATGGGGGGAATAGTTTATTATTGTTATATTCATGAATTTGGATACTTAGATAGCCTTTGTATTTCTCTCTTGAATTTAAAGGATCTGTTGTAAACTCAGGATTTTAAAAATAATCATGATATTATATCAAAAGCAAAGTATTTATAAGACTGAAATTTTAAGAAACAAAGCTCATCCAATTTAGTCATTAAGTCAGCAAGTAGAACAAGTCACAAAAATAAATGTTTTATGTAGGAAACCATATAGAAATGGAATATCAATTGAGCCTGCATTTAGTATCAGCTTTATTTTCACTCATCACAAAGTTTTCAAGGCTTGTTTGTTAATAAAGGTGAAGAGAATGGATTCAAGATATTTTCCATCAAGGAAGCTTCTTGTACATTTTGACATATTAGCTACATCTATAAGACTCAAATAAAACCATTTATAAGTTAAAGAAAAACAGCATAAATTCATCTTACAACCTCACTGGTTTATTTTCTTTGGCTTGAGTGGTTTCCAAATACCTTATCTTTTTTTATGTAATACAAAAAGAGCAAATGTCTTTCAATATAGGATATATATGATTATATCAAGTTCACTGATAAGTCTCAATCTTGAAAGCTTCTGAAGACAATTACAACTGAGCATAAAGAACAGAGAAATTCTTTGGAGAACTGAGAGCATTTCATTACTCTCTGAAGCACAGCCATAGCTGGTCAATATACACCCTTTCATGAAACGGCACCCATCTGGCCTTTATAGATAGGCACTAAATTCCCCATAAGCAGTGTCATCCATCTGGCTTTTATTAATGTATGACGTACTGAATTCAACTCAACTGATACACATCTGTCTCTATAGATAAACTAAAGTTAATCCATAAAGATATCTACATATCTCAATGAATTAAATAATGAGTGACCTCGTTGGTAAAATAATTGGTGGCAGTGTTATCTTACCTTTCCTCCATCTATAGTTATTTCAATGTCTTCCCTTAGCCTTCACAAATGCTTCTAAATTCATATTATTTAATGTCTATTTTCATGTATGTGTAAAGTAAACTTTTATGCTCTTCTATTCAATGATGGCTCACCCATTTCTACTAAAAGAAAAAAAAATGAGAGAAGGTTTAACCCTCCAAAGTCTATCTTAGTTGTTCATCAGTATTTCTGGAATTGCATAATGTTGAAGAACCTCTTTGTTAAAATATGATACTGCATCTTCGCTCATCATTGTATGCTATACACATACAAGAGTCTCAAGAATCTAAATCTTTTCAATTTATATGCTTGAACACTTGAACAATTATTGAAGATTATGCTCATTTCCAGAGCAAGAAGTGATTAGTCATATTAAACACTCAAGACATTGAATGAAACTGAAAAAAAAAAAAAAAGAAAAGAAATTTTAAAGTAAACATACAAGAATGAGCTCTTATCACTCCAATAGTTTATCTACAGGGCATCAGGGCTTTCAGTGGATATAATATGCAGTGTTTGCTTTAGTAACTAATCCAAAGGTTTTGCACTTACAGAGCAACTGCAGAGTTACATAAGATTAACCATTTGTTGGAGCACTGAATTGGATTTTTATGTCAGAAGGACCCTCTTTTGTCAGGGCACAACTTCTCCTTCTCTTCTGTCCAGCTTGCAGTCAAAATAGATTCTTTGGGGTGTCCTAAGTTTTCCTACATAGAAGCACACTGACTACCAAGATACTACAAAGAAGCATAAATAACAATAAGCAGAAAACACTATCTGATGGACACCATCCAGTCTGATGGTCATTGTTCCAGACCTCTAACCAATAAGAATTTCTCTGGATGTACAGACTTGAATGTCATGTTAAAAACCTGGTTTTCTTCTCCAGAATTGAAAGAAAACTGAGATGTGTGTTGATCACAAAAATCCTGCTCTTGAGTTAAGGAGACACATATTTGCTGAAACAGTAACTTCTACATAATTTCCAGAACTACTTATTTATCAACTTTCACTATTTATTGTGTTTAAAAGAAAGCATCTATCTATCTATTATACTCTGCTAGCTATCGCAGAAGTTTTTCTTGTAATTTAAATGATAAAGCAGAAGTATATACTTCTTAAAGTTCTTTCTTTAGTCACCACTCAATCAGGGGTAAGGTCAATTATACCTAACACATAGAGAACCACAGGAAGAGAAAGGGTGCTGCCTATACTGTCATTTTATGAAAGAGTGTTGGAGAGTCATTGTCATTAGTCTCATTCCCATTGAAGGAAACCACTGATTTGCCCCATTGCCCTGTTGTCCTTTAAAACTACTGGAGAGATGAGCAGAGAATCATTCCCCAAATAAGTATTTATGAGATTTCCCCAAACCACCAAATGGCCCATTAATTCTTTCAATATAGGGTATATATGATTATATCAAGTTCACTGATATAGGCAAGAAGTTATCTTTATATATTTATACAAGTGAAATGTATAAGCACAAACTAACTCTCTCGTGCATGCGCGCTCTCTCTTGCTCTCTCTTGCTCTCTCTTGCTCTCTCTTGCTCTCTCCCTCTTTCACACAGACACACTATCGTCACCATAAATTGTATTTTAAATTTTGTAAAAGTTGAAATATTTTCCTAGGGCAGAACAAAGAATTAAAAAGACTCCATGATATAGTCAATTGTTTTCAGTGGTGAATATATGGGATTTCTTTTCTCAGCCATACTAAAAACTTCTCCATAATTTTTAAGAAATGAAATAAAACTTCAATAGTCTAATTCATTCTGTAAAATCACAATATTGTAGATGAGCATGATTAAAATATTAAGACATGAAAAATGCCATTAAGAAAAGAAGAGGAGGAAATAGGCAAAAAATTAAATTGGCTGTGGAAAGAGCACGGGACTTGGAGAGAGGATCCAGGATCTAACTGTGATTTTTCAGCTTAGTAGCTATATGACTTTAGTTATTTTAGCTCTAAACTTATATATAATGGGAATAATAATTACAATGCATGATGGTTGTGAAGAATAAACAAAATAGTGCATATGAGTCAGCCAAGCATAGTGGCCAACACATAGTAGATACTCAGTAATATTTGTTCCCTTTCTCATTTATCTGACACACTGGATACCTCCACATTAGATATTGTTGTCATAAAATCTTTTCTTTTTTTAGGTACTGAGGGCCAGGGATTGAACCAAGACCTCATATGTGGGAAGCCAGCACTCAACCACTGAGCCACATAGGCTCTCTTAAGTTGGCTTTTTAAATTTTGTTTTGCTTGTTGTTTTGTTTTTGTTGTTCATTTTTGTTTATTTCAGGAGGCACTGGGAACTTAACCTGGGACCCCATGTGGGAAGCAGGCACTCAACAACTTGAGCCACATCTGCTCCCAGTAAAGTCTTGTAAAAGCAATGAATAAAAGGTAATCTAGACCACAAAATTTTAAAAGAGAAGTTAATTTCAAAATATCAAAATGTGAAGTGAGACCCAGTTCCAGGAAGATGGCATCAGAGTAGGCAGACAGGGCTCAACTCTTTCACAAAAACAATGGAGAAAAAGCCAAAAGCTGTCCAAGGGGCCTGCTTTGGGGGTCAGCAGACCAGGACAGTGCTACACAACTCTCAAGAGGTTGAGGGACAGAGAGCCAAAGAACCCAAAACAAGAAATGTGAGTTACCAAACCCCTGTGGCCATTGAGCAGGGCTATACTCCCCATTCCCAAGATATTAAGCTGGAGTAAAACCCCAGGCTCACTGCAGCCAACTGAGAAGGGAACAGATATCTTTCTCCCTGTCAGCTCTTACAAGGGAAAAGGGAGGAGGATTCAGGGGGCTTCTCTTTAGTGAATTCGGCCAGCAAAGCCTGCTTTGAAATACAGGAAAGTGGAGATTGAAACACCCCCATGGAAAGGTGTGCCAATGAGCACTATCTGCTGGCTGGTTTGGCAACTGCACAGACAAAAACTGCTTTTGGTTTTCTCTATACCCTAATTCCTGGGAGAAAATCTGCACATAATTAGTGAGTCCCTGGCCCAATTTCAATAACTTAAGCTGAGCAATTTAAAAGACTTAGAGTAAGTTGAACCAAATATCAAAAAAGAGCTGTGGGGAAAAAAACAATAGGCAAGAGAGAGAAATTGACCAACAGAGTAAATGCACCAACATATTCATATTCAGATGTCTAGACATCAGCAAAAAATTACAAGACATATTAAGAAACAGGAAGAGATGGCCCAGCCAAAGGAACAAACCAAATATCTTGAAGAAAAACAGGATTGAAGACAATTATTCAATGATAATCATATAACTCTCCTACATCATTTCAAAGAATTGAAAGAAAATATGACTAAAGAGCTAAAGGATCTTTAGAAGACACTGGATGAGCATAAATAACAATTTGAAAGCCTGCAAAGAAAAGTAACAGACCTTATAGGAATGAAAGACACAATGAAAAAGATTAAAAATACATTAGAGGCACATAAGAGCAGATTTGAATTGCTTCAAGACAGAACATCTGAACTGGAAAAGACAGGAGAACAGAAAGAGAAGAGAATGGAAAAAATGCAACAGGATCACAGGGAATTGAATGATAATATGAAATGCACAAACATATGCATTATAAGTGTCGAGAAGTAGAAGAGAGTGGAAAGGGGGCAGAAAGAATATTTGAGGAAATAATGATTGAAAATTCCCAACCCTTATGAAAGACGTAAACATCGATATCCAAGAACAACACACCCCAAACAGCATATATCTGAATAGTCTTACCGTAAGACATCTACTATTTGGAATGGCAAATATCAGAGATAAAGAGAGGATTCTGAAAGCAGCAAGAGAAAAAGAAAGGATCACATACAAGGGAACCTCAGTAAGACTAAGTGCCGACCTCTCACAAGAAAACATGGAGGCAAGAAGAAAGTGGTATGATGTATTTAAGGTACCAAAAGAGAAAAACTGCCAGCCAAGAATTCTGTATCTGGCAAAACTGTCCTTCAAAAATGAGGGTGAGTTCAAAGTCTTCACAGACAAACAAAAACTAATAGAATATGATACCAAAAGTCCAGAATTACAAGAGATACTAAGGAAGTGCTGTAGGCTGAAAGGAAAAAAATAAGGGCAAGAGACTTGGGAAAGAGAACAGAAATGAAGATTATTAGGAAGGGTAAATTACAGAATAAAATGTCAGACAATGGAAAGCCAAATGATAAAATGGACAAAGTAAGTAATGCCTTTACAGTAATCACATTGAATGTTAATGGATTGAACTTCCCAATCAAAAGACATAGACTTATTGAATGAATTTAAAAATATGAGCCATCTATATATTGTCTACAAGAGACTCATCTCAGATGTAAGGACACAACTAGGTTAAAAGTGAAAAGTTGGAAAAAGATATTCCATGCAAATAGTAACCAAAAAGGAGCTGGAGTAGAAATACTAACATCAGACAAAATAAATTTTAAAAGCAAAACTGTTATAAGGAATGAAAAAAGTCATTATATATTAAAGAAAGGGGCAATTAACCAAGAAGAAATACTTATACTATAATTATACTAAATATTTTTGCACCTAACCTGAGTGCACCAAGATACATGAGACACACACTGGCAAATAGAAGGGAGAAATAGATGTCTCTGCAATTATAGTTGGAGACTTCAAGACACCACTCTCAGTATTGGATAGAACATCTGGATAGAGGATAAATAAAGAAAAAGAGAGCTTGAATAATATGATAAGTGAACTAAACCTAACAGACATCTACAGAGCATTGGAGCCCAAAACAGGAGGATATACACTCTTTTCAAGTACTCATGGAACCTTCTCCAATATAGACCACATGTTAAGTCACAAGACAAGTCGCAATAAATTTAAAAAGATTGAAATCGGGAGTGGATGTAACTCAAGCAGTTGGGTGCCCACCTCCTACATGGGAGGTCCTGAGTTTGGTTCCCAATGCCTCCTAAAGAAGATGAACAGAGAATGAATGGACACAACAAGCAGACAAAATGAACAGACACCACGAGTAGACACAATAAGCAGAGACAACGAGCAGACACAATGAGCAGACACAGCGAGCAGAAAACGAGGAGACAGATGAGGGAGCCATCTTGGGGGGGATTGAAATTATACAAAACACTTTCTCTGATGATAATGGAATGAAGCTAGAAGTCAATAATGGACAGAAAAAGGGAAAATTCATAAATATATGGAGATTAAACAAAGCACTCTTAAATAATTAGTGGATGTATTAGTCATGGTTCTCTCAGGAAACAGAATCAACAGGAGATATCTGTCAATAATATGAGATTTTATAAGTGTCTCTCACATGACCATGGGGATGCACAAGTCCAGGTTCCATAGGCAGGCTGCAAACCAGGGGCTCCGATGAAAGTCCAATGAAAGGTACTTGATGAGTTTCTGGGAGAAGTTGGCTATCCAGAGATGAGCTGGGAAATTCTCTCTGAATGTTGAAATCACTTCCCCTTTTAAAGCATACAACTGATTGGATAAAAGCATCATCCATTGCTGATGCAATCTCCCTGATTGATGCAGATGTAATCAGCCATCCATACAGTAAACTCACTGGTGACCAAAATCCATAAATGCTCTTATAGTACAATTAGCCCAGTGCTTACTTGACCAAACACCTGGACACAATTACCTGGCCGAGTTGACACATTAACCTAACCACCACAGTGGGTTAAAGAAGAAATTGCAAGAGAATTCAACAAATATCTTGAGACAAATGAAAATGAGAACACAACATATCAAAACCTATGGTACACCACAAAGGCAGTGCTGAGAGGGGAATTGATAGCTCTCAATGTTTACATTAAAAAGAGAAGAAACAGCTAAATTGAAGCTCTAACTGCACACCTGGATGAACTAGAACAAGAAGAATAAACTAATCCCAAACCAAGCTGAAGGAAAGAAATAGTAAATATCAGAGCAGAAACAGATGACATCATGAACAGAAAAACAATAGAGAGAATTAACAAAACCAAAAGTTGGTTCTTTGAGAAGATCAACAAAATTGACAAACCATTAGCTCTATTGGCAAAGAAAAAAAAAAGAGAATATGCAAATAAATAAAATCAGAAATGAGAGGGGACATTACCACTGACTCCACAGAAATACTAGAGATCATAAGAGGATATTCTGAATAACTGTATGCCAAAAAAAAAAACAAAACTAGAAAATGTAGACGAGATGGAAAATTCTTAGAAACACATGAACCACCTACACTGACCCTAGAAGAAATAGTAGACCTCAACATACCAGAAGAGATTGAAACAGTCATCAAACCTACTCCCCGCCCCAAACATGAAAAGCCCAGGACCAGATGGCTACACAAGTGAATTCTATTAATCATTCAAAGATTATCTAATTCCAATCTTGTTCAAATGCTTCCATAAAACTGAACAGGAAAGAATACTACCAAATTCATTAATGGAACCAACAGCATCCTAATACCAAACCAGATAAAGATACTACAAAAAGAAAGGAAGGAAGGAAGGAAGGAAGGAAGGGAGGGAGGGAGGGAGGGAGGGAGGGAGGGAGGGAGGAAGATACACATCAATATCTCTAATGAATATAGATGCAAAAATCCTCAACAAAATATTTGCAAACAGGATCCAAAAGCACATTAAAAGAATTATATACCACGATCAAGTGGGTTTTATCCCAGGTAGGCAAGGGTGGTTCAACACAAGAAAATCCATTAGTATAAAACCACATTGATAAATTGAAGAAGAAAAAGGCAGATGATCCTCTCAATTGATGCAGAAAAGGCATTTGACAAAACACAGCACCTTTTCTTGATAAAAACACCCCATAAGATAGGATTGGAAGGAACGTTTTTCAATATATTAAAGTGCATATAAGAAAAACCTACAGCTAGCATGGTACTCAACGGTGAAAGACTGAAGGTTTTTCCACTGAGATCAGGAACAAGACAAGAATGCCCACTGTCACCACTGTTATTCAATATTGTGCTAGAGGTTCTATCTAGAGCACTTAGACTACATAAAGAAATAAAAGGCACAAAATCTATTATAAGGTGAAAGTGTGTAGTTAAGCAGTGGAGGGACATGACAGTGGTACAATGATACTATTCGATTAGGCAGTGCAGGTATTTTGGGGGATAGGGTGTGTGTGGGGGGTGGACTGTCCATGGAACTGGAGGGAGAGTTGAGGGAGGGAGTAGGTGAACACTTGGGATTGGTGAGTACATGTCTGAAACTACAATGTTGGGAATGCTCTTTTGGCAATAGGGCAAGGTAGGGTTACTGGTTTAGGGCATTGGATATGGGGGGCATTTGGGACAGGGCACACCAGGGGCAGGCTTCTAGGGAGTGTGCCAATGTTCATCTTAACATAGTGTGTTATATCAATGGGTGGAGACCCATATAATGAACAGGAAGGTGCTTGACGACCATCCTGAGGAGACCTTCTATGTTCTCAAACAGAGGGGCAGGAGTCTCTCAAGAGCATGGGTGGTGCCCAATAGGGGAGGACAGACCAGTGTGTCAAGCCCTCTGTGTTGTTTCAAGTAACTATGAATCTAGTCCTGCAAAGAGTGAAGCCTGGTGGTTGCCATGAGTCCTGAGGGGAGGGGGAGGGAGGAATAGAATAGATGGAACAGGCGGTATTTTGAGGGTGGTGGAAGTGTTCTACATGATCTTGCAATGATAGATACAGACCATGTTAAGTTTCATCAAATTTATAAAAGTCTATGGTCCAAAATGTAAACCATAGCGTAAACCACTGACTATGGTTGGTAGATATGCGTCAATGTTTGTACATCAGTTGTAACAAATGTATCATCCACATATAAAATGTTATTAATAGGGGAAGAGAGAAAAGGGGAAGGTTGTTGGATATATGGGAGTCCCCTATATTCTGTACATGACATTGCTGTGACCTAAAACTTCATTGAAGACAAAATGAAAAAAGTAAGACATTGGGGGAATTAATGGAAGAAAATGTCACTGTATATACAGGACAACAGATCTTACACTGGTGAAAGGCAAAATATTTTTAAAAGTTTTTTTTTTTCATTATTTTTTATTATCCCAATTTTATTTATTTTTTTATTTTTCATTTTTTGTATTTTATTTCCTATTTTTAAAACTATCATTATTTCATTTTATTATTAATTGTATTTGGCTTTTTTATTGGTTTCATTTTTGAAGAAGTTTTGGATCACAAAAGGGTTACAACTGTGGCAGGGGAGGACTATTTGTGTGGGATGTCAGTGAAGAGGGATACATGGGAGAAGGTTCACATGGGCATACATATTAGGCATATAAATGTTTTCAAATGTTCATGAGGCATTGTCATGGTGGGTGGAGATTCACACAAAAACTGAAAGAATATTGAATTCCCATCCTAGGGAGCTCTGCCACATTCTCTGATGAAATAGCAAGAATCCCCCAAGTACAGAGGCAATTACTAGTGAAGGAGGATGGTCCATTGATGGGTACTTGATATTAATAACCATGCTTATGAAACTTTACTCTTGAAATTGAAACTTAGCATAGTATTATAGGGTGCCTAAGCATTACCTCCTGAGAGTCTCCTTGTTGCTCAAATGTGGCCTCTCTCTAAGCCAAACTCAGCATATAAATGCAATAACTTTCCCCCAGCCCATGACAACCAGGGATGAATGCCCCTAGCACCAAGGGATTACTACCAAGTACCAACTAGCAAAGTAACTGGAAAAAGACTTTGACCAAAAGGGGGAAAAGGTAAAGACAAATCATTTTATATGGCTAAGAGACTTCAAAGTGAGTCGGGAGTTCCTTCCAGAGATTACACTTATGCACGTCTCAGCAGGATCTCATTGACTGCCAAAATTAGACACTGCCCCAAATAGCAGGACTCCTGAGGACTATGGAGACACCCAGGCACTATGGTCAGGGTAGATAGCTCATGAGTTTGGTGCCTTGCCAGTGGGCCCTACTTGGGAATTTGTGCTCCCCAGTGTGACAGAATTGGACTCAGTTGTGGTTTCCGTACACATGGCTCTTCGGTCCCTTCTATTTGAACCCATAGTTGGTGCTAGAGTTGGTAGGTGAACGTCCAAGAAACTTGAATCTTTGGACTGTCCATGTGCCACCTGGCCCCTGAGCCTCAACAGAGTTGCAACACCTAGTCTCCAGTTCATTGGACTCACCCAGGACAACTAACAAGGAGATGATGATGGACAACCACCATACCAAGAAACCGAGAGAGCCTACAACTGCAAACAAGAGAATCCCATCCATTGACATATGGAAGTGAAGCCCCCTCTCAATTAGAGGTGGAGTGGGCATCACCATCTCAGAATTCTCAGGATTGGGGAATGAACTATGGACTAGAGTGGACTTACTAGTATTCTACTACAAACTTATTGTGATTCTAGCAATGGAAGAACTTATATCATTGATGTGGAGGCAGTGGCCACTGGAGTTTCTGAGGTCAGGGAGATGGAAAAGAGGTGTAATTTGGGGGCATTTTCGGGACTTGGGAATTGACCTGAATGATATTGCAACGACAGATACAGGTCATTATACATATTGCCATAACCTACAGAATTGTGTGGGAGGGAGTGTAAACTATGATGTAAACTATAATCCATGCTTAGTGGCAATGCTCCAAAATGTGTTCATCATTTGCAATGAATATATCACACTAATGAAGGATGTTGTTAATGGGGGCAAATATGGGCGGTGTGGGGAGCAGGGCATATGGGAATCCCCTATATTTTTTATGTAACATTTATGTAATCTATATATCTTTTTTTAAAAATTAAAAAAAAAAAACAGGACTGGGGGATATGGAAAAAGTATGCCAAATGTATGCTATGAACCATGGTTGGTGGTAATAGTCTGATGATATTATCTCACAATCTGTAACAAATATTCAACCACAGTGTGGTGTGTTGGTGAAGGGGTGTTGTATGGGAATTGTACACATGTGTACGATTGTTTTGTAAGTTCACAACCTCTTTAATAAAAATATATTTTAAAACATAGGGTGGGTTGGGGGGAAAATACACAAATGTAAGATATAGACTATAGTTAGTAAAAATATTTTGATGATGCTCTTGCATAGTTTATAACAAATGTTTCACAACAATGCAAGGTGTTGGTGGAGAGGTGATGTATGGGACCCTTGTGTGATGTAATGCATGTTTATTTTGTAAGCTCACAACTTTTACTATACACTTACTGTTTCTGCATGTTCATATATGAATGATATACTTCAATAAAAATATATTTTAAAAAAAGAAATAAAAGGCACCCAATAGGAAAGGGAGAAGTAAAACTTGCACTGTTCACTGAGGATATGATCCTATATCTAGAAAATCCAGAAAAATCCACAACAAAGCTACTAGAACTAATGGATGAGTTCAGCAAATGGCGGGATACAAGATTAATACAAAAAATCAATAGTGTTTCTATACACTACTGATATGCAATCTGAGGAGGAAATCAGATTTAACAATTCCATTTATAATAGCAACTAAAAGAATCAAATATTTAGGAATAAACTTAACCAGGGACATAAAGGACCTATATTCAGAAAACTATAAAACATTGGTAAAAGAAAGCAAAGAAGACTTAAATAAATTGTAGGACAATCTGGTTCATGGACTGGAAGACTAATTATCTTAAATTAAAATGTCAATTATACCCCATCTGATTTAGAGATTCAACGCAATCCCAATAAAAATCCATACAGCCTTTTTTGCAAAAATGGAAAAAGCTAATTATCAAATATATTTGGAAGGGTAAAGGGTCTGAGTAGCCAAAAATATCTTTAAAAAGAACAACGAAGTTGGAGGACTCACATTTCCTAACTTTAAAGCATATTACTTAGCTACAGTGGTAAAAACAACATGGTACTGGCATAAAGACAGACAGATTAACCAAAGAAACAGAATTGAGAACTCAGTAATAGACCTTTACATCTACAGTCAAGTGATTTTTGACAAGGCTATCAAGCCCTCCAGCTGTGCCAGAACAGTCTATTCAATAAATGCTGCTGGGATAACTGGATAGCCATATCCAAAAGAAAGAAAGAGGACCCCTATCTCACACCTTATAAAAAAATTAACTCAAAATAAATCAAGGGCCTAAATATAAAAACAACCACCATAAAACTCCTAGAAAAAAATGTAGGGAAACATCTTTAAGATCTTGTGGTAGATGGTAGTCTCTTAAACCCAAAGCATGAGCAACAAAAGAAAAAATAGATAAATGGGACCTCTTCAAAATGAGACCCTTTTGCACCGCAACAGACTTTGTCAAAAGGGTGAAAAAGCAGCTGACTCAATGGGAGAAAATATTTGGAAATCACATATCTGATAAGAATTTAATATCCTTGATATATAAAGAGATCATACAACTCAACAATAAAAAGACAAAATACCTGATTAAAAAATGAGTAAAAGACTTGAAAAGTCAATTGTCGAAAAAAGAAATACAATTGCAAAGAAACACATGAAAAAATGTTCAACATCACTAATGATTAGGGAAATGCAAATCAAAACTACAATGAGATCTCATTTCACACCTATTAGACTGGCCACTATTAAAAAGTTGGAAGACTGTAAATGTTGGAGAGGATATAGAGAGATAAAACACTTATTCAGTGTTAGTGGGAATGTAGAATGGTACAGCCATTGTGGCGGACTGTTTGGCAGTTCCTAAGGAAGTTGAATATAGACTTGCCATGTGACCAAGCAGTACAATTACTCATTACTCCGCATATACCCAGAAGAACTGAGAGCAGTGACAGGAACAGACATCTGCACACTGATGTTTATAGCAGTGTTATTCATGATTGCCAAAAGTTGGAAACAACCCAGGTGTCCATCAACTGATGAATGGATAAATTGTGGTACACATGATGGAATATTATGCAGCAGTAAGAAAAAATGAAGTCATGAAGCATATAATGAAATGAATGAACCTAGAGGATATTATGTTGAGTGAAGCAAGCCAGACACAAAAGGACAAATACTGTATGATTGTGCTATTATGAACTAAATATATTTTATATATAAACTTATGGAATTAATCATTACAATATAGGTCACCAGAAAATAGAATGAGTGTAGAGAATGGAAAACTGAGGGTTAATCTGTACAGAATTGGTTAAAATCTTGTTTGTAAATCTTCGGAAATGAATGGAAATGGTGAGAGCACATCATGCAGAGCCATTATACGGGTATGACAGTATCAAAAAGGGAATGTCTAAGGACATGTATATTATTAGAAGGAAGGCTAAAAAATGTAACATGTAAAATACAAATATGTGTGACATGGCATATTGAAACTGTTTTAGAAAATATAAATACAAATATACTAGAGAGAAGGAAAAAGAATAGCAGCTATGTATGGAAGGGGAAGCATAGAGAAATTGAGATGTGATTAATTTTGTTTGTTTGGTTGGTTGGTTGGCTGGTTTTTGTTTATAATTATTATTATTACTGGAATAATAATGAAAATGCTCTAAAAATGAAGTGATGAATGCACAACTATGTGATTATACCGAATACCATTGATTGTACACTTTGGATGGATTTATGCTTTATTGATATGCATCAAAAAATTTATCTGTTAAAAAATAAAATAAATTACTGAAAAAAAATGTAGAGAGGTCTCTGACTTACTATTTTAAAACACAATAATTTAATTGCTGTAGAATAGGAAAACGAGAAACATCTTTTCTAGTTCTAGGCATTTCAAAAGAGGTTCTCACCATCTTGCATGTGAGAATTTTGAAGGAAGGAAGATTCTTTGCTCAGTGGTGTGGCTCAAAGCAGGTCTGAACTCCTCAACAATGGATGGTAAGTAGAATATTGTCCAAAGAAAGAAGCACCTCTCTACATTGAATCTTTTGGTGCTAAATTCTGGTAGAAATATTAAGACTAAGCCCAAACTTTAAAAAGTCATCTTATTCATTGATTTCCTAAGTTACCCTTCACTAAATCGAGATAATTTCCATATTAAGAAAGTCACACACACACACACACACAAAATAATCAGAAAAAAAGAATGTCACAGATAAAAGATCACTTTACATACCTAAAATTCTGGTGAGTTGGATTGCTGAAAGGTTATTTTGCTGGGCAAATCCTTTGATGGTTCTTATATTTTGCAAAGGGAAACGATGATGTTGCAGGTCATGTCCTCTGAGAAGACTAAGAATTACATGTAGAAAGCTTATTGGGGAGGGCCTTTGGCACAAACATCTGCTGAGTATTAAAAGAAGAAAAGCTGGGCAGAGAGAGAAGTTGGGCACAACAAGGGCCTCAAGCAATCAAACAGGAAGCTCTGGAGTTAGAATTAAGAGTAGAGTCGTCCGAAATTGGAGCAAAGGAGCCAGGCTTTATATTTATATTCCTCGCATCAATGAGTCATTAGATGCATGTTCCCTTGGGAAGGGGTTGTAACCTAATTGTGTGGGAGATAGGGAACTCAGCTTCATATTGCTGCTTCAATATTCTTTTTTTTTTTTTTTTATTGTGGGTAAAAATCAAAATTTTCACAATACATACCAATATTTGTAAAATTATATATAAATATATATGCATATATGTGCATTTGCTTACATGAATGTTATTTTATATATATATATATATATATATTTTTTTTTTAAAGGTACTTAGATTATCTAGATATTACACAGAAATTACAGGGATTCCCATGTTCAGCTTCAATACACTTAGCAGCTGGGGGAATGAGAAGTTCCAAGGAAAGAGGAAAGGGGATAGAGAACTTTACTTGATATCCCTCACCATGAATGTTCTTACCTACAGGCTTAGGAACTGTAGCAGTCTGGAAGTTTGATATAGTTATGAATTCCAAAACTGATATTGGATTATGCTTGTAAACTGGTCTGTTCATCTGGACATGATTAAGTTATGACTAGGGCTTTGTTTGGGCCACGTCAGTACGGCATTGAGCCTCGCCCCTTGGTGGGTGGGGAATCAAAGATAAAAGACATGGCAATGGGCAGAGTTGGAGTTTTTTGAGTTGGAGTTCTGATGCTGAGTTCTGATGTTGGAGTTTTAAGCTGGAGTCCCAGGAAGTGAACACACAGGAGAGGAACACAGAGGAATGGAGATGGCTCTTAGACACGGCAGAAGCCCCGGAGAGACAGAGTCATTCGCCCGATAGGCTACAGCTGGCCTCATGGAGATAGCACAGGAGCTGAGCCCAGAGACAAGCAAGTCCCAGGAAGAGAGGAACCCAGGAAGCCTGAAACCCTCGCAGATGTTGGCAGCCATCTTGCTCCAACATGTGACCATAGACTTTGGTGAAGGAAATAACTTATACTTTATGGCCTGGTAACCGTAAGCTTGTGCCCCAAATAAATACCCTTTATAAAAACCAACCGATTTCTGGTATTTTGCATCAGCACCCCTTTTGGCTGACTAATACAGGAACCAATGTGAGGTCTTGCCAAGTACATTTCAATTATATTTTGGGGGACTGGGGAAATAATCACTGGTTGGTGCTTTGGACCCATTATAAGCCAAATCTGGGCCAAGATTTATTTATTAACTGTTTTCCATGGGTTTGCACTCAAACAAGAAGTCATGTTGAGTTATGGGTATTAATTCTAACCCAGACCCTGTGTCCAACATTCCTCAATAGAAAACATTCCCCTTTCCCCAGTATATAGTTATCAAGTAAATGTCCATAAGTTTCTTTGTGAAAATACTGAGGGAATTCTTACCATATACACTTATCATAGTTTGGTTGTGTCCTTCCTTCTGGGGATATGGTCTCCCCTTTACTGATTGGGTTCTGGATTGATAAAGTAGCTCAGATTCAGAAAAATGTCAAGGCATTTTAACATTTTATTTGGAGAGTTACTTCAGCCTATTTACACCTATCCATGATTTATTTTAATTGTGTAGATTGAGTAATACGTTGTTGGCTGCCCATCTATCTTGTTCCTAGGGATGCCACATTCTCTTAACATTCTCTACAGCTCTCTGCATCTCAGCCCCCCTCCCCCGACTGCTGCCACTACAGCCTTGCTGTTCATTATAATAATTGTACTCAACTAGCTTCTGAAATTTAATGGATGCCAATTGATTTCTATTATTTTGGGATACTTGTTATCAAGGAGCATAATTATATAAAGGTATCTCCTACTGTAGGCCTACTGGCCTACAGGGCGCAGCCACCACAGACTCCTCTATGATGTTGGTGGGCCTCTTTCCTTGTTGCCCTGGTACATGGAGTGTCCTCTGGGCCTTCCTTCACAACATAGTCATTGGGTGGGTTTTCCAGACTTATATATTATATCTACTTCACTGTCTGTCCATGGGTATTGGCATTCTACTTTGTTTAATGTGTGTCATTGCTCTCTCCACTCTCATAATAGCCATTTCAACTCTATGATGGCATCAATTCTCAGGATCCTTTATCCTGGGAGAGTTTTCCCACATTGATAAATTCTCCATTAGGCAACTTTATCTTTCTCTCTCATAGGGCAGCACATCACAAACTCTACCACAGATGATTATTATACTTTACAAAATTTGGGAGCAAACAGAGGAACCTGTGCGCTTATCAAAATCCCACAAATCTTATGACTTTTTACAAAATAGATTTGAATTTGTACTATTAAAACCTTTTTTGGGCAAAGCATTCTGAGTTAAAGCAATAATCTTTTTAGGATAATAATAGATTTACAAATTATTTTATTGTTTTAACTCAGAATAATTTTTAAATCTATTATTATCCTAAAAAGATAGAAGATATGAAGGAGAAAAATATAATTGTTTCCTAAAAACATATATATTATATATATATATATATGAATAAGAGGTGTGGGAAGATGTTGGAGTAAGAAGATACAGGATTCAGTCCCTATACCAGAACAACTATTATATAGAAAATAACTGTGTGAAACAACTATTTAGAGACCCCAGAAACTAGTAAAACACTGTACCTCCATGGAAGAGTGGGATGAAGAGACTGGTAAATTATGGTAAAGACTAGTAAATTGCTCCCTCCATGTGGTGGCTACAGGTGCCCATTCCCCACCCTCCCATCTCCCACCCACCATGGGGTCTTGCTCCTGGCTCTCCCAGTGGTGACAGAGAAGGGCATAAAAATCTACTTCCCCATCAGGGGTGGGCACACCCAATTGCTGATCATAGCTTTTTTTTTTTTAATTTACTTGATTTTTTTAAATTTATCCTCCCATTCCCCTAGATGGTTCACTCATCTGTCTGCTCACTGTTTGCTCACTTTCTCCAAGAGGCACCAGGAACTGAATCCAGGACCCTCCCACATGAGAGGCAAGTGCCCAACAGACTGAGCCACATCCACTCCCCTTGGTCTGCAGCGTCTGCTGGCTTGTGGCCTCTGTTTGTTGTGTCAGGGGTGGAGTCTAGCTCTGTTGGGGTGGCATCTAGCTCTGTTGCAGTGGTGTCTAGCTCTGTTGCAGCAGGAGGCAGCATCTGTTCATCTTCTTCTAGGAGGCACCGGGACCTGAACCTGGGACCTCCCATGTAGTAGGTGGGCTCCCAAGTGGTTGTACCACATCCACTTCCCTGGTAATGGCTTTTAATTGGATAGCTGGGGGCCTGGCTCTGAGGGCAGCAAATGCTCCAACCCTCCCTAATTAAAGGCAGCTAAGAAGATTTAAAGAAGCTATGATTCCTCAGAACTGCAGGGGACAATTGAAAGGCTGAATTTGCTGGGCAGGTCAAAAAAGCACAGCTTTGGGGAGCCAAGGAAGAAGCACTGGTGCCCTCCCTGATCCCCCTCCTCCCCAGAGCAGTTTTAAGCTGGGTCTTAGGCCTTCTTCCACCTGGGAAAGTCTATCTTGGGAAACTCTTCTCCAGCTTGCCCCCCTCCCAGAATTTTCCCTACAGGCAAATGGAATTTGAGACAAAAAAAGCAGTGTAAGAAACTGTTGAGGCAGGTGTCCTGAGGCAAAGGCTTACCTGCTTTAAACCCCAGGGAGAGGGAGAAGGTCTGTCTCTTGGGAACTAGAGAGGGCATCCAAACTCCAGGAAACAGAGGATTTCAAAGTAAATGGCAAGCGCAAGCCAAAGACAAGACACAGGACAAGAAAAGACAGGTAAAACCCTGCACTTTGCATTTGCCTTAGGCTGTCCTTCCTGATAGGAGACATGACACTCAAGAAAATCTCTGTCATATCATCAGCTGGTTACAAAATCAAGAAACAGACATCTCAGGGAATAAATCCCAGAATTAATTTTTAAAATATTGAAATGTACAATGCATATAAAAAGATTACAAGACAAACAAAGAAACGGAAAATCATGGTCCACCTGAAGTAAAAGGATAAACATCTAGAAAACACCAAGGAAGACAAGATTGTGGACATACCAAACAAAGATTTTTTTTAAATTATCTTAAAAATGCTCAAGGAGATGAAGGAAAATACAGAGAAAGAACTAAAAGATATCAGGAAAACAATGAATGAACAATATGAAAATATTTGTAAAGAGACAGAAACTTAAAGAAGGAACCAAACAAAATTACTGGAATTGAAGGCCACAATACCAAAGAAAAATTCCCAGATTGGTTACAGTAGCAGATTACAGCTGGTAGAAGAGTCAGTGAACTTGAAAACAAGACAATAGAAATGAGTCAGGATTAGGAGCAGGAAAAAAAAAAAAGAATGATAAAAAAGCCAAATTAGCCTAAACAGCCTAATAGACACCTGGAGTACCACCAAGCATACCAATATATGCATTGTGGGAGTCCTAGAAGGAGAAGAAAGAGAGAAAGAGGCAGAATGAATATTCAAAGAAATGACAGAGAGCTTCCCAAACTTAGCAAAAGATGTGAATATGCACATCTAAGAAGTCCATACAACATCAAACAGGATAAACATGAACATATACACCTGTGATGGTTAGTCTAATGTGTCAACTCAGCCAGGTAATTGTGTCCAGATGTTAGGTCCAGCAAGCACTGGGCTAATTGTAATACAAGAGCATTTATGGACTTTGATCACCAATGAGTTTACTGCACTGATGGCTGATTACATCTGCATCAATGAGGGAGATTGCATCAGTAATGGGTGACGCTTTTGTCCAATCAGTTGAATGCCTTAAAAGGGGAAGTGATTTCAACATTCAGAGAGAATTTCCCAGCTTGTCTTTGGACAGCCAACTTCTCCCAGAAACTCATCAAGGACCTTTCATTGGACTTTCATCGGAGTCCCTGGTTTGCAGCCTGCCTACGGAACCTGGACTTGTGCATCCCCATGGTCACGTGAGAGACACTTATAAAATCTCATATTATTGACAGATATCTCCTGTTGATTCTGTTTCCCAGGACAACCCTGACTAATACAACACCCTATCATATATTGATTACAGTATCAAATGCAAAGGCTAAAGAGAGTGTTCTTAAAGCAATGTGTTATGTACAAGGAAATCCCAATTAGATTAAGTGCTGATTTATCATCAGAAATTATTAGAAGAAAGAGGCAGTAGGTTGAAATGTGCTGAAAGAAAACAAATGTTAATAAAGAATTTTATATCTAGTGAGACTTTCTTTCAAAAATGAGGGTGAGATTAAGACACTCCCAAATAAACAAAATCTGAGGGAGTTCATCACCACTAGATTTGCCCTACAAGCAATACTAAAGGGAGTATTTCAGACTGAAAGGAAAGGACACTACATAGTGGTTCAAAGCAGCATAAAGAAATAAAGAATTCTGGTAAAAGTAACCATTTGTGTAATTATAAATGCCAGAGCTATTGTATTATATTTTTCATATGTAACTACACTTCTTACTTTCTACAGGTGATAAAATGCAAATGCATAAAAGTAATGACAAATCTATGGTTTTGGACATAAAATGTACAAAAATATAATTGGTAACAAGTACAAAAAAAGGTGGAAGGATGGAGGGGTATAGGAAAAGTATATGTATATGCTATTGAAGTTGGTATCAAACCAAATAAGATAATTATATATTTGAATGTAAACTTTTAACCCAATAGTAAACACAAGGAAAATAGATACAAAATATATAGATAGAAATGAGAGGAACTCAATATGGTACAACAACAACAAAAAAAATCAAATAAATATAAAAGTAGGCATTAACAGAAGAATTTAGGAACAAAAAGATATAAGATTTACAAAGGCTAAAGAGGAAAGTGGCAGAAGAAAGACTAGCATTATCAGTAGTGACTTTAAATGCAAGTGAATTAAACTCTCTGGTCAAAAGACAGAGGTTGGCAGAATGGATAAAAAGCAGGACCCTACTATATGCTCTCTTCAAGAGATTTGTCTTAAATTCAAAGACAGTAGAAGATTGAAAGTGAAAGGATGGAAAAAAATGTACCATGAAAGTATTAATCAAAAGAGAGCAGGGATAGCTATACTATACGAGATGAAATAGACTTTAAGTCAAAAACAGTTACCAGGGACAAAGTTGATCATTATATACTGACAAGGGGCTCAATTTAACAAGAAGATGTAACAACTATAAATATATATGCACCTAAGAGCTGAACCTTAAAATACATGAAGTAAATACTGTAAGATTTGAAGGGAGAAATAGACAGTTCTACATTAATGGTAAGAGATTTTAATACACCACTTTCAATAATGGATTGATCATCTAGACAGAATATCAGTAATGAAATACAAGACTTGAACAATACTCTAAACTAACTAGACCTAACAGACATGTATAAATCACTTCAACCAATAACAGGAGAATATACATTCTTCTCAAGTGCACATGGACCATTCTCCAGGATATCTTAGGTCACAAAACAAGTCTCAGTAAATTTTAAAATATTGAAATCATACAGTGTTTCCTATCCAATTACAATGGAATGAAGCTGAAATCAATAACAGAAGGAGAAATGGAAAATTCACCAATATGTGGAAATTAAACAACATAGTCTTAGACAACCAATGGGTTAAAGAGGAAATCATAAGGGAAATTAGGAAATATCTTCAGGCAAATGAAAATTAAAATGCAGCATACCAAAGCTTATTGGATGCAGCAAAGGCAGTGCTGAGAGGAAAATTTATAGCTTTACATGTTTACATTAAAAAAGAAGAAAGATTTCAAATCAGAAACCTAACCTCAAAACTGGAAGAACTAGAAAACAGGAGCTGCCAAGTGCAAAGTGATTTATCCCAGGTATGCAAGTGTGGTGTACCATAAGAAAATCAATTAATATAATACACCACATTAATTGAATGAAGGAAGAAAACCACGTGATTATCTCAATTGATACAGAAAAGGGATTTAAGAACATCCAGAACTCTTTCTTGACAAATACATAGATGCCCACTGTCACCACTGTTATTCTTCATTACACTGGAAGTTCTAGACAGAGCAATTAGACAAATTAAATAATAATAATAATAAGGCATCCAAACTGGAAAGGAAGACATATAGCTTTCCTTATTTGGAGATGACATGATCCTATATACAGAAAATCCTGAAAAATCCACAACAAAGCTCCTAGAACTAATATATGAATTCAGCAAAGTGCAGAGTATTAGATCAACTCCCACAAATCAACAGTGTTTCTATGCACAAGCAATGAACAATCAGAAGTAGAAATCAAGAAGAATTTCCATTTACAACAGCAATTAAAAGAATCAAATATCTAGGACTAAATCTTACCAAGAATGTAAAGGGCTTGTATACAGAGAACCAGAAAATATTGCTAAATGAAATCTTAGAAGACTTAGGTAAATGGGAGGATATTACTGGCTCAAGGATTGGAAGACTAAATATTGTTAAGATGTCGATTCTACCTAAAGTGATTTACAGATTCAGCATGATCCCAATAAAAATTCTAACAGCTTTTGTTGAACAAATGGAAAAGCCTATCATCATATTTATATGGAAGGGTAAGAGGGGGCAAAAAAATGAAAGCCATCTTGAAAAATAAAAGCAAAGTTGTAAAACACACTTCCCAATCTTTAAACTTATTACAAAGCCACAGTAATCAAAACAGAATGGTATTAATACCATATAGGACAGACATATAGACCAATGAGATTGAATTGAGAGCTCAGAAATCAACACTCACATTTATGGGCAAATATTTTTGATAAGGAGGAAAAACCACTTAATTGGGAAGGAATAGTCTCCTCATCAAATGGTGCTGAGAAAACTGGATCTCTACTTGCAAAAGAATGAAGGAGGACTCCTACCTCTCACTTTACACAAAAATTAACTCAAAATGGATCAAAGACCTAAATATAAGAGCCAGAACTATCAAACTCTTATATAAAAAAATTAGGGAAGCATCTTCAGGACCTTCTGTTAGAAAATGGTTTCTTAGACCTTAAACCCAAAGCACAAACAACAAAAGAAAAAAGAGATAAATGGGACCTCATCAAAATTAGAAATTTTTGCCCATCATAGAACTTTATCATGAAAGTGAGACAACCACCTATATGGTGGAAGAAAATATTTGGAAACCACATATCCAAAAAAGGCTTAATATCCAGAATATATAAAGAAATCCTTCAACTTAACACCAAAAATCAAACAACCTAATTTATAAATGGCCAAAAGACTTGAATAGATATCTCACCAAAGGAATATACAAATGGCCAAAAAGCACATGAAAAGATGCTCAACCTCATTAGAGATCAGGGAAATGTAAATCAAAACCACAATGAGATACTGTTTCACACCCACTAGTATGGCTACTATGTAAAAAAACAGCAAATCACAAACCTTGAAAGAATGTGGAGAAATAGGGATATTCATTGCTAGTGCAGCTTTTGTCGAAGACAGTTTGGAAGTTCCTCAAAAATTCAAGTATAGAATTACATTATGACTTAGCAATCCCACTTCTAGGTATATACCCAAAATATATGAAAGTAGGGCTTGAACAGGTATTTGCACACCGATGTTCATAGTGGAATTTTCATAATTGCCAAAAGATGGAAGCAACCCAGGTTCCATCAATAGATAAATAAAATGTGGTATTTACACACAATGTAATAATATTCATCTGTAAAAAGGAATGAAGTTCTAGTACATGCAACAGCATGGATGAATCTTGAAGGCATCATGTTGAGTGAAATAAACCAGACACAAAAGGATAGATATTGTATGGTCTCACTGATATGAAATAATTAGAATTAGCAAACTCATAGTGTTAGACTCTAGAATATAATTTTAAAGGGGATAGGATGGAGATAAGGATTAGGGAGGTAATCCTTAAAATGTATATAGAGTTCTTATTTGGAACAATGGAAATGTTTTGGTAATGAGGTAGTGATGGTAGCACAACATTGTGAACATAATTTACAACACTGAAATATATATGTGAATGTGATTAAAAGGGGGATATATTAGGTTGTATATATGGTAATAGAATAATTTTTTTGAAATCCATGGTCCTGCACTACAAAAATAGCAAACCATGAACTACAGTTAGCACAATTATAAAATGTGGTTTCTTCAATTGTTACAGATGTACCACACAAATGAAAGGTTTTAATAATAGAGTGGAATATGGGAATCATATATTTTATGCATGATTTTTCTGTAAACCCACAAGTTCTCTAATAAAAATTGTGTGTGTGTATGTGTGTGTGTTATCTGCCTATCTGTTTATCTTCAGATTTTTTTTCTTCCCTTCATTCAGTAGGTCAAGAGAGAAAATCTGGTCCTACAACAGTTTGCAGATGGACTAGCTAATATATGTCAACACTTGGCCAACAGCATTCTGAGGATGTCTTTTGGGGCACACAATTTCCAAAAGAATCTGCCTCAATAGAGTATAAAAAGGAATGTGCAAAATGTGGGTATTTAAGGTAGAAAGTAAGCATCTTCTTGAACTTTCCAGGCATAAAAAAGAACTGGTCATATTCATAGAGGCAAATTTGCATTGTCACTGCCTGAGATAGTCATTCACAATTGCAATTATTTCTTGAATGCCGTCCTGAGCTTTTCTGAATTTTAAAAATCATGTTTCCAGTTGTCCCTACTGCCCCAAAGCTGAGACTACCAGCTCTGCCAGTCTTTCTCATATAGTAGTATTAAAATGTAAATATGGTTGCCCAAAGTAAAATGCAAAAAAGGGAGGGAGCAGGTTCCTGAAAGCCCACAAAATTAAAAATTAGACCTTCTGAACTTGCTAAGTCACCAGATAGTTTCTCTGTGAGCAAAGCAACTACACTCAGCAGCCTAAACCACCAGAACTGAATTGACTTCTTTGTTACATATTTACTGACATGTATCCAAAGTAAATTAGATTTCATTTTTCTCTTGGATCATAGTGAGGTCCTTTTCTTTACTGGTAACCTTGTGATGGGTAAGTACAAGCGGGACTGGGGAACTTCTGCATATATTAATCATACAGACTTTGGAAGATTTGATAAGAAATATCTTTATGCTCATTATACATTTTTTTTTTTTACTTCTCTTGGATTTTTTTGAGAAATTACAGCTATTTGTTTTTTAATCATTTACACTTAGATTACTAAAAAATGCTTTGTAAAAATGATTTGCCATCCAAAAATCTTTAAAAGTATTTTTTTTTCACTTCCAGCTCTTTATTAAAACATACTCAAATACACAAAGGAAGCTATGACGTGCCAAGTATAAACAAGCAAAGACACCAAATGTCTCAAGCAGACTTTAAAACCCAAATCTGTGAATTTAGAGTAAAATCTCACCCTTGCTTCATGTTAAAAATGTGCCTACACCCACTCCCACCGGATCCCTCCAATGGCTTCTGTAACAAAATTGCTGTTTTTTTTTTCATCACGGACCCTTTCCAGTTCCCAGGACACCCCCATAGATGGCTTCAGTTTGGCTCTTTGGGTTACCACACACTTCTTCCATGAAAATAGCAGCCCTGCCATCAATCTAGGCTAGAAAGAGAGAGCTATCTACGTGGGAGCCTCTGTGGGTGAGGAAATGCCAACTGATAATGGATGGCACTCCCTGCCATATGCACCCTTCCTTCCTCATTTTTTTTTTTTTTTTTTTTTTGGTCACAAACACTGTTTATCTTTCCCTCTTTCCCTTCCTTTTTTTTGTTATTATACATTTTCTTGCTTTTTCTCCTTTTTGAACATACTGCCTTTCCTATGACTTAGGTCTTAGGATTCCTACTCTGGATATTGGGGTTTTGGCCCCAGGTCTACAGAATGATATAGGTTTGGTTGAGGGAAAGCCTGACAAAATTGATTGGAATAGTGTCATCACCAGCCCTTACTGGTCTCACCTTGCTGGTGAGACAAAGCACTGAGGCTTCTAGGTTTAGTCCCAAAGATACGTAAACAGTCCCTCCCAAAGAAGAAACTGCCCCTGGAGCAGTCCTTTTGCTGGGTCCACGGAGCAGTCTGCCAATTTTACATGTAGGTAAGATCTTATTTTTCCCTTCAATTTCTCTGTCTAAAATTTGATGATGATTTCTTTAAATATGGTACAGAGAATGTTTTGTAACCATCTTGGTTCAAGCCACCATGAATACTCACCTGAGCAACCACAGAAGTATCATAACTGTCTGCCTATAGCCACTTCCTACTCCTTCATTCCACATTCTATACAGCATTTGAGCATGCTTTTCAAAATGCAAGTTTGATCATGTCACTCCTCCCTGTTAAAACTTACCAAGGCCTTAGAATAGTTTTCAGAATAAAGAGCAATTCCATCCCCATCTGGATCATTCTCCCTCCACTCTACATACCCTTTAACTGTCCGTCTTTTAATTCCTCCTCACTCTCTACTCCCTCCCACACATGGTCTTAGCACAAGTGTGTGACCCTTTTTGTATAGAATACATCCCTCCACCTCCAACCATTACTGCCTTATCTTCTCCTCCTCCATCCCTTACTTAGTTAACCCTTAATGATCCTTCAGTTCTCAACTCAAGCATTATTTCTTAAGGATAATTTTAATTCTTTTGTTAAACATTCGTATTGTGCCATATTCCATTTACCTCAGAATCCTTATCTGTGCAACTGAAACCATTGCATCACCGACATGGACCTACTCATAAGCATCACTCAATAAATATTTGTTGAATGAATAAATGAATTCATAAAGAACCATTTGTTACAAATGTCCCCAAATAATTTATATTGCTATCAGCTGCTATTATTGATGTGCCAAGGAAAGAGCCTTGTTTTAACTAGATATGGGGTTTATGGTTTACTTCACAGTTTGATGATGGTATTTAAATAATAGATACCAATGTTTTTCCTCTGCCCTCTCTCATGGCATTGTCAAAATAATGTTCAGAAATGAAAAAAAAAAATTGTTCTGAGAAAAACCCATGTGAAGAGGATGAAGACACAAACTACAGAATGGGAGAAAATATTTGCAACCACATACCCAGCAAATGACTAGCTATCTAGTGTACATAAAGCCCTCACAAAACTCAACAATAACAAAGAAAACAATGCAGTTAGTAAATGGGCAAAATACATGAACAGATCTTTCACCAAATCAAATATACACGGCAAATAAGATGGCAGTAAAGTTGTGTAAAGGCATTAGCCATCAGGGATATGCAAATTAAAACCACAATGAGATGTAACTACATACCAATCAGAATGGCTAAAATAAAAAACAGTCCTAGTCTGAGAAGCAGATAAAAAGCAGAATTTTAAAAAATGAAAAAACCCTGAAGAACCTGTGGGACAACATCCAGCATACCAATATACATATCACTGGTGTCGCAGAAAGAGAACAGAAAGAAAAAGGGGCAGAAAAAAATCTTTAAAGAAATAATGTCTGAAAACTTCCCAAAGCTGATGAGAGATATGAATATACAAATCCAAGGTGTTCACCAAACACCAAGCAGGATGAATCCAAAGAAATTTTCAGAGATTCATTATAATCAAACTGTTGAATGCCAAAATAAAGACAAAGTCTTAAAAACAGCAAGGGCAATGTGACGAGTCATCTATAAGCGAACCTGAACAAGATTAATATCCAATTTCTCAATAGAAACCATGAAGTCCAGAAGGCAGTGGGTGAACTTATTTAAAATGCTGAATGAAAAAAAGTTATCCAAGGATAATACATCCCACAAAGGTGTCCTTAAAAAATGAGGGAGAAATTAAGACATTTCCAGACAAACAAAAGCTACTGGATTTCATTATCCCTAGACCTGCCTTACAGGAAGTTCTAAAGAGAGTCCTTCATGTTGACAGGAAAGGGCACTAGACAGAAACTATGAAGAAATAAAGACCTCTGGTATAGGTAATTATATGGGTAAATATAATTGCTGGCATTATTGCACTTTCCATTTGTAATGCTGTCTTATACTTCTTATATGGCTTAAAATACAAATGCAAATTTTAAAACACAAATAAAAACAAGTATAAACCTTTGACACTGGGCACACAATGTACAAAGTTGTAATCTGTAATGAATATGACATAAAAGGGAGTGATGGGAGTATAGTAATAAAGTATGTATAAGATATTGAAGCCAAGTTGATATCAATACAAAGTAAAGTGTAATAGATTTAGGGTGTTAAATGTTATAAACATGAATATCTAAGAAAGTTAGACAAAAGGAAAGGAGAAGTTATTCAAAATGACATTATAAAAAATCTAAATGAAATTAAAGGTGGAAATGAAGGAAAGGAAGAACAAAAAAAAAAGGTATGAGTCTTACAGGAAACAATTACCAAAGTGGCAGAAGTAAGTCTTTCAGTATCTGTAATTACATTAAATATAAATGGATTTGTATTAGTCAGGGTTCTCTAGTACCTGGCCAAGTTGACACATTAGCCTAACCATCATAGGATTAAACTCTGCAATCAAATGGCAGAGATTGCCATAAAGGATGGAGAAACATAATCCAACAATATGCTGTTTACAAGTGAGCCATCTTAGATCCAAATATACAAACATATTGAAAGTGAAAGGATAGAAAAAATATTTCATAAAAATAGTAACCAAAAGAGAGCTTGAGTGACTATATTAATATAAGACAAAATAGACTTTAGATCAAAAACTATCAGAGACAAAGAAGGACATTATATATCAATGAAAGGGTCAAGAAGATTTAACAATATAAACATATATGCACCTAAAAACAGGACCCCACTGACGGAATTGACGGGAGAAAAAGACAGTTCTATAATAATTGTTGGGGATTTTAACACACCATATTCAATATTGGATAGAACATCTAGGCAGAAAATTAATAAGGAAATAGAGGACTTGAATAACAATATAAGCCAAATAGATCTAACAGACATATATTCACCCACAACTTCAGAATACACATTCTTTTCAAGTGTACTTGGCTCATTTGCTAGGATATATCATACATTAGGGCAAAAGAGAAGACTCAATAAATTTTAAAATATTAACATGATAAAAGTACCTTCTCTAATTGCAATGGAATGAGGCTAAATATCAATAATAGATGGAAAACTGAAAAATTTGCAAACTCTTGGAAATTAAATAGCACAGTCAAACAATCAAGGGTTAAGGAAGAATTTATAAGGGAAATTTAAAAATACATAAAGACAAATGAACAAAAAAAGATTCAACATGCCAAAACTTATGGGAATCAGTGAAGGCAATGCTAAGAGGGAATTTTATAGTTATGAATGTATATTTTTTTAAAAAAAGAGAAAATTCTGAAATTAATTACTTAACTTTACATCTCAAGGAACTGGAAAAAGAGAAGGAAAGTGAACCCAATGTTAGCAAAAGAAAGGAAACAATTAAGATTAAAATGGAAATAAATGAAAGAGAAAATAAAAAAACAATTGCAGGAATAAAAAAGCAAAAAACTGGTTCTTGGATAACAATAAGATTGAAAAGCTTTTAATTGCACTGACAAAGAATATAAGAAAAAGACACAAACAATTAAAATCAGAAAGGAAAAATGGTAATATCGCTACTGACCTTACGAAGTAAAAAGGATTGTAAGATAATACTATGAACAATTGTACATCAATGAATTAGATAATCAAGACAAAACAGAAAATTTCCTACAAATATAAAAACTACTTAGAGTTGGAGTGGACATCACCATCCCAGTCGCCTCTGGATTGGGGGAAGAACTATGGACTAGAGTGGACTTGATGGTATTCTCTTGCTCACATATGGTGATTCTTGCAATGCAAGAAATTATAACAATGAGGTGGAGCCAGTAGCCACTTGACAGTTTTTGGGTAGGGAGGGGATGAGCAGTTGAAATACAGGGGCTTCTTTGGGAGTTGGAGGTTGTCCTGAGTACTGTTGTCGCAATGGATGTAGGCCATTTTAAATCAGCACACACCACTCAGAACTGAGTGGGAGAGAGTGTGGTCTACAGTGTGAACTGTGGTCTATGGTTGGTGGCAAGGCTCCAGAATGTGTAAGTTCATTGAGGTTGGTGGGCCACACTGTGGGAGATGTTTGTGTGGGATGTGGTGGGAGGTGTGGGAGGTGGGCAACATGGGAATCCCAGTGAGTTCCGTGTAATATTTTAGGTAATCTAAGCACCTCTTAAAATATATGTGTATATATATATATATACATATAAATAACATTTTTGTAAGCAAATACACATATATGCATTTTTTTTTTTATTTCTTTTTGAAATTTTTTTTTTTTTTTTTGGAATTTTTATTTTTACCAAAAATAAAAAAAAAAAAAAAAAAAAAAAACTACTTAGAATGACTCGAGAAGATATAGAAAACCTCAACAAACCTATAAGAAGTAATACAGGTGATCGAATCTGTAATTTAAAAAAAACTTCCACCAAAGAAATGTCCATGTCCAGATGGCTTCACTAGTGAATTTTACCAATATTCAAAGAAGAATTAACTCCAATCCTGCTTAACCTCTTCCAAAGAATTCAAGTAAAGGGAATACTTCCTAATTCATTCTGAAAGAACAGATTACCCTAATACCAAAGTCTGCTAAAACTATAACAAGAAAAGAAAATTATAGACCAATACCATTCATGAATACAAATGCAAAAAATCCTCAACAAAATACCAACCCAAAACCAACAGCATATTAAAAGACTTATTCACCAAGATCAATGTGATTAATCCCAGGTATGGAATGGTGATTAAACATTAGAAAATCAATTAATATAATATGCCATGTTACTAAGCAGAGCAGATGGCAAGAAAAGAAATAAAAGGCATCCAAATTAGAAAGGGAGAAGTAAAATTTTCCCTATTTGCATATTACATGATCCTATGTATAGAAAATCCTGAAACCCCACAACAAAGCTACTAGAGTTAATAAATGATTTCAGCAAAGTGTCAGCAGACAAGATCAACACGCAAAAATGATTGCTGTTTCTATACACTAGTAATGAACAAGCTGAAGAATAAGTCAGGAAAATAATTCCATTTACATAGCAACTAAAAGAATCAAATGTCAAGGCATAAATTTTATCCAACAATGTAAAGGACTTTTATGTGGAAAAGTACAAAACATTGTTAAAACAAATTAAAGGAGACATAAATAAGCAGGACAGTCCATGTTCATCATGGATTGGAAGACTAAATATGGTTAAGATGTCAATTCTACCCAGAGTAATTTCCAAATACAATGTAAATTCCAATCAAGCTTACAGCAGCCTTGTTTGAGGAAGTGGAAAAGCCAATCATCATATTCATATGAAACAGTAAGGGGCCCAATAGCCAAAACCATCTTGAAAAAGAACAAATTTGGAGGACTCACACTACTTGTTTTAAAACTTATTACAAAACCATAGTAATCAAAATAGCATGGCACTGGAATAAGAATCAATGGAATATAATTGAGAGATCAGAAACAAACCCTCACATCTATAGCCAATTGATTTTTGAAAAGGGTATCAAGCCTACTCAACAGAGAAAAAATAGTATCTTCAACAAATGGTGCCAGGAAAACTTGAATAGCCATATGCAAAAGACACCTACCTCATATCATAGAAAAAATTAACTGAAAATGGACCAAAGATGTAAACATAAGAACCAACACTATAAAACTCATAGTAGAAACCATGGGAAAACATCTTCAGGACTTTGTATTAGGAAATGGTTTCTTAGACTTAACACCAAAAGCACAAGCAACCAAAGAAAAAGATAGGTAAATGGGAATGGATCTTCATCAAAAGCAAAACTTTTTGCCTACCAAAGGGCCTTATCAAGAAAAAAAAAAAAGACAGCCTGTAGAATGGGAGAAAATATTTGGAAACTATACATATCTTATCTGGGTCTAATATCAAGAATATATAAAGAACTCCTATAACTCAACTAAAAGACAAACAACCCAATTATGAAATGGGCAAAAGACTTGACTAGACGTTTCTCCAAAGAAGATACACAAATGGCCAATAAGCACATGAAAAGATGCTCAACATTTTAGCCATTAGGGAAATACACTTCAAAACTACCAATTTATACCCACTAGAATGGCTCTTTTAAAAAAAGAACAGAAAATAACAAGTGTTGAGAGGATGAGGAGTTCAAACCTTGTTGGTAGGAATGGAAAATGGTGCAGTTACTGTGGAAAACAGCTTGATGGTTCCTCAGACAATAATGTAGAGAATTACCTTATGATCTGACAATCCCACTTCTAGACATATACCTGAAAGAACTGAATGCACGGACTCAACAATTATTTGCACACTGATGTTCATAGTGGCATCATTCAAAATTGCTAATAAGTGGAAGCAACCCAAAAGTCCATCCACAGATGAA
>JAKSZT010054458.1:23018287-23115988 GCA_026826555.1 Tolypeutes matacus | reverse complement strand
AATATTACAAAGTGTTCAAATAAGTAATGCAAGTATATAGCAGATGGATTGTATTCAGTAATGGTCAAAAGGGAGGTGGGAGCAGAAAGAAAAAAACAAAAAAGAGAAGAGGGAGGAAATGTGTATTTTTCATCCCTTGGATGGAGGCGAGGCCCCAGAGAAGGGTTCCACTGGTAGAGGGATAAGCCAGCCAGATAAGGAGCTCTGCAGCAGCTAGATAAGAAACATCAGTGGCAACATGTCTGGTGAGGGTAGAGAGGGAACTGAGAGGGATGCTCTCAGAAGCTAGTTCCTTGCCCCGTGTTTGAAGTGAAGCATAGGTGGAGGTTCTGCTGCCGCAGCACTATCTGCAGCGGGTTTTATAGCCATGTGAATTCAAAGGTAGGGATGGGTCATTCTAGGAGCTATAGTGGGGGCATAGCAGAACCTCCGGTAACAAAGAAAATAGAAGCTGAAGGAACAAACCAAACAGAGGTGGGAATACTGAGGGTGAGTTGCTGCTGTCCACAGACTTGTGTAGCAGTAGAAATAAAATGGCAAGGAAAGGTGGGAAAGGTGCTGATTTATATATAGGACTTGATGGTAACGCAGGTGTTAATTTCACTTACCTCCATCTCCATTTTAAGGCAAAGTCTCATCTGCCACAGATATGTGTGTGTAAATTGATAATTTACATAATAGTAATCTGTAACTGTTTTGGCTATGCTGTCTTAACATTTTCATAAAGTAGTTGCAGCTGTTGGCGTTACAGTTCAGTTTTTCTTCCCCTCAATTAAAAGCAGGGTGGTGTGGTTTAATTATACGATAGGGAGTTTTAATAAGGTATCACCAAAATTATCATGAGATCTCATTAGGTTTACCCCCAGAATTTAAATATCTGCGATAACACCTCTCATGGGCTGGATTCTAGAATAATACTCAAGGAAATTCTGAGATTTTTACCAGATCGTAGATCAGCAGTGAACTGGCCACACTTAATTGCTGGAAAATGATTGGTATTTTCTTTCCAGGTGTAGTCACCTGGAATAACTTTTGATGGTGTGTTCTTCAGAGATGTAAAAAATAATGCCTGCTGCAGAAAAGCTGACAGCAAGACTGAGCCTATCCAAAACGATGCAGAGAAAACATGCTAATTAGCAACTTGCTAACGACATCTCACTGAAGTACTCTCTAAAAGCTGCACCTTTTTTTTTTTTTTTTTTCACAGAGCATCTGTAGCCCTGTGGGCGCAGACTGTCAAAATGAGGTTAAGGAAGTTGGCAATAGACTCACACTTTGATTATGATGTCACATCCATAAATACTAAATAATAATCATACAACACTAAGGAGGTAGAGTGATCTCCTCAGAGCCAGTACAGGATTTGATTTCTCAAGAACCAAATAAGAGCCAGCTGGGAAAAACACCCAGCCCCAGTGAAAAAGAACAATAATGAAAAGAGTGCACTGTTATTAAACTGAGAGATGCTTCTCAAGTCTCACCATACGTTCATGGGAGGAGAATCAGGCCACTTCAGGAAGAAGGACTGTGATGAGCCTTAAAGAACTTAAGTAGGAAATGGATTTAATAATTGTTGGCTGTTACTCTGGTGGATGCTGCAAGCTCTCTGGAATGAACCTAGCACGTATCTGGTAGTACATCCTGTCCCGAGAAGCCAGCAGTCCATTACCTAACTAACCTACAGCCCAGGATGCATGAAAACCTGCTTTTGTTTTGACGAGGGGGACCTCTGCCAATTTCCTTTACATGACCTGGATTGAAAAGGAAGTGTAGTACTGATCCTAGAACAAAAATATAAGCAGACAGGAGGCCCATCTTTCTCTTTGAGAATTATCCTCAACCTACAGATAAAAATAAGATCCAAACAGGTTCATGTAGTGAGATTGATCAAGTGTCCATCTGCCCAGTTACACCCGTTGCTTTGTTTCCACCTTCTACTTTTCATGGCACTAATCACATTGCTCTGCTTTGAAACTGACAATTTTAGAATGATTTTTCTCTTTATTTCTTTCCCATTGTTTTATAACCCATAACCTCGGGTGGGTGTTGACTTCAATTTTCTTGTGGGACTCTAATCTGATGCAGATTTAATAAAATTTCAGATTTTGTTTTGTCTGGATAATATCACTCAGTGACAACTATCATGGTCTTCTGCATTTTTTCCCTTTTTCCTTTTTCTTACAAATAATGCACATACACACAATTGCACAGCTAGGGCATGCACACGCACACATATACACAAACACATATTTCAAAAGTCCATAGAAGAAGAAAAGAAAACTGATAGTGTTTTTACCCTTTGTTTTGCCACTAAGTTAGACATTCACTTTTTTAAAAGCAGTTTTGTTGAGATATATTCACATACCATACAATCCATCTAAAGTGTACAATCAATGGCTTTTAGTATAATCATAGAGATATGCATTCATCACCACAATCAATTTTAGAACATTTCCCCAAACCCCTTAGCTGTCACCTTTCAATCCTTCTATCCTTCCCTAACCCTATATAAGAACCAATATATTTCTGTCTCTATAGAACTATTTATATTTATAAATGAAATCGTACAATATGTAGTACTTTATGTCTGGTTTATTTCACTTAGCATAATGTTTTTTTACATTAATAATATTTTTTAATTAGAGAACTTGTAGATTTACAGAAAAATCATGTAAAAATTACAACAATCCCATATATCCTCCTATTGTTGACACTGTATTAGTGTGGTACCTTTGTTACCACTGATGAAAGAATATTAAAACAGTACTATGAACTTTAGTCCATAGTTTACATTAGGTGTATTTTTACCCATATACTACCCTATTATTAACACCTTGTATTAGTATCATGCATTTGTCATAATTCATGAAAGAACATTTTTATACTTGTACTATTAACCCCAGTCCATTGTCCACTGCTCACTGTGTTATACAGTCCAATGTTTTATTCTCTAACTTTCATTCTAGTACCATACATGATCTAAAACATTCACTTTTATGCTCTTTATCCTGAGGCTGGTTGTGACAGTTAAGGTCATGTGTCAACTTGGTTAGGTTATGGTGTCCAGTTGTTCGGTCAAGCAACTACAATCCTGTGAACATATTTCATGGATTTAAATCATTAGTCAGTACATTGCATCTACAGCTGAATACATATAAAATCAACAAAGAAGATTGCCTTTGGCAATGAGAGATGTCTCGTCCAATCAGTTGAGGCTTTCAAGGGAGAACTGATGATTTTGATAGTCAGAAAGAAGATCTTCTACCTCTGCTTCAGCCAGCCAGATTCTCCTAGGGAATTCATCAGAACTTTCACTGGACATCCCAACCTGTGGCCTGTTATTGGGAATTCAGACTTGCAAATCCCCATGATGTGTGCGCCGATTCCTACAATAAATCTCATAACATTTATATATATATATATATTCATAAATAGAAAATATATGTGTATACATATACATAATATATGTGTGCAGTTTTCCAGACAAGACACGGTCAGTTCTGTTTCTCTTGTGAACCCTAATCCACTGGTAAAAACAAAAGATCTCTGTAGACTCTTTCTTGATGCATGGTTCTATAATTTTACTTATAACTGAGGAAAGCATGTTTTGTTTTGTTTTTCCCAAGTCCAGGAATAACATTCAGTCTTTGCAAGCACCTTTGATTCTCAGCCTCAGTGTCCTAGAGAATTCTACATTTTCGTGCATTAGGTTGCACCCAGGGCTTTATCTTAAAATAAGCTATTGCCTTTATTTACATATTGGTATTGAAATTTGGAGTTTTTTTGTCCTTGATATAGCTTAAATATTTATGAGATGCAAATGGCTAACATAATGCACTGTCTTTAGAGCAGGTATTCATGGGGCAAGTATTTAGGAAAGGATGCAGAGAAAGGGAGGCTGGAAATGCAAAAGATGAACACCTACAGTTTTGCCAAGTGCCAGCCCTACACTTCATGAAAGTTGAGATACATTTACATTTGGCTTTTAATTTCTCCATCAATTTGGACTGGGTTTTTGTGAAAATGAGATAATATATGTAAAAAAGTACCTAGCCGAATACTTGGGACATGGCAGAAACCCAACAAATATAACTTTTTACTACTATATTAAGCATCTTCTAGTCATAAGCAGAATTTACCCAGTTGGTAAGAAAAAGTTACACTTTAGTTGAGCCAGTTAGGATAAAACATTTCAAGCTGAGCACACATACTTAATGTTACCATAAAAATTCTAAACCTCACCTTCATCCAAGAATATCATAGTAATTGGATTCAAATTCAACTAAAAAACTGCAAATTTCTTATTTACCATCTCTAAGTCCTCCTAAGCGCTCATTCCAAAAGATGTCAGGCAAATTTCCAAGTCCTTCCCTTTTTATTTGTTTACAATTTTATTTGTTGAGACTAATAGTTGTTAAGCTAATTCCATATATGATAATCCTTAATGAATGCATACATGTTTACAAGAGAATCTTAGCAAAGGAAAGTAGCAATTATGCTTGTCTAAAAGTAGAATTCCATTTTGGAAAATATAAGTGTAATGTTTGGTGTTTATATTCATCAGCAAATGATAGGTGTGGTGACAACCATGTTTTCCCAGTCTCACCATTGGTAGAGTGAAAATAATTACCCACCTTTGAGGGTTCCTGTGTGGGTTATTGATTTGGGGTTCTTTTAGCCTACTACTCTGGATGCTTTTATAGAACAGGTGAGTGACAAAATAAAAATGCAAACCAGGACTCTTACTTCCAGCTTGTGACACTGAACATCAAGCATATGCTAAGTCAGGCACTCTAACAGTTTCATTAATAGCTAAAACATTCAATAATATTATTTTTAAAAAGTTATTTAGCAATGCCTTTGGGAGGTCTCTAATACTTTATTTCTGATATTTTTATATTTCTTATATTCTTAGTACTTATATTCTTTTTGCTGCTTTTTTGTCTTGTTAAATCAAATTTCAATCCTATTTAATGTTGGTGTATCTTTTAAAGTCTTTCTTCATAGGTCTGTCTCTGGATATAGCTACACTTGTAAATTTAATGACTGTTATACCAAATTTTGAATACATATAAAATATATTAAAAAACTGAATCACTGAACCATCATTTTTGTTTAATCTTCCAAGATGTTTTTAGGGAGTCATTTTTTATTGACAGCTCCATTTATTCACTCCTCTTTCAGCCAGGCCAAGCTTAAGTGACCCAGTAACTAGAGATTATGGGAAAGAACTAACTGCCCTACCAATACGGAAAGAAAAATAAAATGTTCACAAAGACTTACAAAGATGCATCAAAAAATATGTAGGAAAAACTTTTTGCATTTCTTGGATGGCTTTTTTCTTTTTTGCATGACACAAATTTTGTACACCTAATGCACTACATGTGGTAAAATACTTTTTTTTTTTTAACAGGCAGAAAGTTTATTGGGAAGCACTCCCAACGGAGGGGGTCTGAAGAGAGACTTCAGCCCCCAAATACTATTTTTTTTTAAGTAAGTTGATAGAGCAATACCATTTATTATTTGTTCAAAGAAATTATTTCTGTGTCTAAGGGAGAAAAATATTTCCAGCACTCAACCAAGATTCTCATCCATTACAGGAGACCACACAGCTTCTAAGCATGCACTGGAACATTTCAGTGACAAGGTCAATCTCTTCCTTGTTCACGGTGATTTAAAGTCATTAGCAGCTAATGATTATTTGTGTTTAACAAGAGTCCAATCATGAACAAGCTGTCATAGTTGGTACTAATTAACAGCCTTGGAAGCAGCAGTAAGTTCAGAAATCGAGTAATTCTACCAGGTTCTACATCATTGGTAGGAAGTTCCCTTTCCCATCCTTACCTGTTGGGAAGGGAATATTGGCGTCCAGAAAACTGGCTACCTTGACGTTTCAGTACATCTCTAGGGATTTATTACAAGATGGGGACAAATTTTTAAGTACAAAAAGTGCACAAGAGAAAGAAAAGGAAGGTTGTTACTGCTAATATTCAAAATCGTGATTCAAGGGAATATTATCCAAGAAAAATTGAAGACTTGGTTTAATCAAAAGCAGATTAAACATGTCACTTGGGAGCACTGCCCCGATATCTAGTTAGTAGTAGGCAGTGCCTGCAAAAATAATGTATCTTGATGTTTATGGGAGGAGCATGCCCTGAATTACTGAGTAAAGATGGAAGCCCCCTGTATAAATTAGAAGTGCTAACATTCTCATGAATAATAACTAATTGATTCTTATGACTCTGTAGAGAAAATAATTTACCTGAAGAATTTTGTCTCATATTCCAATTTATAACTCTTCTTGACATTTTGTTCTGATACTCAAAATCATGTCAGAACAAATGAACTATTATACAAAATGTTGTACTAATTTTACTCATTGGTATAAGCAAACATATTGCTTTGGATGTTTATGAATAGGTAATTATGTTTTTCATAAATACATAATGAACTCAGGTATTATGTTTTTCTATGAATAGAAATGGGCTTTTGAATGCCTAAGATGTAGCCACAGGACTGCCAATCTCTTTTCATTTATGCCTGTTCAGCCAACAAATCTGAAATGTTCTGAAGCTGTTTTTGTTTTAAATTTTTACATTTTGACAGCACAATGTTGTAAGATTCACAGCTGACTCTCCCTTCATATTACAAGTCTTCAACTTCAATCCAGGTATCAATAAAAAGTTTATGATAAATATCATATTTGAGACATTTTTGTAGAAGCCTATTGTACATAGCAATAGTAAGTATTCTTTCTTGTCCTTGCCAGTGCATTGGCCTAGCCAAATAGGAGAAAAGAGAATACCAAAAGCTACAATGTTTAGAACTTTTCTTGGCTCAGCCTTGTGAGAGTAGAAATGGTATATCATAGTGGTCTCTCAGGGTGAGAAGTACATGTGAATCTCTGACTTTGAGCTTCTTTTGAAGAGGTGGGGGAAAGAGACTTTTTCTCCATCTGACCACTGTGCTCTTACTCCATTCCATCAATCCCAGAAAATTTCTTTCTGGTGGCAAATTATTTGAAGGTGAAATGTGATAGTCTGTCCAGATTTCATCATTTTAGAGATATTTCAAAAAGTAATGTAAGAAAGTAGGTGGTGGGTGCCAATATTGAGAACAAATGATGCACTTACTTTGTAGTTGAATTTTCTTTACTGTGAATTTGTGATAAGTAACTTTTTGGTAAAAGTGGAATTTCTCTGAATTCAATAGAATATAGAGACTGAAAGCAGCTGACCCATTTTCTCCAATGAAGTTGAATTAGGTGCATAGTTTTACTTTTACAAATAAGATGCATATAAAAAGAACCCTTTTAGACAGTGATTTCTGAATGTAGTTGCCCACAGGCAGAAAAAATGATCTTTGGAAATTTCAAATGATAGATCTAAGATAAAGCCACTCATACATTTCATACATTAAAAAAAAAAACTTATATTGAATGTTCGTTTGGTGCCAAATACTGTGCTTAATGTTGGGAAGACACAAATAGAAATTACAGCCTCTGCCCTCAAGGAGCTCAGTTTATAGAAAGAGATGTTCAAATACACCAGTAATTATTAATCAGTGGGACTCTTACTATGATTTAAGTCTAAGTAATCAAATATTTGCTGCAACTGGAATTTATATTAAAATGCCTAGCATAGTGCCCATAGAAACTGTTCAATAAATACCAATTTGGTTGATTGATATAGATTTAACTTTAAATGGACCACAGGGGAAAGTTTATTAGTTCTTCTTAAATATTTTGAGGATATATACCCTAGTTACCTCTTTTGTTTTTTCACATAATTACTTTGTCTGCTATTTAACCTTCATGTTTGCTAACCAAGCCAAAACAATAAAGCATCTATTGTCTTGTAATACTGGGTGCTTGGGAAGTGTGCAGTTTTCCAGACAAGACACGGCATTGCTTCAAGCTCTTGGCGTCATAGGCACTGTAATCCTGAAGCCCTAAGAAAGACTGAATAAAAAGAAATAATGGATAGATCAACCCCATAAAGCAACGCACAGGACTCACATAGAATCATACACGGTATCTCTCTAATGTGGATAGCACCCAATTCACAGGATTGTTTGGATAATTAAAAGGCAGCCCAGTGCTACCTATGTTGTAGGTACTCTATAAATACTGAGTAAATGATTGAGTGAGTGAATGAATGAATAATACTTTTAAATCACTATAAACTTTAAAAGCACTGACTACGCAACCTATGTTTTGGATGGTTGTTTTTAAACCTTAATAATTTCTGGATATGGTTTCTCTCCCCAACCTTCCTTTTTAAACTCATTATCTAATTACATTCCTGTACTGTAAAAACAAAACATGGAGGTGAGAAGCAAATATTCTCAACCTAAGTACTCTTTACCTCCACCAATCTATCAACCAACCACGTTAATCTAAAGCAAAGAGACTCTCCCCAGATGTTCCATTATAGCAAAATATGAAGTAGAGTAGTGCTACTAGAGATACCAGGTTTTGGAAGAAAAATGAACTAATTCTTTAGTTTTCAAATTCCAAGTCATATGATATGGGAGATTAGGTTCAGGATGTGGCAAGGAAATTGACTCTGCTTGACTCCTTACATGTAATTCAGTTTTTTTGTAGGGTACGGTTTATGAATTAGAGATAACTGACTCTCCAACCCTTGAACTAATTTGTCATCTGGTTCTGCTCTAAAAGTAATGGATCCCAACATGAAGCCAAGTGGGAAGTGATAACCCAGATCAGATCAGATCATAGCCCAGAAGACAACCAGGTCAGAAACAGAGTCTTCTTGAAAATAGCATGCTCTTTTGTAGCCAGAACCAGTTAACAAGGCCTATTATTGTTAGAGCTTATTTTCTTATCTCTGGCTACTTTTGAATATTCAGATGCAAATGGCCCTATCCTTGTCCTAATTTGGTGGTTAGTTTTATAAATGTGCCAGAGGTTTATTTCACTGGATATCATCTAAAGAAAAAAAAATTCCAAACTTATAAGACAGTTGCAAAAATAATTCAAACACCACCCAAAGAACTCCAACATATCTCCACCCTTCCAGATACCCATATAAGCTTTTGAAAAGAACAAATACTTTTTCTCCCTAAAATTTCTATCTATCAATTATTTTGACAAGAAGTATTACAATCTAGCCTTTTCAGAAATAATACCATTTTACTCTTATATAACATAGGCACTTTGGGTCCCTAAAAAAAAAAAGCACCCACTCGGAAAATTACAAAATCTGCCTTCTCCACAAACAGACCGAATCCCCTAATATTACTGATTACAGCAGAAAGTACTCTGAACTCTTTCTGGATATCAAAACTGGATCCTTTAAACAATGGAATAAACAATATGACCTAGAGATAAAATGGATCCACAGAGAGTAGTTCACAGAGTTCCACAGAAAATCAGAGAACCCGTTTCAGGCTCAGAGTACCCAGTCAGATTCCACTCAGCCTCATTAGTAATAAATAAAACACCTTAGAGCCTCCTAACATGAGATGACCATACATGATTGGGTTACTATGAGTTAGCTTTGCCTCTGATAATGAGTCCTGGGCCTTCAAGGACAGTGGGGTTTTGGATTGCGTTTTGTTCTGTGATTACATAATTCATTTGCCAGCATTGGTTAGTATCCCCTGGATACAGTATTTTACTGGGAGCTGTTTTGACATACTGAGGCCATCTGTCTTCTCCAGTAAACCCTGAGAGATTAGGGATCCCGACTTTAAGGTTGAGACACTTCAGTCTCAAAACCAGGCTTGGCAAATTGCCATGGTCTCGTAGTCAAGTGAAAGACTTCTTTGGTTTGGCCAACAAATGAAATCTTCCCTCTCAGAAAAAAAAAAAAAAAATTAAGAATTTAAAATTATAAAGAATTGAAACACTCTGAATTCTTAGTGACCACTCCCACCCAACCGGTCTCCTTGCCCAGCACATGTGACTCTGCTCACCCTATCCTCCCTCCATAGCCAACCTGCCCTGCTGCGTAGAATTGGCAATGTTTCAATATGGCGTCCCAATTTTGAACTTTCCCAGGGGCTCCCGCTACAAGAAGGTCAAAGTCCACAGCCCAGGAAAAGATACATTTGCATAGAATTTTAGTGTATAGACAGGTTGTTTGTACTGGTGAACTACTAAGACAAATGTTTCAAGAGATAGATATTATTAATTTCTCTTCCCTGCAGACAAAGCACTTACACCTAATGAGGTGTTACTGAACTTGAAATCTCTCTGCTTTGAAAATTCTTCTACTTGTATCAGTAGTTCCTTCCAGTGAGATCAGATGCTCCAACAAATCACCTCTTTAAATGTTGAAATCATTTACATTATGTGATGTAAATTATGAAGTGTCTCCTATATATACATAGTATATGAGATCCTTCATAATCACCAATACTAACATACCTGTGGCAGTGTATTTCCAAATAATAATATCAGGATAATCAGTCAATTGGGAAAAGCTGCCTCAAAGTAGTAAAATAGGAATCAATTTATCATTTTTATATACTTTGTGAAAGTACCAAGACATCAGATTCTCTTGTGTCTTTTCAGATAAACCCTCCAGTTAAAATAAAATATAATTGGGATTCTCATCTGGATTTTCTCATATGGAAGTTTTGGTATCCTCTTTTTTCACAAATAGCAGGACATCAAAAATACTGGTTGAGGGAGCAGATGTGGCTCAAGCGGTTGAGCATCTGCTTCCCACTTGGAAGGTCCTAGGTTCGGTTCCCAGTGCCTCCTAAAAACAAACAACAAAAACGAAAAACAAGCAAACAAATGAAAAAGCCAACCCAGGGAAGCTGATGTGGCTCAGTGGTTGAGCTCCAGCTTCCCACATATGAAGTCTGGAGTTCAATCCCTAGCCCTGGTACCCCCCCAAAAAAAAAAATATTGAAAACAACTGAATGTATGGACCTAGTAGATGCACTACTAGAAATTGGAGATTTGGTGACACTACAATTTCAGAATTTTAAAAAAATCAATTTTATTGATACATATAAATAAATCATACAATTCCTCTAAGGTATAAATCAATAGAATTTGCTATAATCACATAGTTGTGTATTCATCACTTCAATTATTATTAGAGCATTTTCATTATTTCAATATTAATAATAATAAACAGGGAAGCGGCTGTGGCTCAATCAGTAGGGCTCCCATTTACCATGGGAGGCCCCGGGTTCGGTTCCCGGGGCCTCCTGGTGAAGGCAAGCCTGCCCGCACGGCGTGGTTAGCTGACCCAGCGAGCACAAGCAGCAAAGGGGGGATAAATGAATAAATAAATAAAATCTTAAAAAAATAATAATAATAATAATAAACAAAAAAAACAAAGAAACAAACAAGAAAATTCCTCATCTCTCAATCTCTCTATGCTTTCCCCACTGTACATAGCTGCTGTTTCTGGCTGTTCTATCCAAAGTGTATAATCAATGGCCTTTAGTATAATCATTTATCATCTTAAAAATTCTAGAACATTTTTGTTACTCCAAAAAGATAGACTCCAAACCCCTTAGCATTCCTTCCTCAGAACTACATAACAACTAATCTTTCATCTTTATAAATTGATTTGTATTTACATTTTATATAAATAGAGCCATACAATATGTAGTACTCTGTATCTGGTCTCCTTCACTTACTATAATGGGTTTTTTTTGTTTTTTTTTTTTTGTCTGATATTAACATTGTGTAGTATTAACTTACATTTGTTCAGCTTCAAGCAAAAATGATCTTATATATACAATTCTACCCATACTTGTATTTCACATAATATATTTATATTTCACATAATATATTTATATTTCACATAATAAATTTAGTTCATAATAGGGCAGTCATACAGTATTTGTCCTTTTGTGTCTGGCTTGCTTCACTCAACATAATGTCCTCCAGGTTCATCCATGTTGTCATATGTTTCACGACTTCATTTCTTCTTTTTTGTTTGTTTGTTTGTTTTTTTATCCGGAGGTCCCGGGGATCAAACCCGGGTCCCTCCATATGGGAGATGGATGCCCAACCATTTGAGCCACATCCGTCCCCTTCATTTCTTCTTAACGCTGCATAATATTCCATCATGTGTATACTCCACAATTTGGTTACCCAATTGTCATTTGATGGACACCTGGGTTGTTTCCAACTTTTGGTTATTATGAATAATGTTGCTATGAACATCGGTGTGCAGATATCTATTCGTGTCACTGCTCTCCATTCTTTTGGGTATATACCTAGCAATGGTATTGCAGGGTCCCATGGTAAGTCTATATTCAACTTTGTTAGGAACTGCCAAACAGTCCTCCACAGTGGCTACAATCCCACCAACAGTGAATAAATGTTCCTATCTCTCCACATCCTCTCCAACATTTACAGTTTTCTGACTTTTTAATAGTGGCTAGTCTAATAGGTGTGAAATGATATCTCATTGTAGTTTTGATTTGCATTTCCCTAATCACTAGAGATGTTCAACAGTTTTTCATGTGTTTCTTTGCCATTTCTATTTCTTCTTTGGAAAGTTGTCTTTTCAAGTCTTTTGCCTGTTTTTTAATCAGATACTTTGTCTTTTTATTGTTGAGTTGTATGATTTCCTTATAGATCATGGATATTAAACCCTAATCAGATATGTGATTGCCAAGTATTTTGTCCTATTGAGTCGGCTGCCTTTTCACCCTTTTGACAAAATCCTTTGAGGTACTAAAGTGCTGAATTTTGAGGAGGGCCCATTTATCTATTTTTTCTTTTGTTGATCATGCTTTGGGCATAGGGTTTAAGAAACTACCACCTACCACAAGATCTTGAATATGTTTTCCTACATTTTCTTCTAGGAGTTTTATGGTTATTGTTTTTATATTTAAGTCCTTGATCCATTTTGAGTTACTTTTTGTATAAGGTATGAGATAAGGATCCTCTTTCTTTCTTTTGGATATGGATATACAGGTCTCCCAGAGTCATTTGTTGAATAGACTGTTCTGGCCCAGCTGGGTGGGCTTAACAGCCTTGTCAAAAATCGCTTGACTGTAGATGTGAGGGTCAATTTCTGAGTTCTTGATCTGGTTCCATTGGTCAATCTGTCTGTCCTTATGCCGGTACCATGCTGTTTTTACCACTGAAGCTAGTTAAAAGCTTTAAAGTCAGGAAGTGGGAGTCCTCCAACTTCACTCTTCTTTTTTAAGATATTTTTTGCTATTTGGGGTCCCTTACCCTTACAAATAAATTTGATCATTGACTTTTTGATTTCTGCAAAACAAGCTGTTGGGATTTTTATTGGGATTGCATTGAATCAGTAAATCTGTTTTGGTAGAATTGACATCTTAACGATATTTAGTCTTCCAATCCATGAACACAGAATGTCCTTCCATTTAAGTCTTCTTCAGTTTCTTTTACCAATGTTTTGTAGTTTTCTGAATACAGGTCCCTTATGTCCTTGGTTAAGTTTAATCCTCAATATTTTATTGTTTTTGTCGCTATTATAAATGAAACTTATTTTCTGATTTCCTCCTCAGATTGCACATCAGTTGTGTATAGAAATGCTATTGATTTTTGTGTATTAACAGTGTATCTCACCACTTTGCTGAACTCATTTATTCATTCTAGCAGCTTTGTTGTGGATTTTTCAAGATTTTCTAGATATAGGATTATGTCATCAGCGAATAGTGAAAATTTTACTTCTTCCTTTCCTATTCGGGTGCCTTTTATTTCTTTGTCTAGCCTAATTGCTCTAGCTAGAACTTCTAGCAAAATATTGAATAATAATGGTGACAATGGGCATCCCTGTCTTGATCCTGATCTCAGTGGGAAAGTATTCAGTCTTTCACCATTGAGTACAGTTCTGGCTGTAGGTTTTTCATGTATGAACTTTACCATATTGAGAAAGCTTTCTTCTATTCCTATCTTTTGGAGTGTATTTATCAAGAAAGGGTGCTGTATTTTGTCAAATGCATTTTCTGCATCAATCAAGAGGATCATGTGATTTTTCTTCTTCAATTTATCAATGTGGTTTATTACGCTAATTTATTTTCTTATGTTGAACCACCCTTGCGTACCTGGGATAAAACCTACTTGATCATGGTGTATAATTCTTTTAATGTGCTTTTGGATTCTGTTTGCAAGTATTTTGTTGAAGATTTTTGCATCCATATTCATTAGAGATATTGGTCTGTTGTTTCCTTTTTTTGTAGTATCTTTATCTGGCTTTGGTATTGGGTGATGTTGGCTTCATAGAATGAGTTTGGTAGCATTTTTCCTGTTCAATTTTTTTAAAGAGCTTGAGCAAGATCAGTATTATTTCATCTTTGAATGACTGGCAGAATTCACCTGTGAAACCATCTGATCCCTGGCTTTTCATCTTAAGGAGGTTTGTGATGACAGTTTCAATCTCTTCACTTGTGATTGGTTTGTTGAGATCTTCTATTTCTTCTAAAGTCAGTGTCAATGGTTCATGTGTTTCCAGGAATTTGTCCATCTCGTCTACATATTCTAGTTTTTTGGCATACAGTTTTTCATAGTATCCTCTTCTGATTTCTCTATGGGGTCAGTGGTAATGCCCCCCACCCCTCAGTTCTGACTTTATTTATTTGTGTCGTATCTTTTCTTCTTTGTCAGTCTAGCTAAGGGTTTGTTGATCTTCTCAAAGAACCAACTTTTGGTTTTGTTGATTCTCTCTGTTGGTTTTTTTTTTTTCTTGATTTCATTGATTTCTGCCCTGATCTTTACTATTTCTTTCCTTTGGCTTGGTTTGGGATTAGTTTGCTGTTCTTTTTCTAGTTCTTCCAGGTGTGCAGTTAGATCTTCAAGTTTAGCTCTTTCTTCTTTTTTAATGTAAGCATTAAGGGATATAAATTTCCCTCTCAGCACTGCCTTTGTGGTGTCCCATTGGTTTTGATATATTTTGTTCTCATTTTCATTCGTCTCAAGATATTTGCTGAATTCTCTTGCAATTTCTTCTTTGACCCACTGGTTGTTTAAGAGTGTCTTGTTTAATCTCCATATATTTATGAATTTTCCCATTTTCTGTCCATTATTGATTTCTAGTATCATTCTGTTATGATCAGAGAATGTGTTTTTTAAAATTTCAATCTTTTTAAATTTGTTGAGACTTGTCTTGTGACCCACCATATGGTCTAGCTTAGAGGAGGATCCACGAGCACTTGAAAAGAATGTATATCCTGCTGTTTTAGGGTGCAATGCTCTAAGGTGTCTGTTAAGTCTAGTTCATTTATCATATTATTCAAGTCCTATCTTTCTTTATTTATCCTTTGTCCAGATGTTCTATACAATACTGAAGTGGTGTATTGAAGTCTCCAACTATAAATAGAGACATCTATTTCTCCCTTCAGCTTTGCCAGTGTGTGCCTCATGTATCTTGGGGCACTGAGGTTAGGTGTAGAAATATTTAGAATAGTTATTCCTTCTTATTGAATTGCTCCTTTTATTAATATATAATGACTTCCTTATAACAGTTTTGCACTTAAAATATATTTTGTCCAATATTAGTATTGCTACTCCAGCTTTTTTTGGTTACTATTTGCATGGAATATCTTTTTCCAGCCTTTCACTTTTAGCCTGGTTGTGTCCTTACAGCTGATGTGAGTCTCTGGTAGACAACATATAGATGAGTCATATTTTGTAATCCATTCTACCAGTGTGTATCTTTTGATTGGGGAGTTAAAGCAATTAAAATTCAATGGTATAACTGTAAAGGCATTACTTATTTCATCCACTTTGACCTTTAGATTTCAGTTCTCATATCATGCTATAGTCTTTTTTTTTTTTTTTTTTTCACCCTTTTTAATATTCTTCATTTCTACACTCTTCTCCAAGTTTCTCACCCTTGTTTTTTCCTTTCAGGTTGCAGCACTCCCTTTAGTATCCCTTGTAATTCTGGTCTTTTGGTAACATATTCTATCAGTTTTTCTTTGTGAAGACTTTGAACTTACCCTCATATTTGAAGGACAGCTTTGTCAGATACAGAATTCTTGGCTGGCAGTTTTTCTCTTTCAATACCTTAATTACATCATACCACTTTCTTCTGTCCTGCATGGTTTCTGATGAGAGGTCAGTACTTAATCTTATTGAGTTTCCCTTCTATGTGATGCTTTGTTTTTCTCTTGCTGCTTTCAAAATCTTCTTTTTATTCCTGATATTTGTCATTCTGAATAGTAGGTGTCTTGGGGTAAGTCTATTCATGTTTATTCTGTTTGGAGTACGTTGTCCTTCTTGGACATTGATATTTATATCTTTCATAAGGGTAGGGAAGTTTTCAGTCATTATTTTCTCAAATATTCTTTCTACCCCTTTTCCATTCTCTTCTCCTTCTGAGACACTGATAATGTGTATGTTTTCATGTTTCACATTATCATTCAATTCCCTGAGACCCTGTTCCATTTTTTCCACTCTTTTCTTTTTCTGTTCTCTTGTCTTTTCCTGTTCTGATGTTCTGTCTTCAAAACCACTAATTCTGTCTTCAAGCATTTCAAATCTGCTCTTATGTGCCCCTAATGTATTTTTAATCTCATCCATTGTGTCTTTCATTCCCATAAGGTCAGTTACTTTTCTTTGTAGACTTTCAAATTGTTCTTTATGCTCACTCAGTGTCTTCTTAATATCCTTCATCTCTTTAGTCATATTTTCTTTCAATTCTTTAAAATGATTTATGAGGGTTGTGTGATTATCATTGATTGTTTCAAATCCTGAATCTCTTCAGGACATTTGGTTTGTTCCTTTGGTGGGCCATCTCTTCCTGCCTCCTAATATGGCTCATAATTTTTTGCTGATGTCTAAGCATCTGATATGTTGGTGAATTTACTCTGATGGCCAATTTCTCTCTTTTGCTTATTATTTTTTTCACAGCTTTTTGGTATTTGGTTCAACTTATCCTAAGCCTTTAAAATTGCTCAGGACTCACTAATGGGGTGTAGACTTTCTCCCAAGGGTTGGGGAAAGAGAGCTCTAAAAGCAGTTTCTGTCCATGTAAATTCCAGACCAACCAGCAGATGGCGCTTGTTGGCGCACATTTCCATAGAGGTGTATCTCACTTGATATTCCTTTGTTTTCCTCTGTCCAGAGCCAAGATTCAAAGTGGACTCCACTGACTGAATTCACTGAAGAAAAACCCACTGACTCCCCCTCCCTTTACCCTTATAACAGCTGGCAAGAAGGAAGACGTCTGGTCTCCTCTCAGCCACCTCAGTGCTCCATGGATTTTACAGCTGCTGAATATCTCAGGGGAGGGGAACCCTTCCAGGTGGCTAGGAGGTTTAGTAACTCAGTTTGTAGTTTCAGCTTCTTCGTCTCTCTGTCCCTCAATTTCCTGGGAGTTGTGAAGGGTTCTGGTCCACTGACCCCCAAAGCAAGTCCTTGTGGCAGCTGTAGACTTTTTCTCCATTGTTTTTGTCAGAGTGCTGAGCCTTATCTGCTAACCAACACCATGTTCCCACAATTCCTTTCAGCTTTTTAATAGTCCCTAAGTTTATACATCAAAACATTAGTCTCGGGCAACCACAGAAGATTGTTGGTCAATTTTTTGTAGTTTGATGCATAATCTGTTCTTTTTTCCCCCAAACTGGATGAAAATAAATGTAGGAAAGAGTGACATGCATGAGCATCTGACTCCTTTATAATGCCTCTGAGTGCTGTGGAGAGGTTGCCCAACCTTGGGCCATGACCACAGCCTATGTTGGTTTGGTTCCCTCTCTGTCCCTGAATCACATCCAAATCCATGATTCTTTTTCATTCATTTGAAAAACACTTAAGTACCTACCATGTGGCTGGCACTCTCTGATATCAACTATGAATGCTCATGATTAGTTAGGGAAATTGTTTGTGAGATAGGCCAACTAGTCTTAGTGAGTCAGCCTTACTACCAACTATAGGGAAACTGAAATACTAATACATCTCCCAGGGCCACAAGAGATAACAACTGCAGGAGTTCTGGGGCATCCTTTCTCTACCTGTTTTTTCAGTTGTGTTTTTTTGTTTGTTTGTTTTTGTTTTGTTTTGTTTTGTTTTTGTAGATTGATTCTGCATCTAACAACTCTGAAGGTATAAAAGACTGCAAAAATATCCTTCACCCCACTTTCTATCTAGTTTATCATATTGTCAACCTCCTTTTTCACTCAGACTGCAACAGTAACATCCCTAAATACATTAAAGTTAAGGAGTATTGTCTCTTGTGCTTTTTAGTTTGCACAATCATATACTACCTACACCAACCCACTGATGAATAGAGAACTGTCAAAGAAGGAAAATAAACATCTAAGGTCTTTTATCAGGCTTCCAGCTTTTCTCTTTCACAAAAACCAGATAAAGTGCAGAGAATCATGGGTCATGAAAGTTCTGTTTTAGTCAGGTGTGACCTTGAGCCAGACACTTAATTTCACTTGGCCTCAGTTTCCTCATATGTAAAATTAAAGGTTAGAATGAGTGACCACTAAGTTCCATCCAACTCTAAAATTCTATGATATTAAGTAAGATACTAGTTATCTCTCTTATGAGATTCTTTGGCTATTAACACACTCATTTACTAAATGACATTTTAATTTCAGCCCCAAGTGTTAGCGATTTTTTTATGTTCAACAAATAGAACAATTCACTAGCTAAATGCTTTAGGTTTGATCATAAATTCCCAGAAGTCAGTTATAGCCCTGAGTCTGTGATGAGAAGACTAGAGATTTATTATTGAGACAGACAGCAAGGCTTCTGGAGTGCCACTTGGAGAAAGGAATCTATTCCAAGATCTAACAGGCATTACTGGATTTCTCAGAAAACTATCCCAAGTCACAGTGGCCAACCAATTAGCATCTCTACTCACTCTTGCCAATTTTTCTAGTGACTGCTTTGTGTCATCATGGTCTAAAAAATAGGGGCATATTTTCTTCTTCTTTTTTTTTTTTAACCAAGAGAAAACAAGATGCATTTGGTCTTCAAAAGCAACCCTTTCAGAGAAGGCAATTTAGAGTGTGGTGGAAAGCAAATGCATGCCTGTTAAAGCCACAGTTATTCCCTCACTCTCCAGTCTCTGTTATTCCAGAAACAGCTGCTCTGAAGGTTGGCTGAGGTCTTGTTTAGAGAATCAATTAGCCAAAGAAGTTTGGGCCAATGAAGAATGGCACTCAAGTATGGAAGAATTTGGAAAACACTTCTACTTTTTTATTTCTTGCAAGAAAATTTATCCATGTTCTGCACAACAAAGATACTATGTAATCTAACAAAGAAATGAATCAGCCTAAAATTGGTTTCATGGATGACTTAGCAAAGAAGATGCTGACCTAATCAAAACTGCAGACCTCTATTCTAGCAATAGTACAAAGAGTTTTGGGAATGAATCATAGTCCTCAGGATTAGTTTTGGTTTTATTTCAACTTTCTTTAAATAGTGACTTTCTTTTCTAAGTTCTAAATGCAATATGGCATTTGACTCGAGTAAGAATTATATTTCAAACAATCAAGATATTATACACACATATAATACATGGTATTATGTGCTTAACTCTTAGAAGAAACATGTTTAAATTTGAGTGTAAGAACAAGGCTCAATCTAATTTGAAAGTACTTGATTTTATACTTTTGTCATCATCATCATTTTTATCATCTTTCCCTTCTACAGGAAACTACTGAATTACATTTGAATGGATGTGATATGATCACTTTGGCAACTGTGTGAAGAAAAGATTGAAGATATCTACATATAAGTTACAGGTGACAACTGAGAGATTACTCTCATAAATCTAGTTAAGAAATGATGAGAGACTGAAAAAAGTTATAAGTAGTAGGAATAAATCCCATATGGTAATTACCAATTATTTAAAACAACATTTTATTTCTATGTTGCCTAGCTCCTTTTCTCAATAAAAACAGATGGCCTAAATATAATTTATATTCCAAGAATTTTTAAACATGTTTGGTATTCTACTTCTTGTGGTAACTCAAGCCATGAAACTGGAGAGAATATCAAGAGAATAAAACTAGATAGACAGGAGGGGAGGGAAGAGAAGGGATGAAGCTTGGATCCTTCAACAAATAATTTGAATACTTAAAATTCTAGGCACTGGGGATTTATCAGAGGACAAAATAGAGAACATTCTTTGACTTCTTGGAACTTTCATTCTGTGTGCTAAAAAAAAAAAAAAAAAAAGCAAAATGTATGGTATAGCAGGTGTCAGTGAATGCTATGGAGATAAAAATAAGCAGGAAAAGGGGTTAAAAAGTGTGGAGGTATTTGCAATTTCAGATAGGGTGGGGAAGGATGATCTCTCCAAGAAACTCACTGTTAAAGGAAGTGAGCAGTGGTATCTGTGGGAAGAGTGCTCCAGGCAGAGAAAACAGCAAGGGAAGAAACCCCGAGCAGATAGCAAGAAGGCCAGTATGACTAGGGGAAGAGAAAGAGCTGTAAGAAACAAGGTTGCCAGATTAAGGACTTTAGATTTTGTTTTGAGCCTGCTGGGAAGCCAATAGAGGATTTTTAGCAGAATAAGTTGACCTGAATTAACTTAGTATAGGATCACTCTGGCTGCAGTAAGGCAAGAGTAAAGCAAGGAGGCTACAATCACAAGAATCTGGGAGAGAGAGAACATGGTAGGTTTGGAGCTAGTGCGATATAGTCAAATTCTGAAAATATTTTTAAGGTAGAGTCATTAGGGTTTGCTGATACACTGGATGTAGAGAATAAGAAAGAGGAGTCAAGATGAAATTTTGACCTGAGCTTGATATAAGAAGGAATGCATGAGAAACAATTTGGAGTGAAAGATTATGGGAAGTTTGAGGGAAGATCAGAGGTCAATTTGGACACATACATTTTGATATACCTATAAGATATCCATTTTAAGATGCTGAATAACCCATTGGATCTAGGAGTCTGCTTGAGAATATAAATGTGTGATTCATCAGCACTAAGCCATGAGACAAAGGAGATCATCAAGAATGTGAATGTAGACAGAAAGAGGCAAGGCCTGAGCCCTGGGTACTCCAACAGTAAGGTGCCTAAGGAGATGAGAAGAAATTCGCAAAACACCTTGAGAAGGAAGAGACAGAGAAGGACCTCGAAGAGTATACCTTAGAAGCTAAGCTAAGAGGATCAAGAATGAGGCAGTAAGGGACTGTATCAAATATTACATCAAGTCCATTAAGGTCTGAAATGTGACTCCCAGAAGTTGGTTTAGTAGAACAAATTTAGAGGAGGAGTGCAAGTAAAAAGTAGACTGGGACGGTTCAAAGGAGAACAGGAAAAGAGAAATTATATTCAAGAAGAATGGATAACTTTTACAAGGAGTTTTGCTATAAAAGTTGATAACTAAAGGAAAAATTGGGATAAAAAATTTTTAAGAATTTGGTCATATCCTTATCAGATTTCTTTCATGACCTTCTTGATCTTTTCCTATAAGGAATCTGTATAGTTGATTATTTCTGTTGGTCTTCTTTTTCTTTATGTGAAGTAACCAGATTTTTGTGCAGCATCCCAGGTACCAAGGCTTTATTTAGATTGGTTCTGCTTATTCTTCCTTTAAAAGATTAGGCAATGGTGAGGAAATCTTTTTTTGTTATTGTTCATACTCAAAACTGCATAATTGGCTCTGATTTTAATGGGTTGTTACTAAAAACTAAATGATAACTATTATTGTTAATTCATGTAATAAATATTGACTGAACACCTGTCCTAGGTACTATGAGGCAAAACAAAACTTTATTGGTCAGTTGCTCTTCACATAGGAAACATGTGCATATGTAACTATGATATAGATACATACATTTTATCAAGATGGAAATCCTCAAAAGCCTAGTTAATCTGATTTGTTCTTAGCCCCAGACTGAAAGCCTAGACCAACCTGGCTGCAAAAGTGCTTTCCATTCCCTTAATCTCTTCTTTCTTTTTTCATATCAATACATCAAATGCCATTAAGTATTTTATAAGGGATCTGGGATATGGTAAAAATACAGATCTCAGTAATGCTCTCCAAGGAAGGAATAGGATTGAGTGTTCTATTCCTAAGGACTAAGAGAGTTCCTATTCCTGTTGACTAAGAGAGGGAATGCTATTACAGGTGCCTGGGAGATTTCTGTCCAGAAGAAATAATACTTATGAGAGAGCACACAGGAAATTTGGGGTCCTTTCCTAGCTTCATTTCCTAAGGATTCACTTTTCCACAAGTCCTTCTGTGTATGGGAGTCCTATTTCCCATCCCTGAGGTAGAAATTTTGTAATACAAGTTCTAAAAAGGTGCTAATTAGTTCTAGAATTTTCCAATATTAATTAATTAATTAAAGTTCATCAAGTTGGATATTTCCTGTGAGCTAATTTTCCAGTGAGGAATTATGATTTGGTTGCATATGTAATATCAAGAAACAGTTGCAGAAACCCAGTGTTGTTTCTCAAAGTTGGTAAAGTACTGCCAATGATAGGTCTTGAAAATGTCAACAATAAGGAAATTATCTAATGGTGTATATCATAGAAAGTTCCTTTTCTTTAAAGAGACTGATCAATGTGTTTCTACGGAAAAAGTGGAACATTCAATAAAGCCACTACTATACCTCTGGCTTGAAGTTTGAAATTAAATATAAACTTCTAGTATCTTTGCAGAATTAATTAAATAATATGAGGGCAGAAATGTATAATAAACTCAATTCTAAAAAGACTTAACTTTCTTTACCTGTTATTTGGAGTAGAGTCTATATACACAATGAAAAATAACTTAGTAATGGCTAAGATTTAAAAAATACTAACAAACACATAGTTTTCTCTAATTTACAATGGGTCCTAACAAATAGCAGCCTCTAAACAGATTGTCTTTTTGCTTCAAGACATCACCCAAGGTCTCAAGATGATATCTATCCTTAAATCACATCTACTTAAGCATACTTAAAATCTTATTATGCCTGAATACTCATTTACTCATTTATGGTGTTAGAATTCAGGGCACTAGTTACCCTTGAAGGAGAGGAACATATTGAGAAGGGAGCATCAATGTGACTTGTAGTGTGCAGGTTATGCTGTTTCTTGATCTGAATGTTGGTTACACATATATGTTCAATTTGATGTGTATTATTCTACTGTGTGTGTGTGCACGCTACTGCAATGAAACATTACACACCAATAATGTATGATGCTTAAGAAATTTTTTTCAAACAAATAGCACTGCTGTATTTTATATAAGAAAGTCTTAGTCCAGCATAATTTGCACTTTGCATTTCTTATCATGATTGGAATGATGTGTCTTATCAGGCAAGGTTCTACCAGATACATATATATATTCCACCCTGCCTTCCCAAGGAATAGGCTTATGTGCTGGTAGGTCTAGCTGGGGAAGTTTGAAATCCATAGGGCAGGCCAGCAGGTTGGACACTCCCAGGCAGAAGCTGGCAATACAGTCCACAGGCAGAATTTCTTCTTCCTCAGAGAAATCTCAGTTTTCCTTTTAAGGCCTTTCAATTTATTATCAAGTATAATATACTTTTTCTTAAAATCAACTGATTATAGATGTTAATCACACCTAAAAATTACTTTCACATGAAACAGTGAGGAAATTCACTAGAAAACTATTTAGTGTCGTGAAAAACTGGAGATAACTTAATTGTCTCTGAAAACAGGAAATGAATAAATAAAATAATGTTCATTCATATAAGAGAATACTAAGAAGTAAGTAAAAAGAATGATCTAAAGTTTACATTTATCAACATGGATAAATCTCAAGAACTTTGAGGGAAAAAGAGGTTGTAAAGTGGTATCTACTTATGGTATTAAAATATTCAAAATCAAGTATTATGTATGGTTCATTAAAATCCATGTATTTATAACAGTATAAAATTAACTAGAAATATACAAAAAAAACTTCATAGCAACAGCTAGATTAGTGTTTGATTATTAACTGAGTATTGTAGCCTAGTTATGTAGACACGTAAAACAAACTAACCATCAACATGGAGCATACCGGCATTATGGATTGCAGTTAAAACTCGTCTTCATTTTGTCAAGGCTATTGTCTCATTGGGAGTGTTGTCAAAGAGGAGTATATAAAATAACAAGTTCTGGATAGGAGGAAACTTTTTCTGCATGTTCTCTGCACAGACTCAGTACTTTCTAAACTTCCCCCAACATGACCCTTGAAGAAGAAATTCTTCATACTTATTGTCTTCTCAGAAATGAATTACATTTAGAAAGGCTGAAGAAATCTGTTCAATCCTTAGTGTGATAATAGCATTCCAACAAGCAAAAATGTGCTGTGTTGTTTTTTTTTACCAGCATAGTAATTTGCCAGAATTTATGTGTATGCAAAAAAAAGAAACAGAGTTTGAATTTTAAAATTTCAAACTTGGCACATGTATTTCTCCAGTGAGGCATGTGGGAATTGCAAGTTTGCGGGGACAGGAATGGAGGGAGGAGGGATCCACTGGGAATGAATGTTACCAATAAGAAAAGAACTGAAGATTCTGTTTAGGTCACCAGCATTTAGGGCCACAACGATATACTCTTCAACTCAGTTTTCCAAGATTGATCCTAAGCAATAAGAAAAGGAGGCATCATTTGATGGAGCCCTCACCAGTGGAGCATTCATTCCCCAAATTCCAGCATTGTCAAGGCATCAGCCAGAGAAGGCACCCTTTCCTTCTCATTGTTCATAAGCTTTATATTATGCTAACAATTCTCTCTCTTTCTGATCAGATAATGGTAACAGTAGGTTATAACTACTGAACACTATGTGCCACAAACTATTCTAAGTTATATTTGCGCATATAAGCCTCTCAACAGCTATGAGATAGGTAATATTTTCCCCATTTTATATTTAGGGAAATTGAAGCACAGCAATGTGCTTAAGGTCACAGAGTAAGTGGCTGGGCCAGGATTCAAACCAAGGAGCCTGACTCCAGAGCCCAGCTCTGAACTACTTACTAGATTAATTCTCTGGTATTGATGGGAACTGACTGATACTCAGGCACAAGCTAGAAAGTGTTAAAATATTATCTATTGTTTTCACCAAGAACGTTAACATAAAATCTCTGTAAGGTACTAAATGGACAATAGTTAATAATAGTGGCCCATCAGATGTGAGGCTGGGTTGTTTTGAGTTTTGAACATGTAGCGCTTCATGTGACAAATGCAATTTACAATGTTTAAATCTTTTATTTGGACTTCGGCCCAAAAGGAGCTTACCTGGGATTGCTTCTGACTATATAATTACCAATTTCTTAATTCCGAGGTACTTTAAGGCAAGTAGGTTGGGTTTTTATCCTAACCTATTAATTTTTTTTATTGTTTCATGAAAATCTGCAAGATAAGATTCTGTGAAAGAGAATTCTGGTAAAATTCCTTTTTCCTCCAATATTTTGTCTCTAGACTGACAAAAAGAGCAGTGATAATATCTTTTCATAGGCAAAATTGGTGTGGATTTTTTCCTTTTAGCAGAACTTTAGACTCTGAAGAAGTATTTTGGTATGCTTATTTAAAGAACAGCTAGATTTGCTGCCAAATATCTCTTCATGAAAGACATGTAAATACACCAGAGTAAACGAGATAACTCTATTTCATTTGAAAAACACTTTCTTAATTATGTGAACTTGTTTGAAAGAGTATAAAATGCTCTATACTTAGTTTTGTAAGAAGTTTGGCTGTGATATTTATGATAAAATCATAGCCAGGAGTTGAAAATTATATTAACATTGAATGCAAAACCATTTTTCTCTCTTCTTGTATTTTTAATAAAGGAAATAGCTAATTAAAATTGATTGTAGAAATATCCTCTTTGGCACTCGGTACTATCGGTTAGTTTTATTTTATTTGTGATGTGTCAGAATTTACATTTGCAATGTTCTAGCATCCTAACTATGATTAAAAAATTGAATTAAATATACTTTCATCAAAGGTAGTATTAAATTACACAAAAAGCCAGTCTTGTTTACATCATTGGGCAATCTACCGGAAAACTTTTGTACCAAATTTGCAGTTTCCAACAAATATCTAATATTTTGTTTCCTCCCATTCAATATATAAAATCAGCAATATGGAAGCAATCACATATCAGTTACCTAGTTTAAATCCTAAAATCCTGTGAAATATTTGAAAGATTATACTATCTATATTTTACAAATAGAGAATTGAGGACCATCTGATTAATGGCCTTGTCCCAGTCCTTTTGTTAATGAGAAAAATCCTTTCAAGGATATTAATTTCCTACTTTCCAAACCATAGCTCTTCTCCCTCCACCAGGCTGCAATGTTAACCACGATTTAAATACTGATCTTGCTGGTTATTTTCCCCCCTTATTGGCCTTTACAATAACCTGATTAGTCCAAATGGTTTAAATAGACAGTGCAAGCATGTTAAAATTTTCACTTATTTTAACTTCAGGAACATTTCTATCTAGAAAAATTATCTATATGAAATCACTAATGAAATTCTAAAATTGAACTCATCATTACCACTCCATACCCCAGCACCAACAAACCAGTTTATTTCAGTGAATGTTATACTCATCAGCTCTGTAACATTAACCAAATGCATGAGAATCATCCTAAATTCCTCTCTTTCCCTTGCTTTTCTACTCCAATAACAAAGTCTCTTTCATTCTCCCTTCTGAGTATTTCTGCGATCAATATGCCCCTCCATATTACCAATCTGGCTTTGTTAGATCAGGCTGTTACCTGCTTCCTGTTCCAACTATTGCAATGACTTCCTATGTTGTATCCCCAGGAGTTTTTTCTTGCTCCTATCTATATTCCCAAACTATTGCCAAGGACATCTTTCTGTCCCTCATATCACACACGTGCTTTAAACATTTCTATGTCTCTTTCAGGATAAAGTTAAACTTCACAATAAGATACATATATTGATGAATTTTCTGACTTCCTCTTGAGCTCCATCTCTTCCCTCATTCTACATGTACCCTTCTATATATATTCCATTCATACAATTTCTTACATTCCCCAGGACACAATGGTCTTTCCTGCCTCTTGGACTGTCCATATGTTCTCTCTTCTGACAATTACTGTCCCTATCTTCACACCACAGAAAGAGATGCAAAATTCACAATAGTAATGCATGTGAATAGTACAGCATGATAATAGCCTGAATATTAATAAAGGTATGAAGAAATTTCTTAACTGCTCATTTTTTCTGCTCATCTCCCTCTCACACTAATCCCTTCTTTCTTTTCTTCTATTAATGAATAGCATTTTCAGTAACATGTAACAACAAGCAAGTTTAAAGCAGAGAAGCAATGGAACATTGGGACATGAAGTCCAAACTAGGAGGGACAGAGACAATGAAAATTCTAAACTCTAAGAGCAGTTCAGGGATTGAAATTTTAAAGGCACTGTTTCTAACAGAGAAAGAAATATATAATACCTTAAGTTATTCAGGAATAAATTATCCCACACAAGGTTGGCAAAAGGAGTAGGAGATTCTGTTTCAGTCCAGCAGAATTGACACTACCTGAATTGCCACAACCCACTAGAATCAGGCTAGGAGTTGTGCATGTCATCTAAACTACTAGCTTAAGCTCTAGCAAGAGAAATCTCATCACAACCATTTAATGGTTTAATGACAACCACTAGGTTTGAATTATTCTCATTTATTCAGGAATAGGTAAATATAAATTAATAATAACAAAAGGAAACTTGAAGGGATTAAACACAGGATAGAAGAAAATATACACTCAAGTTGCAGAATAATTAGTCATGGGAAAGCATCATTTTGTATCAAAAATTTCAGAAAAGCATGTAAAAGAGAATCAACTTAAATGATATGCTATAAAACTAAAATAACACTAAGCATGACTGAAATGCAGAAAAAGAGAAGGTCCAGGGATAAGTTTTGAGGTGAATGAGGTAAAGGAATAATGTAAGAAAATTAGAATTTCAATAGGAGAATTAAAATTTACATTAAAACAGAATAGAGGGAAAATGGCACTGAGGCAGTCTGATCTTCTCACAACAAAGGGGCAGAGAGAGGACAGAGACCTATCTGAAGGAGCTGCTTTGGATATATATACAACTGGAAGGCGGTCTGGGTCATCTAGGAGGGTACTGGAAAGATAAAGAAGCCAAAGGAAAACTATGGCTGGAAGCAGCACATATACCCTGCCCTCGGGGCAAATAGACTGGGTGGATCACTGGCTCCCTGTTCCAAAAGGAGTGTGAGGGGGCAATCCCTGGGAGGAAGAGGAGTCTAGGAGGGTGGAGAGTGGTGTCTCTGCTGTGAGTTTGGCCAGCTGAGCCCCCTTTGAATCTCGGAAGGGACCCCGACCTGACTGGGAGAGGGGAGGGGGAATCTCCTCAGGCAGGCTGTCACAGTCAGCAGTCCTGGTAAAGAGAGGAATTAGATTAGAGAGGGGGTGGGAACAGACAGGCCCCTAATCAGCAGAACTCTGGCAAACTGCTAGGAATTTAACCTGCAGGAGGGGAAGGGGGTAGATAGCTTTCTGAAAAGCTAGCTAGTCCAAGGAGAAATTTTAGCTCAGTTTAGGAATTCCTGCCTTGCATATAAGAGGTCCCTGGTTTATTCCCAGCTCTTCTTAGAGAAGTGATCCACTGGGTTATCAGTTATCCAGCTGATACTTTATGATGGGAAACATATAGACATTCTTTTTGTATTAGCTTTTCTTGGACGTCTTATTTTTTTATGGTTCTTTTTTTAAACTTTCCTTATTGTATTCACTAAAACCTGGGTCATAACCTGCAGAGGGCAGGCAGCAGGGTGATTGATGAACACTGGCAACCTGAGAAGCTTTTAGGGGCTTAAGAGGGAAGGCTGTCTTCCTTGTTTTTTGTTTTTCTGTTTTTTTTTTGTTTGTTTGTTTTTTTCTATTTCTTTCTCCTTTTTAAAAAATCAGTTTCTACTGTCTTGTTTCTTGTTTGTGTTTCCCCTGTCTTTGCTTCCCTTTTTTACTTTTACTGATTTTTTTCTACCTACACCATTTCTTTTCTGTCCTCCATCTTTCTATCTTCTATTTTCCGTTATTGCTCTTTCATTCCACCTCTTTTTGTTTGGTCTTCAATTTCTCTTGTTTTTATATTTCTCTCCTTTTTTCTGTTTTCTTTCTTTATTTTTAGTTTTTTTTTTTTTCCTTTTTCTCTTTTCCTCTTTTCTCATCATTCTAGCCTTTTAATTCATTCTATATATTTTTCTCCATTCTGTTTCTCATGTCATTGTTTCTATTCCAGTTTATTATTCTTAATCCTCTGTACTTCACATTCATGTTAATTATCCATTTTCCTAGGTCATATATGGTTCCTCTTCTACGTTTTGCTATTATTGTTACTATTATTCTTTTTCTCTTCCTATATCTTTCTTTTTCCCTGATCTTAATTTTTTTTCCAAGGGAACATAGACAACAGCAAGGAAATGGAATAAGAGGAATGAAGTGTCGAAGTAAAACATTACCACACACACAAAAACAACAACAAAATAGAACCCTAGAGTAGAATGAAAAGCTAATCAACTGAATAAACCCATCAAGATAAACAGATGCCTAGACACCAACAAAAATTACAAGCCACACTAAGAAACAAGAAGACATGGCCCAGTCCAATGAACAAACTAAAAAACAGGAGGAGATGCAGAACATGGAACAACTAATTAGAGATGTCCAAACAAATATCATGAATCAATTTAATGAATTGAAGGAAGAGATTAAAGATATTAAGAAGACACTGGGAGAAAATACTGAAGAAATTGTAAACATACATTAAAAGATAATGGATATGATGGTGATGAATGGCACAATGCAAAAAATAAAAAATACACTGAAAGCACATAACAGCAGATTTGAACAGACAGAGGAAAGAATCAGCTGAATTCAGACAGATAGCAGAACAGGTTGATTAAAAAAATAGAAAAAATCTGGCAGGGACTTAGGGATTTGAATGACAACACAAAATGCACAAACACACCATTATAGGCATCCCAGAGGGAGAAGAGAAGGGAAAGGGGACAGAAGGTGTCTTGGAGGAAATAATGCCTGAAAATTTCCCAATCCTATTGAAGGGCATGGACATACATGCCCAGGAAGAGCAGTGAATCCCAAGCAGTATACATCCTAGCAAGCCTACTCCAAGATGTATACTTCTCAAATTGTCCAATGCTCAAGGCAAAGAGAGAATACCGAAATCAGCAAGAGAAAAGAGATCTATCACATAGAAGGGAAGCACAGTAAGATTAAGTGCTGGTTTCTTATCTGAAACCATGGAGGCAAGAAGGCAGTAGAATGACATAGTTAAGGTGCTAAAAGAAAATAACTTCCAGCCAAGAATTCTCTATCCAGTAAAGCTGGCATGCAAAAATGAAGGAGAGTTCAAAATATTCACAGATAAGCAGAAATTAAGAGTATTTGTCAACATGAAACTTGCCCTTCAAGAAATACTAAAAGGAGTTCTGCAGGTTGAAATGAAAACAAAAAAAAAAAACAGGAGAGAGAGAGTTGGAGGAGAGTGTAAGAACACCTAAAAAGATAAAAGGAGAAATTAAAACAACATACAGCATACATAAACCTAAAGAAATGTAGGTTTATGGCAAATGTAATTAATTCCTTGACAGTAATAACATTGAATGTTAATGAATTAAACTCTCCAGTCAAGAGACACAGATTGGCAGAATGGATCAGAAATCTATATGCTGTCTACAAGAAACTCACCTTAGACCCAGGGATGCAAGGAGGCTGAAAGTGAATTGTTGGAAAAAAATCTTCGATGCAAACAATAACCAAAAAAGGGAGGGAGTAGCTATACTAACATCGGACAAAATAGATTTTAAATGCAAAATTCTTGTAAGAGACAAAGAAGTCCAGTAAATACTAACAAAAAGGATAATCTATCAAGAAGAAAGAACAATCGTAAACATTTATGCACCTAGCCAGGGCACCTCATATTAAAACATGACGCAAACACTGGAAAAACTAAGTGGAGAAATAGATGCTTCTAAAATTATAGTGGGGGACTTTAATACACCATTATCACCATTATACAGGACATTCTGACAGAGAACCAATAAAGAAACAAAGACCTTGAATAAGACATTAGAAGATTTGGACCAAATAGACATATACAGAACATTACACCCAAATATGGTGGGATATAAATTCTTCTCGAGTGCACAAGGATCATTCTCCAGGATGGACCATAGAACAACACTCAGTGAATTCAGAAAGATTGAAATTATACAAAGTAATTTCTCTGACCACAATGGAATGAAGCTGGAAATCAGTAAGGGGCAGAGAACCAGATTAGGCACAAAGAAATGGAAGTTAAACAACACACTCTTAGGCAGTGGGTCTTGTAGGAAATCACAAAAGAAATCAGTAACTACCTTGAAACGAATGAAAATGACAACAAAACCCATCAAAATCTATTGGATGCAGCAAAAGCTGTACTGAGAGAGAAATTCGTAGCCATAAATGCCTATATGAAAAAAGAAGAGGGAGCTAAAATCAAAGACCTAACTGCTCATCTGGAGGGATTAGGAAAAGAACAACAAAATAATCCCAAAACAAGTAGAAAGATGTAAATAACAAAGATTAGAGCAGAGCTAAATGAAATTAAAAATAAGAAAGCACGAGAAAAAATAAACAAAACCAAAGCTGGTTCTTTGAGAAGATTAATAAAATTGACAAACCCTCAATTAGACTAACAGAAAAAAAAAAGAGAGGAAATGCAAATACATAAAATAAGAAATGAGTAAGGAGATATCACCACTGACCCCACAGAAATAAAGAGTAACAAAATGATTCTTTGAAAAATTATATGCCATCAATGTGGATAATTTAGAGGAAATGGACAAATTCCTAGAAACACACAAGCAGCTTACATTGACAAAAGAAGAAATTGATGAACTCAACAGACCAATCACAAGTAACAAGATAGAATTAGTTATAAAAAACTTCCCAACAAAGAATAGCACAGGACCAGACAGCTTCACAGGTGAATTCTACCAAACATTCCAGAAGAACTAACACCAATCCTGCTTAAACTCTTCCAAAAAATAGAAGTGGAGAGAACATTGCCTAACTCATTTTGTGATGCCAACATCACCCTAATACCAAAGCCAACAAAGATGCTACAAGAAAGCAAAACCATAAACCAATCTCTCTAATGAACCTAGATGCTAAAATCCTCAACAAAAACTTGCTAATCGTATTCAAACAAAACATCAAATGAACTATACACCATGACCAAGTGGGTTTCATCCCAGGTATGCAAGGATGGTTCAACATGAGAAAATCAATCAATGTAATACACCACATAAACAGATCAAAAGAAAAAAATCACATGATCATCTCTATAGATGCAGAAAAAGCATTCGACAAAATACAGCACCCTTTCCTGATAAAAACACTTCAAAAGATAGGAATAGAAGGAAACTTCCTCAACATGATAAAGGGTATATATAAAAAACCCAAAACATCATATTAAATGGTGAAATCCTAAAAGCTTTCACTCTAAGATCTGGAACAAGACAAGGATGCCCACTTTCTCCACTCTAATGGAACCGAATTGAGAATTCTGATATAGATCCCCACATATACAGTCAACTGATATTTGACAAGGCCATGAAGTCCACTCAACTGGGAAAGAATGGCCTCTTTAACAAGTGGAGAACTGGATATCCATATCCAAAAGAATGAGAGAGGAGTACCACCTTACACCTTATACAAAAATTAACTCAAGATGGATCAAAGATCTAAATATAAGAGCCAAGACCATAAAGATCTTGGAAGATAATGCAGGGAAGCATGTACAGGATCTTGTATTAGGAAATGGTTTCATGAACTTTACACCCAAATCATGAGTAACAAAAGAAAAAAATAGATAAATGAGACCTCCTCAAAATTAAAAAGTTTTGCACCTCAAAGGATTTTGTCAAGAAAGTGAAAAGGTAGCCTACTCAATGGGAGAAAATATTTGGTAACCATATATCTGATAGGGGCCTAATATCCAGCATATATAAAGAAATCTTACATTTAAAAAAAAAAAAAAAAAAAAGGCAAACAACCCATTTTAAAAATGGGCAAGTGATTTGAATAAACACTTCTCCAAAGAAGAAATACAAATAGCTAAAAAGCACATGAAAAAATGCTCAACATCCCTAGCTATTAGGGAAATGCAAATCAAAACCACGAGATATCTTATACCCATTAGACTGGCAGGTATTAAACAAACAAAAAAAAGGGACTACAAGTGTTGGAGAGGATGTGGAGGAAAAAGAAACCCTTATCCACTGTTGTTGGGAATGTAGAATAGTGCAGCCATTGTGGAGGACAGCTTGGTGGGTTCTCAGGAAGCTAACTATAGAATTGCCATATGATCCAGGAATCCCACTGCTGGGTATATACCCAGAAGAATTGGAAGCAGGGACATGAATAGATATATGCACACCAATGTTCACAGAAGCATTATTCACCATTGCCAAAAGTTAGAAACAACCCAAATGTCCATCAACAGATGAATGGATAAACAAATTGTGGTATACACATACAATGGAATATTACTCAGCTGTAAGAAGGAATGCAGTATTAACACACAGGATAACACGGATGAATCTTGAAGGCCTTATGTTGAGTGAAGCAAGCCAGGCACTGAAGGACAAATATTACATGACCTCACTCATATGAATTAAGCAAATTGAGCAGACTCACAGAGAGAGAGTCTGGAAGACCGTTTTACAGGAGACTGAAAGGGAGAAGAAGGTTGTGAGTCAATGCCCATATGGGCAAAATCTATGGTAAGATGGAAGGGTGCAGTTGTGCAGTGGATGGGCATAACAGTGATGCAGTGATGCGATTGGGCTGGGTGATGCTGGTCTGTGGAGGGGAGGGTAGGATGGGGAGGGAGCAGGTGAACTATGGGGATTTGTGGGTATGTGGTTGAAATTACAACATTGGGAGTGTTCTTTTGGCAAATATGGCAGGGGACGGTTACTGGTTTAAGGTGTTGGATGTGGTGGGCATGCAGGACAGGGCATGTGCAGCATTCATCTTGTCATAGTGTGTTGTATCAGTCGGTGGAGACTCACATATTAAGTGGGAAGGTGCTGAACTCCCATCCTGTTATGATCTCAAATAGAGGCAGGAGTCTCTTGAGAGAGCATAGGCAGTGCCTAATAGGGGATGACAGGCCAGTATGTCAAGCCTTCAATGTTGTTGCAGTAATTATGAATCTTGTCCTTCAGTGAGTTAATCTTGGTGGTTACCGTGGGTCCTGAGGGGAGGGAGAGGGAGGAATAGAATACATGGTACATGGGACATTTTCGCAGTGATGGAATTGTTCTACATGATCTTGCAATGATGAATACAGACCATGTTAAACTTCATCAAAATCTATAAAAGTGTACAGTAAAAAATGTAAACCACAATGTAAATCATTGACCATGGTTAGTAGCAATGTTTCAATATTTGTATATCAATTGTAATAATTGTTCCATCCACATGTAAAATGTTATTAATAGGGAAAAGGGGGAAAGGGAAAGGATGTTGGGAATATGGAAATCACCTTGTAACCTAAAGCTTCTTTGGAAAAAGACCTTGACCAAAAGGGGAAAGGGGAAAGACAAATGAGTTTATAAGGCTAAGAGACTTCAAAATGAGTTGGGAGGTTGCACATCTCAGCAGGAACTCATTGACTGCCCAAGTAAATATTCCCTCAAATAGCAGGGCTCCTGAGGGATCTGGAAACTTCCAGACACTACAGGCAGGGCAGACAGCTCAAGAGTTTGGCACCCTACCAGTGGGCCCTACTTTGGAATTTATGCTCCCCAGTGTGACAGAGTTGGACTCAGTGGTGGCTTTTCTGCCCCTTTTATTTGAACCTATAGTTAGTACTAGACTTGATAGGTACATGTCAAAGAGATTTACATCTTTGGGCTATCCATGTACCAGTTGGGCCTTGAATCTCACCAGAGTTGCAACACCTACGCTCCAGTTCATTGGACTCACCCAGGACAACTAACAAGGAGATGATAATGGACAATGACCATGTCAAGGAACAGAGGGAGTCAGCAACTGCAAGCAAGATAGTCCCATCCATCTGCCCCATGGGATCTAAGCCTCCTCTCAATTACAGGCAGAGTGGGTATCACACCATCCAAGAATCCTCAGGATTGGGGCATGGATGATAGACTGGAGTAGACTTACTGTTATTCTACTATAAACTTACTGTGATCCTAAGCAATGGAAGAACTCTGATCGTGGATATGGAAGTAGTGGCCACTGGAGGTTCTGAGGGGAGGGAGAGGGAAAAATAAGTGTAATTTGGGGGCATTTTTGGAACTTTGGAATTGTCCTGAATGACATTGCAATGACAGATACAGATCTTTGTATATCATTTAATAACTTACAAAAATGTGTGGAAGAGTATGTAAATTACAATGTAAACTATAATCCACATTTAGTGGCCATGCTCCAAGATGTGTTCATCAATTGTGACAAATGTACCACACTAATGAAGGATGTTGTTGATGTGGGAAAATGGGGGGGGGGCGGGGCTAGGGAGCAGGGCATATGGGAAATCCCTATATTTTTTCTGTAACATTTATGTAATCTAAGTATGTAAAAAAAAAATAGAGTATAATGAAGAATGAAGAAAAATAAAATCATGATGAGGTGCACAAACCTTAAAAGATAACCCAGAATGCAATGAATGTAAAATAAAAATTCCACACAAAGTTCAAAATGTTAAGAAGAAAAAATATATAAGGGACACAATTGTAGAACACCTTCTGAAACTGAGATAGGTCACACTTAGGATATGGGATTGTTATTGCTCTACATGCTGAAGGAAATTATAATGAAAAGGTGCCAAATATCTAAATTTGCTTGAAAACATTTGAATTACAAAAACAAAGGACAGGTATATAGGCAGAAAACAAAATGCTTATGCTCTGTTAAAAATTAGGAAAATCTCAGATATATGGTTAGGGATCTATAACGTCAAAAACAATGGAGTAGGGGAGCGGATATAGCTAAGAGTTGAACGCCTGCTTCCCATGTATGAGGTCCTAGGTTCAAACCTCAGTGCCTCCTTTAAAAAATGGCATAATTAATAATTATGTATCAATAGAGTCATTTTACATGCTTGTAACAAAATGAAAATCTAAGGTATGTATATTAGTCAGCCAAAGGGGTGCTGATGCAAAGTACCAGAAATCTGTTGGCTTTTATAAAGGGTATTTATTGGAAGTAAAAAGCCTACAGTTAAAAGGCCCTAAAGAGCCCAATTCAAGGTTGATTTCTTACCCAAAGTCATTTACCACATGCTGAAGGAAGATAGTGGGTGATGTCCGCAAGGGTTCAGCCTTCCTTCTTTCTCTTAAGGCTCTGTGGTCCAAGCTTCTTCCAATCTCAGTTGTAGGCTGGCATAAGCTTATCTCTCAGGGCTTCTCACCTGCTCTGGTCTCTTCACAAGGTCAACTGTAAACTATCAGGCGCATGGTTCATCTCCCCAAGGTTCCAAAGTCAAAACCAAGTTCTCTTCTCGGCTGTCTTTTTCTGTCTCTACTTCTCTGTGTTCTCCTTGATTGAATATCCATTTATATAGCCCACCAAGGGGGCGGGGACTCAAGCCTGCACACCCTAATGACATGTTCAAATCAAAGCCCTAATCTCAATTTAATCAAGTAAATGTAAAGCAATTGAATTTAATACAATCAAAGGGCACCACACCCAGAGGAACAGACCAGTTTACAAACATAATCAATATCTCTTTTTTAAATTCACAAATAATATCAAACTTCCACAGTATTCAACAGTTCAAATATTATACCAACATGCTTCTCCAGGATATAATAAACCATATACTACAGACATCTGAATAATGAATCAAAATTAAGAATTATAATAAAGTAACATTTACAAAAATTTTTAAGGAGAAAAGTTTGTGTCTCCCTGAAAATCTATTCCCAGCTATATGAACAACATATAAAAGCAACAGAAAAAGAGCTTTAGATATAAATACCTGTGTGTGTTTGCACTTATGTGTGTGTCTGTGTATGAGCTAATACAGGATATTAGTGATGGACAATTTGGAAAACAAAATATTATTTTGAGTCTAATTTGAGTCCACTAAATTGGAAATCAAAACAAAGACTTCTATAATGTAGAATATATTATCTATTGGGACAAGACAGTGCCTTGAAACTAGTTAAACCTAGTTAAAATTAAACTGTTGCTATTATAATTATGTCGATGAATAAAGATGTCATAATTATTTAAAAATAAGAATACAATTATTGTCATTTTAAAAACAAAGTCATAGTTAAAACCTAGGAATAGCACTTCATATTAAATAGTTTTGACAAATGGAGTCATTTTACAAAATAGCAACACTGTCAGCACTGTCAGAAAATAATAAGTTCTCACTGACCAAACAACAAAGCCTAATTAAGAAGTGAATATAATGTATAAAATGTTAAAAATCTGCAACAATCAAAACAGTGATGTAGAGGCACAGTATCAAACCAAAGAATGGGAACAGGAAAAAATGTCCACAAACAGGCTCAAGTATTAGCATACATAAGAATTCAACATAGGATAAAATAGTGTTTCCAGTCAGTGGAGAAAGGTCAATTTATTTTATAAATGAAGCCAGGGAAACAATTTGACATTTAGGAAAAAGTAGTCAGACCACTACTTCATGCCATATCTCAGAGCACATTAGAGAGGCAATAAAGATTTATATTAAAATAACAACACAAAATGTTCATGAGAAATTATAGGGGCCCACTAGGATGGCCATTTCTTTTTAAAATTTAAACAGAAAATAACAAGCATTGACAATGATGTGGAGGAATTGGAAACCTCGTGCATTCTGGTGGGAATGTAAAATGGAGCAGCATTGTGGAAAACAAATCGGCAGGTCCTCAAAAAGTGAAACATAGAATTACCATATGACCACGTAACTCCACTCTTAGATATCTACATAACCAAAGGAATTGAAAACAGGGACTTAAACACTTGTTTGTACATTGATGGTCATAGCAATATTATTCACAATAACTAAAAGGTGGAAAAGACCCAAGTGTCCATCAACAAATAAATGGATAAGCAAAATGTGGCATGTACATACTAGGAATATTATTTAGTCATTAAAAGGAATGAAGGTCTGACACATGCTACCACATGATGAGCCTTATAAGCATTATGCTAAGTGAAATAAATCAGACACAAAAGGACAAATATTGTATGATTTGATTCCACTTATATGAGGTATCTAGATCAGGCAAATTCAGAGAGACAGGATACCTGGAGCTGGAAGAAGTATGAAACATGGAGTTGCTGCTTAATTGGGTACAGAATTTTCGGGGGTGATCAAAACGTTGTGGTAATGGATAGTGGTGATGGTTGAACATTGTGAATGTAATTAATGTCATTGAATTGTACGTTTATAAATGGTTAAAATGGCAAAATTTATGTTATATATGTCAGTACAATAATTTTTAATTGGTAAAATAAGGAATTAAAGAGGAATATTTACATAAATTTTGCATAGATAATCATTTTCTAGGCGTGATATCATGGCATCCAGACACAAACAATTTAAGGAAAATACTGATACATTTTATCACACATAAATTTGAAACAATTTTTTTCTAATTAATAGCCAAGTTAAAAACTGGGGAAGATATTTTAAGCATAAAAGACAGATAAATGCTTACTATTTTTAATATACTAAAAAAAAATCTTAGAAAATCAATGAGTAGAAGACAAAAAGACAAAAACTTCCATTTAAAAAAAGGCAAAAATTAAGAAACCTACAACAATCTGTGATTTTGCTATTAATAAAAAAGAATGCATTTAAAATATAATGAGATAACATCTTTTACCTGACAAACTGGCAAAGGTCATGTTCATTTATAATATCTAACATTAACAAAAATGTAAAGAAGTAGGCTTTCTATGTACATTGTTGTAAGGTTATAAATTAATTCAGCTTTTCCTGAGGACTTTCCTCCAGTTCCTTAGGAATATGCACCCCCGGTATATACTCAGCACTTTCACTTTATAAAAATTAATATTCTCCTGAAATAATCATAAACAGGTACCAGTGTGAATCTATAAAAACAGTATAATGTGATCAAATACTCACCCTTCAGATATTCCTCAGTACATGAAATACCTGTGTCCTGTACTGAAATCTGCTGTTAATTGGAATGAAAAATTGTTTTAAGTATGGGCATAACCTGAGCATTGTTTGTGAATCATTAAAAGCTACCCTTATATCTTCATCCAGGGAAATGTATATGAGGAGAGACAATGAAGCACCAAATGACTGTAGGGAAAACAAGAAGGAAGGGGAATTTTTTGAATAAACAGGAAGAAGCAGGAAGGGAATGCTTAATAAAAGATGGACAAACTGACTAATCTGGTACCATTTTCCCATCTCTGCACAGGCAAGAAATTGACTATTTTGAAACTGTTCCCTTTTCTATAATTAAGAAGTGGAGAATCAAAACCATAATAAGCCCAGTAGGGGGTGTTTCTTGCCCACCATTTGAAGTCTAAACCTGTTTATCCTTATTTCCTGCAAGGACTATTACTAAAAAGGCCCAGCATTGTTCAGAAAATTTCAATATATTTGAGAATGTTCACAGTTTTCCACATCAAAACAAAACAAAAGCCCCTCAAATTACAAGCCCTGAAGCATGCCTTATCTATAAGGGTCAAGACATAGTAAAAATGACTGAAAGAAGTAAGTAAACTGGATTTCATATTTGAATGATGCACTCCAACTAATGAGCTTCTTTTTTAAGAGACTGGCTGTCAAGTGTAATTCTACTGCTCAGCCTCCTTCAAGTCAGTAAATGATTTGAGTTGTCAATTCTCCCTGATGTAAATTAAGACCATTATTGTAGTAGACATCATATGTCACTTTCCTGAGGCTTCCTATATTTGGGAAATTCCACATCTTATGAGTCTTGATAAGAGATAAGCAGGGTTCTCTCTATAGAAGCAGATTGTCTCACCATCCTACAGACATTATTCCAGTTCATTCAATTAGTGAGATACTTATAGACTATGAAGAACAGGAAATAGTAGGAACCCTGGGTAAAATATACCTTGATGTAATATACATATGTCAGAAGGGAAAAGAAACAATCCCAAAATATGGGAAGCTGTCAGTCTCTCTAAAGGAAGTTTATAGGGTCACTGGAATATGGGCTCTCCTGCACAAAGTGAATGGCAACATGCAGTAATTTGCTTTCATTATAAAAGGGGCACAAACACTTGGGCAATTTCAATTTTAGGAAAGAAAATATAACACTTTCAATGATACTATTTTGAGCATTTATTAGATATACCAAAAAGTGCCAGTTTCAAGTAAAGAATAATTCTTCATAATCCCTTTTATTGCCTGATCACTCAGTGTCATGAAAAGCCTGAATTAGCCAGGTGGCATTCTCAACTCACCAATTACTGGTTCCATTATTGCAACATCTAATAAAAGCAATCCTGCCTTGGTTACTGAGACCTCTAAATCAGAAAAGCCCAGAGTTTCATGGATGGGAAGCAAAATTTTGTGAGTACCTGTATTTTTTACAGGACAGTCTCAAAATTAAATAATTTTCTCCCTTTTCATTGAAATGATCATAAGCAGCTTTCCATGATACAAGAGGCATTACTGGGGGAAAGTGTTTGGGTTTTGTTATTTGTTTGTTTTTACTTTTTATTTTGAAGTCGTTTTAGATCTAATACCATGTGTTTTTTTTTTAAAGATTTTATTTATTTATTCATTTATCCCCCCCTTGCTGCTTGTACTCGCTGGGTCAGCTAACCACGCCGTGCGGGCGGGCTCGCCTTCACCAGGAGGCCCCGGGAACCGAACCCGGGGCCTCCCATATGGTAAACGGGAGCCCTACTGATTGAGCCACAGCCGCTTCCCTATACCATTTTAATAAATCCCTTTTCTGTTTAAATCAGCAAGAAAAAGTTTCTGTTGCTTGCAATTAAGAATCCTGATTGTACAGATGTTCATCACGCTATTAAATATAACCAGTAACTATATATATTAAATATCCGAAATATGGGATTGGGTTCAACTGAATTTTATTATATTTATACCATGGAATACTAGTAGCCACTTAAAAATAATATCAGAGAATAAAAATTAATGACATATAAAAAAAGTGTTCAAGATATACTGATCAGTGGCAAAGCATGGTACAAGTTGATTGTATTTTATACCTTATTTGTATTTACATATCTATATCATCTATCATCGATCTATATTATATTAGTTATTTATTACTCTCTGTAACAAATTACTCCAAAATTTAGCATCAAACATTTATTCTTTCACAGCTTCTGGTTTAGGGGTCTCTCGTGAGGTTACAGCCATGCTGTTGGCCAGGGCTGCAGTTTTTTCAACCTTGTCTGAGCATGAAGGATCCTCTTGCAAGCTCAGAAGGGTTGTAGGAGGCTTTATCTCCTCATCATGTGGGCCTCTCCACATGGCTATTCATAACCTTGCTTCCCCAAGGGAGAGAGAGAGTATCCAAGATGGAAGCCCCAGGTTTCACAGTCTAATAACAGAAGTCACATCCTGTCACTGAAAGAAGCACATTCAAGGGGTGGGTAATTAAGCTCCACCTCTTAAGTGGAGGAGAATCTTTGGACAAATCTTTAAAATCACCATATAAACTTAACCATATATATATAAAACATTTAAATGCATAAAATATTTCATAATAAACACCTCCAGAAAAATAAATGGAATAAAATATTAACATGTATATTATAAAAATTATCCCTGAACTGTGTGTATGTGTTATGTGTGTGTGTGAGAGAGAGAGAGTAGCCAAGTCCTGCCTGGGTCAACTCCCTTTCTCACAACTTCTAATGAATTACAACAGGGCCAAGGCACCTCCTGGAAAGAGGGATATTTTGAAATGTGTCTACACTTGTGTTGCACACAAATGCAGATATAAATCTCAGACTATGGAAGCGGGAAGGATGATAATATAGAATCAAGATTTCAGGGAGCAACTCTGGGGTCCCTGAGAGAATTCTAAGGGGAGAAGGAGGTGGATAAACCAAACTGGACTTAGCCCCAGGTTTGGTTCTAGGAACTGCACCCATCTACTGGGTTCTCTGCAGGGGTGTGTCCTCCTCCCAAGTCAGTTCATCTCAACTCAGTGTTCCAGACGGCTGCTACCAATAGATGAGGGAGCAGCAAAGTGAAATCTATTTAATTTTCAATCTGAGGAATGCTCATAAATAATTGGAGAGGCTGGAGATAGGGGAGCAAAATTTGGAAGGGGCCGGTGTTCTAGAGCTAGTGAGATTTGGATATTGATATTATTATGATTTCATTTCTATCCAAAGGCTGTTTGATAGATTCAGGTAGATAAGAAAAAGTTAATATTATAGTTACTTTTTAAATTTTGCCATTCAAGATCTTGTAAATTTTCTATCAGCAGTATGTACCATTTTTTAGTAATAAAATTTAGGTTTTTAAAATATTTCTTCAAAGATGAAGAAAGTTCAAAATGTAATAGCAAGTGAAAACAGGATACAAAATTATATACAGTAGGATTCCCATTCATTTGCAAACACAGGTATATGTTCATACAAGATATTGATATTAAATATGTTTGCATATGTATATACTTATATACCTAGATACAACTATCTCTATGGCTATAGCCATCTCTCTATTTTAGCTATATCTATTCATTGGGGAAAAAAAAATCCTAGAAGGAAATATATCAAAATGTAGTGGGATTACAAATGCTTGTTATTGTCTTCGTTATACTTTACTGATTTTCCAAATGTCTATATTGAGTATGTATTACTGATATAATCAAATAGAAAAAAAAAAAACTAAATAACATTCTAAACAATCAAAAAGGGAAATAAATTATGGTGTTTGATGAAATAATATCTATTAATATTACATTTCCAAAGAAAGGTAATAACATGACTAAATGTTCATGCTATAAGTAAAAAAGATTTAAAAAGGATCTAAAAGCACTGTGTAAGCAATATGAAATCAACTTTGTGTCTATGTGTTTCTATAAATATGTACACATATATATAACAGAAATTGGAATAAGACTCTTCCTGTTGTCTTAAAGTTTTGGCTGAGGCCCCAAGTCTGAGAACAATGGATTATAAATAACCCTACATTCTAAAGAGAGATACTAGACCCATCCATGCAGATTTAGCCAAGAGAGCAGAACTGGTCCAGCAACTATAAACCCCCACCACCATGCCTAACCTACTTAAGTAAAGTCTGAAAATTCAAAAGTTGATTGAAGAGCATCTTTGTAAGGGAGGAGAGTAGGCAACCTCACAGGGAATACAATGGCATCTTCCTTCCCCTTCAGCCCCTCACTCAAATGCTACAAAAAGAAACACCCATAGAAGATTAGGACATCCACAAGCTAGGGAGATTGGCATAACTACAGAGCCCAACACATTGAAATAGTAGCCCCGCCCCCCCCCAACGCAGCTATGAAACTGAATAAAGTGTGAATCCTTTAGTGTGACCATCTCTTGGAATTTGGGGAGACTAGAGTCTGCTTCTCAATCAAAGAAATCTGAAAGCAGGCAATGAGCTGGAGCCACCTGAGCTATTCAGGTAAGGAAAAAGACACTTATAAGTTATAATAAAAAGCAAAGATTATAGAAAATGGATGCCAAATATAATCTAAACACAAAAGGAACATTTAAAATAGGCCAGGGATATTTTTAATGTTCCCTTACTAATCAACTACCTATACAGACACACAGGTACTATTTAAACAGCCACCGTTCCCTATAAGAAAAATATTTTTTTACAAGACATGGAATATGTGTCATAAATATTTGCATCTCTCTTTAATATTCTGATTTTATCCTCTTATTGGCTGATTTGGCTTTTAAAATTCTAGTTCATCCAGCTCTAGAGAAGAAACTTTCTAACCACATTCTACCCCCAAATTTTACTTTCACCACTCATATGCTGATCAATATATTGAATTACCATAATCTTCACTACCCCTCAAGGTTCCTGCCCCTCGAGCCCCTTTTTGCCCACTTCAGAGCTGCCTTTGAGAAGACTCTCCCTTTAAGGGAAAAAAGTAGAAGGAGTACTAAGTTGAGAGCCAGAAAGTTGCCATTGAAGAGGCAAGAGATAAGTTGTTTCACTACTTGTCCTCAGTTTCCTTATCTGAGTCTCTATTCATTCTTCTACACACTACTCCCCAGAAATCTCCCATTTAATAAAATTACCCAGACTTATTTTTTTGCTTGTTAAGCTTTCTATTCTCCAAATTTTGTTGAGGTCTTCTTTTGAGGGTCTCCTTCGACCTTAGAATTTTACAGTAAAAGTCAGTGCTCCTTCTCTTGCTGCAATTTTCATAGACCCCAAAATGTCAACAGCAGGTTGAAATTTTAGGTCTTCCTGAGTCAACACTCTCTTGACTATGGTTTCAGCATGTGTTTCACATTCCAAGTGTGTCCTAACACATCGTTAGAACCACAGTCCACTGGCAAAGCTCTTCATTGAGCCAAAAAAAATGGGAAACCAGTTCAGATTTCAAACTGCAATCAACATGAAGTTGAATCCATTGGCAATAACTAGTGAAAACGTAATTGGTATACGTGTTTCATCAGTTCATTTTCTTTAACATCAAAAGACCTAAAGCATTTTCCTTCTGGAGACAGTACCTTTTCAAAAAATCCTTTACCTCTTTCTTAACGAAAAGCTGAAAGGTCTCAAACAGCTTCAATGGCCATTATTATTCCCCAGTTTAAGTTTGCATTTTTCTCTCAAGTGAAAACTTTGACTTTTCTGGAAAATCAATGGTGTCAAAAAACAAAAGCCATTACTTTTATTCACGTGACAAACATCTACTTCCACTGAATTGTAAAACATGATAAGAATTCCAACGGCAACAAGTACATTGCAGAGTTCCTTACCAGGTCTTATTGAAATCTCTTGTTCCTAACCCAATGAAAACATAACGGCTAAGTGAAGGGCATTTATTCCTTTGGGAGGATTTTTGGATCTAACAGAATATGAAATGTTCTGGAAACAGCTCCTCTATTAATCTTCTTCACAATTTTTTTCTTCCTCTGTTTTTCAAACTTCTTAATATTCCCTCAGAGGAAATAAACATAAATGCAATAATATCATACTCTAAGTCTTCACTATGTAGGAGAATTAAACAAATGGAATTGTCAAAACCTGTATTTCTACTAAACCACTGTCCACATATTATACATACAGATTTATTACAATTATATATTTCATATGATTAATTTAGTATATATTATATATAATGTAACATATATTTAATATGTAATATGTATTTATGATATATGTAATTTTTGTAATTATAACAATAACTTTATACTGCTGTATAATTCACAAACTCATTTCACATGTATACTTAACTCCTAATGATCAATTGTGTTTTCTAAAGTAGCTATGTTGAATGCTATATGACTTACTCATGAATAGATAGAACATTGTGTGTGGGAATAATCCCAAACCAGGAAGACGATCAATACAAGATCTTTGTAGTTGTTCTAAAAATTGCCTAAGCTACATTTTTTTAAATTTCAAATAATACAGAAGTATTTAAATAACAAAGTAAATACCACTTTTCACCCTCCCTGCTTCTTTCCTCTCTTACTTTCTGTCTCTCTCATAGACCCTGCCCAAAAGGAAATCAATATAACTTTTGTCTATGCTCTGTGTATGCATTTATACACAAAATACAATAATTTTCCTGTCATAAAGGGAACCATACCATACACACTGTTATGAAAAATCCTTTCTTTCACTTAATAATGTGTCTTATTGATATTTCTTAATTGTTTCTAATTGTTGCAGGCTATGTGTTATATAAAGCTGACATTTAACCATTATTGATTTACACTTAGGTTAATATTGATTATCTTGATTACACACTCTGCTGAGTGAATATTCCAGTACATAAGTTTATATCTATGGTTCAATTGTTAAGTTCATTTAAAAATTTGACTTATACTGTCAAGAGTCCTCCAAAGAGATTTAATCAATTTGTATTTCCATGAACAATATATACAAAGTCACCATTTCCCCACAAATTCACCAACCCTGGATATAGTCATATAGTCAATATTTTACACTTTTTTCCTAAATTGTGGGCACAATACTACATATACATACACAGGTATAATTTATATATTTATTACATATATATATTTCATAATTGCTTCAGTTTCATTTCCTTGAATCATAATAGGATTAGTGTCATTTCAAAAGGTTATTTATATGCTTGTATTTTCATGTCCTTTGCCCTTCTTTTTATTGGGTTTAATTTTCATATTGACTCTCAGGTGGCTTCTATATGTAATGGATAAGTTTTTGTTATATACACTGTAGCAGTTTGATATTATTGATGAATTCCAGAAAGAAATATTGGATTATGTTTGTAAACTGGTCTTTTCCTCTGGGCATATTAGAGTGTATTGGATTCAGAGGTTTTACTTTTACTTGATTAAATAATGATTAAGGTTTTGATTGGGCAATGGCAGTAGGACTGCACCACAGAGAAGGGAGGTTGGAGTTTTGATATTGGAGCCTGGAAAGTAAACACACAAGAGAAGAACACAGAGGAATAGAGAAAGCTCCTTAGAAACAGCAAAAGCCCAGGGGAGAGAGAGAGACAGAGCCTTTCACCTGAAAGTCTACACCTGGCCTTGTGGAGAGAGCACAGCAGCTGAGTCTGGAGAGAAACGAGCCCCGGGAAGAGAGGAACCCAGGAAGCCTGAACTCTTGGCAGATGTCAGCAGCCATCTTGCTCCAACACATGGCAACAGACTTTGATGAAGGAAGTCACTTATGCTTTATGGCCTGGTAACTTTAAGCTTCTACCCCAAATAAATACCCTTTATAAAAGCCAACAGATTTCTGGTATTTTGTATCAGCACCCCTTTGGCTGACTAATACATACACATATATATATTTTTAATTCAGTCTCCTGCTCAACTTTTAAATTATTTTTCTTTTATCATACACTCGGGTTTTTTGTTTGTTTGCTTGTTTCATTGTTTTTTTAGAGTCAAATCACTCAGCTATTTTTTTTCTTTTTTATATCTGGGATTCCTGCCTTGATTAGGATGACATTCCTTAAATAAGCTGAAATGCCATCTTTATTATACATTAAATTCTTTTACATATACATAAATCCATTTCTGGATTCTATTGGAGTTCCACTGATGCATTCATCTTTTTTGCATTAATGGCATCGTGTGTGTGTGTATGTGTACAAAATTTATATATTTATATTTCTTATATACAATAATCATATATTATGTAAGTAATAGAAATATATACTACCTTATATAAGTAAAATAAATAATAATTTATTATAAAAGTAATTTATACTATTATAAACATATAATATGATATTTATAGTAATATAAATGGTTTTTAACAATTTACTGAATTGAGCATGATGTGTTATCCAATGTGGAGTATTACCAGTGTGGTGAACATTTTCTCTTGTGCTTGGCTATAATGTAAACAATTCTAATATTTTACCATTAGGTAAAATCAATGCTTGAGGAGTCTCATAAATACACAATATTAAGTTAAGGAATTTTCTCTTTATTTCTAGTTTTCTAAAAGGTTTATATCAGGAATGGGTGTTGATTCTTTCAGTACTATTGAATGATCCTACCTCCCCTCTTTAATTTATAGGTAAAATAAATCACACTAGTAACTTTCCAAATGTTGAACCATCCTTGTAAGCCTAGGAAAAAACCCACTTGGGCACTGTACATGCTGATTTATATGCTGCTGATTCAATGTTCTACTTTATCTAGCACCTTTATATCTATGTCCATAAGTGAAGATTGCTTTTAGTTATCATTTTGTGGGTTATCTGTTTCTGGAACCAATAGCAGGAAACTGCCATCTTGTAGAAAAGAGTTAAAAAGCTAACCAGTTCTAAGCCCTGGCACAGATACAGTCATGGTGAGTATCTGTTCCTGAAATCTTGTGCAAAAACTTTACATTTCTCTTCATATTTTCGTAATCTTGATTGAGGTTACAGAAATTAGAATCATATTACTATTTCAATGGTGTAAAAAAAAATCAACATCATAGAAATGGCTCTATCAATTTATTTTGCTTTTAGTGGAGAAGTTTAAATACCTAAATAAATAGTATAAATACTTAGCTATGCTATGTTTACAAAAATGTCTCATGGGTCCAGGGTCACTCAGAGAATTGTGACATGAAGCACAACCAGCTATATAACATTTGTTTTGGAGTTTCACCAATCTATATTATTTCAATAATAATATAAAAAAGTATTTAACTTAGAAACTTAAAAAAGTAACAAAAGAAATTATAGAATAATAGAACTTATATCATACACTGGAAACTGTAAATTTCACTATGCATTTAATTTAAGCTTATAAAAATATAGAGTTAGTTTTGGGCTATTTTCCACCCAATTTCATCTCTGTAGGACTAGCAAAAGCCTATAGTCAGGTGTGGCTAAATTACATGTCAGGGATCAAAGATATTTATAAACAAATCCCCTGACTGCATAAACCTGGAATTTACTCTTTAGTCATTAGATTAGATAAGATAACATCCAGCTTTGAATAACAGAAACCCAAACTAATAGTGACTTAAACAAGCTAGATTATTCTTCTTCTCTCAGGTAAAGGTTCAGAGGTAAACAATGCAGAGAGACAGTAAAGTAGAGCTGCTCCACAAGTCCTCAGGGACGCAGGCTCCTTCCAACTTTCCACTTTGCCATCTTCACTTATGGTCTGAGATGGAATTGCAGCCATCACATATATTCTAGGCAGCAAGTTAGGGGAAAGTGACAGAAAGTGTATATGGCAGTTGTCTAATATTGAAGGGTCCTAGAAGTTGTCACTGGATATTTCCATTTACATGGCATAGACTGGAATATTGTTACATGTTCACATTCACTACAAGGTAAGCTGGAAAAATATTTTTTATTCTAAGAAGCCATGGATCCAGTAAAAATTCTATTCTAATGGAAGCTATAACAGATTTTTGGAGAAAACTAACCACCTCTGCTCCTACAATTTCATATACATTGGCAATTAGTCTGCATAGGCATTTCCTAATCATGAGAGTGAATGCAGGTGTCTGATTTTGCTGAAAAAGTAGAGATAGATCAATACAAACCAATCATTTCTGATGGAGAAAACACCTTAAGGAGCATGACTTACTGCCAGTGGGCCAGTGGGGCCATGTTGAAGGACAAAAAACAGACTACTGCTGGAAGGACAAAAGTATACTCTATTCTCTCAACCAGACATTATATTCTGGGCACCAATAATGCAAACATAACTGAGTAGTGGGCACAGCAAAGATGTTTTAAGTAGTTTACAATTGGAACGATGACACATACCAATACAATGTTAGACAACCCAATAGTTATTTATAAAGTAAGAGATGTTACAGGGCAGCATATGGTTAAGTGCTAGAAGTAGTATACACAAGAATAGGGATTTCTGTTTCAGAACTAATTATCCTGCTGATGACAACTAATAATTCTGTATTAAATAGAAAAATGTACTATTTAAAACATTTTTGATAAGACAAAAGAGTAAAGTATTGCCAAAAACTTAAGTGGAAAAGAGAATCTGAATAGTAAGCAGAGGACTAAAGCTGCTTTTGCTATAGAGGTGTTTGTGGAACCAATAAACTTGAATTTCATTCTCACAGGCTCATGGAATCATGAGAAATGAAAACTAATCATAGGGTCAACTTCACTTAGGGAGTCTATAAGAGACTCCAAAAATAAAAAGCCAGGACAAGTGACAAATTGCTATACCCGCATGAAAGAGAATCAGAAATAAACTCATCCACCCTCCCCATCTCCAGGGGACTATAAGGAAATTTGCCTAGGCATTAAGGAGAGCAAAAAGCATAAATCTTCCCTGAGAAGCTGCAATTATAAGCCAGCCTTTGTACAGATGTGTAGCGCAAATTTGTACCACTTGTATGATCCAAACACCTCATATTGGAAATTTACTTTAAAATTACTGTCCTCAGGTACTTGGCAGGGAAAAAAAAACAATAATCCTCTACAAAGAAATTCATCTTAATCTTAAGACACAAAAAATTCCTGGAAATAATTTCCCAAGGACAGTAAGCAACTCACAATTAAAACTTACTATGTATACACCAAAACAAGGCATCATGAGACAACCAGAAAAAAAAATTGCCAAAATAGACTGAGACCACAAATACTAGGATCATCAGTTATAAATTATAAAATGTCCATAAAGAGAAGACTTAATTCATCTTTGGGGAGCTATGAAAAGTGACTCAACCAATCCCAAAAAGAATAAAAGAGAAATTCTAGAAATAAAAGTACATATATTTATATTTAGAAACTCAATGTATGGGTTTGTCAGCAGATTAAATACAGTGGAGGAGAAAATAAGAACTGGAAGATGAATCAGAAGAAACTATCGATAGAGCAGTAGGAAATAAAGAAATGGGAAAAAATTAAAGGAAGGTTAAGAGAGATTGAGGATATAGTTAGCATGCCTAAAATATTTTTAATCAGAGCCCTAGAAGGAGAGGAGGGAATGAATGAGTCAGAGGCAATATTTGGAAAGATAATGGCTGAGAGTATTTCAGAAATGATATAAGACATCGAGCTACAGTTTTAAGAAGCCTAATACTTCTCCACCAGGAGAAATGGCATGTTTAAGTAAAGCAGAACACCAAAGACAAAGAGAAGTTATGTTAAGTCAGAAAAAAAGAGAGATTACTTTCAAAGGAGCAATAGTTAAAATGACAGATAATTTCTCAAAAGCAATATTGAAACCAAAAGACAATGGAATGATAACTTTCAATGACTGAAGAGAAGTGACTGTAAATCTAGAATTCTATGCCAGAGAAAATATCTTTTAAAAATAAAGACAAAATTTTTCTTATAAACAAAAATTGAGAAAGTTTGCCATTAGTAGATCCTCACTAAGAAAATTCCGAGGATATTCATCTGTCATAAGTGAAGTGATCCAAATGGAAGTCTGAGATGCAAGAAAGAATAAAGAACAAAGAAATTAGTAAATGTATGAATGAATACAAATGGATTTTGGCTATAAAAACCAATACTAGTAATAATGGAATATAGAGTGTAAAACAGATAGAATTAAAATACATAATGAAATAACATAAATCAAAAGAAAATTAAATGTAATTAAAGTGTTTTAAGGTATATGCATTGTCCAGGAGAGACATAAAGGTATTGTTTAACATTAGACTTTCTTGTGTTAACTAATCACATAATTTCTAGAGTAACAACTAACCGAATGGGACCATAACATGCAACTTCAAAAGTAGTAGAAGGGAAAAATGGAATAAGAAAAATTTATGTCCTAAAAGGGCAAGAAAGAAGATAAAAAGCAGCATAAGTTGAGATATTAGTAATTAAATTAAATAGGTTAATAATTTCATTAAATCTAAATGCACTAGATATTCAAACTAAAGGACAAAAATTTTAGAATGCATTTTCTAAATTCCAACAAAATATTATTTACAATAGAGAAAAATTAAAAGAAAAAAACAGAAAAGTTTTAAATGAAAGTATAGGTAAAGATATATCATAAAGCACTAAGCAAAACAAAATTGGTGAAACTATATTCATATCAGGAATAAGAAAACTATTTTAAAGAAAGATTACCTTAAGAGATTCGAAGAGGCTCTCTTCATAATGATAAATATTCAGTTCACCAAGACAGCTTAATATTTCCTATTTTCTATATCTACTTACATGGCTTCAAAATATATAATATGAAATTAACAGAACTCAAAGAGAAATATGCAAAATCACTGACAGTTGAAGATGTTCATATCCCTATTTTAGTAACTTACAGTAAAACAAACATAAAAGTTGAAACCGATAGAGGATTTGAGCAAGATGGATAAAAAGGAGGATTTCTTTTTTTACCTATATATTTCTGTATTGCTTCAGATTTTAAAATAAGTATATTATATTCTTAGAACCAAAAAAAAAAATAACATTTTAATGAAAAAAGCTATGTCACCAACTACTATAGCACTTGAATGTACAAGCAAACTTTCTGCTCCTCCATCAAACTGAGCACTGCACAGAATACAGTGCTCTTTGTTCATACTTGGCAGGTGCAGGAGAGGTGTCCAAGACTCCCTATATCAAATATAAAGGATGCCCATATTCACCAGTGACAGCGGTGGAAAACTTTGAGGAATGTGTGAAGCAGGCAGCAACTCTAAAATCTCTGGATTTGGGACTGCACTTACTGAAGTTAAGACCTATGAACCAGGAAAATTTCCTGAATGTGTGTCAACATCCCTCCAGATTTCTGCAAGTCTTTGGGAAAAGGAACTCAAGGCATCAACAGCAGTAGTGGCAGCTAGACTTAGCAGGTCACCTGCAGTTACTTTATACATGGGGTTTGTAAGGAAGAAGATAACTGTTGCCTCCCACATGACCTCTCGGATAGTCCCATGGTGTAATATGCAAGTATTTTCAGCAGACGTACTGTAATTACGGAGACAGCAGCAGATATGAACATAGCAAGCCAATGAAACAGAAAGAAGCAACTGCTGAAGATATAACTGCAAAACCATCCCATGCTGCTTCAAGTCTCTCATCATTAGCTGGTCTGTTTGTTGAAATCAGTGGGGGTGAAGCTGAGTCAAGAAACTGAAGACACAGAAGACTGGCTGAATGCCATTGAGTTTGTTTCTGGGAAACACTTCTGTGGCCGTACTGCCCTTTCCTGCACAGAGCACCCCCTCAGGGCTCAGTGACCAAGGAAGAATTAGAGAAAAAGCAAACCGCTGTGGAAACAAAGAAGCAGCTCTGCCCCTGTGCTGCGGTGGGAGAGTGCGATATGGGGGTAACTGTGTGTATCTCCATGGAGATTCGTGTGATATGTGTGGCTGCAGATCCATCACCCTGTGGATGCTGCCCAGAGATCACGGCATATAAAATCTTGCATTGAAGCCCATGAGAAGGGCAATAAGCTCTCATTTGCTGTCCAGCACATTAAGGACATGGTTTGTGGGATGTGCATGGAGGTGGTCTAAAGCCAACCCTAGCGAGCGCCGCTTTGGAATTCTAACTGCAGCCTACTGTCTCAAGTATATTCACAAGTAGAGGAGTGCTAAGCAATTTGAGAGGAAGATCATAAATTCTTTCCAGAATGCTGGATCACATCTAACTTGGTCATTCCAAGTGAGTACTGGGTAAAGGAGAAAGAAAAGAACCAGAAACTCATTCAGAAATGCAAGGAGACAATGAGCAACAAAGCGTGCATGTATTCTGATGAAGGACGTGGGAGCTGCTCGTTTGGAGGGAACTGTTTTTACAAGCACGTGTACCATGATGGCCGTAGAGAAGAGCCACAGAGACAGAAATGGGAACATCCCGCAGGAACCACTTCTGGGAGCTCATTGAGAGCGAGAACAGCACTATCCCTTTAACAATGATGAAGAGATTGTCACCTTTGAGCTGGGCAAGATGTCGCTTATGCTTTTGCCTGCAAGTGGGGACGATGACCTGACAGACTCTGAAGATGAGTGAGACTTGTTTCATGGTGAGCTGGAAGATTTTTATGACTTGGACCTACAGCAATTTTCAGTGGGGAATGAAGAGTGTGCTGAGCCTGTGACAGTGGCTATTACATGTGGAGGTGTGGCAGTGCCTGTGCTTCTCTCCTAGGCAGGCCTATCAATTCCAGGTGCTGTTATAATAATTTTTACCCAGGGTTTGTCTTCACAATCCCTCACCTTGCCCCAAAGAGTGTGTTTTTTTTTCTCTGTTTAAAAAGTAAATAAATAAATAAATCTTAAAGTTAAGTTTTTTTTTTTTGTAATATGAATTTAACTGTCAGATAGTTGCTGTAGGTTTATTGTGTCATCTGTTTTCAGCGAGATTCACATAGTTCTAGGGTTGGTATTAATGGACTTTCCACACTCATTTTGAGGACCCCAGACTCAACACAAAAGCATTGGCCATGCTTTGGAGTCTGCAAATAGGGTGATGGGTGAAGGCATCTGAACTGGCAAGTAGCCTTTGGCTACAGACTCCAAGGTGGTTACTTAAGGTTCCTGGTGAACTCTGCACATTTGTGTTTTTATATCTGTTCCTTACCCTGTAATCCCTGCCACGTGCACTGGTTCTGTGGTTTTGATCTCTTGTTTAATTGCACACAAATAATACTACTGGGTAACCAGAACCAGGTGTGAATGTGTTGAGAATTTTACAATTTTCAGTCTGATGGGAAAATTTTGAAAGAACACATAAAAGATATCATGGCATAAAATAAATGCAGAGTTGGTAGTTCACTCCCAAGGGCTGATAGATATGAAATGTGTGAATGTAAGTTTGTGATGAGCTTTTCATTCCTGCATAGATACAGTATTCTTAGTGGGAAAACTTGGTTCAGTGGTTTCAGCCTAGTGTGGCAGATAGATCTTAAAGGACAAAGTAGTATATTAATATTGGTCATTGTTAATGTAGCAGTGCTAGCTTTTTCTGTCTATATAAATATAGAAATTGGGTTAGCTATAGAGTTTAAAACAATCTGGTTATCCCCTGTATTAACACAAACTGGTTCTCAGGTACACAGTTGTATTTAATGTTTTATAGTCTAAACTTTCCAGTACAGACACTTTTTGAAAAATATTTGTCTTCATTTGAGGGGTTTTTGTTTTGGGTTTTGGGGTTTGTTTTTGTGAGTATTTGCCTCCTTCCACCCCTGACCTTTGTAGGCAGACAGATGTGATGGCAAACTACATTTCTAAGGTGTTTTTGTCGTGGAGTCATAGGTTTATAGTAACAAGTCACACTTTTCCACTAAAGGGGGAGTGGGTGGTCATCTACAAGGCAAGCTAAAGTTAAAACATTAGAAGAATTCCTTAATTGGAAATTTTAGCTTTGCATTTTGTTGTTCTATATATCCTGAAAATAGCTTGGAGAGACGCATGACTTGTCCATCTACCGCTTTGATTCCTTCCATCTCACCCATTCTTTCACTTAAAGATAAAATCAAGTAAGTGTTGCAGAGGTCTCTATATTTCGTAGCTGCCCTTTTGTAAGAAGCACTTTTCCCAAATAAAACAATAAAAAAAAAACGGAACTCAGAAAGATTGAACTTCTTGGTTTAGGCAAATATAAATTAGAATTCATCAAGATTTGGCTAAATTTGATAAAGAGATAACATCTGTGTTCACTAGCTTGTGGTACCTTCACAAAATCCCCTAGAATGTATTCGGAGAAATCCCAAATTATGAAATTTTAAATTATAGAATGAAACTGTAGCTCAGTCTGCTTGAGCAATTAATGTGGTACATTTTTTACTTCATTTTATAACTGGGATAAAAACATATGCAATAGTAAATTGATGCATTTTAAGTTTTTATTCCTTAAAATGTATTCCCTTTATATTCTCTCACCTTCAAGCTTGAGCATGATTTTTATTTCTGTAAAACAAAAGGGGTAGTGGTCAAGACTATCAAGGCAGAGAGTAAAATGAATCCTGGTAAGAATGCAAAAAGTAACATAGGAGATTCAGGATAATACGTAATTTCAGTGCTTAAAACATGTGGAAAAGTGGGACTAGAAATAAATAGAACTACAAACATAGAAATTATAGACTTCTGCAGTAGCTTTCAAATGGGACTTTGTTGCTCAGCCATTAGGGTTTTGTCATAAGAGAACCATTGCACAAGATGAGACTGTTCCCCACCTCCACTTCCATTGGATAAATGGTCTATCTACTTGAGATTTCATTTAAATAAAGCTTTCACTGCTTTCTAAAGTAGTTTTAAAATTTTAAATCATTTGTAAAAAGTAAATCTAGATAATTTTTTAATTTTCCCAGTGATTGTGTAACCTAAATAAAATTTCATTGAACTCTTAGCATCGCTATTTCCTTTAATACACTAGAAAATGAGATCCACCTCCACCATGACCTCACAAAATGTTGGCTCTCTTAATATGTTCTAGAGCCTTTGCAAGTATTTTACATGTATAAAGCAACCAGTACTCACAATAGTCTTTGGCTAGCAATGCATTATATTCACTTTATAGAAGATGAAATATAGGCTTGGAGTGATTTCAAAACTACCTAAGGACAAAAGATAGTAATTTTCATAGTCAGAAGTAGAGTCCAACTTATCTCCCTTTATATACATGCTCTTAATAAATTCACAAAACTGGAAAAACTTAGGAGTCCATTGATAGCATCTAAAGTAACTGAGATATACAAAAGTTCTATGATCCATCCTGTCGTTTATGCCAATCATGAACGTAAATTTTACTGAAAGAGCAGCAATATTATGGCAACTCTGGGCCACAAAAAAATCAAAATCATCATCAAAATTCTAGATTGCTTACTCATGGTTTGTTTTTTTAAGATTATTATGTCATATACGTGGCTATTTTCTTTCAAATTAAGTTTATTTTCTTTTATACTTTCCAGACACTTGGAGAAACTAGTAACTTGAAAAAAAAGGGGTCAAAAGACTGGAAGAGAGCAAACTTAAGAGAACACCAAATGAAAACCCAGCAGCAAACCTGAACATGTTTTATTGCCTTCAGAAAAAGAAGGAAGGGTCTTCCAAAATGCTAATATTGGTACAGCTTTCTGACTCATCACTTTATCCTCCACAGCACCTGGCATATTGCTTTGCATATGTATATAATCATATTCAAATGAATACTTAGATGCATATGAGTCTCAGAGAACCATAACGTCATATTTCAATTCTCCATCTCAAATCTAACACCACAGACTCACTATATTTTCTGTAGCCCAATCACTCTGAAATCAAATACAATGTGGGCCTATTAAGTGCAAAAACTGTCTATTATTTTGAGGATTAATGTAACAGAAGCCACATCTTCATGTGAACACTTTTGTTTGGGTCACCATATAATTGCTAAGGATGTTGTGATTATCTATTGCTCCATAACAAATTACCTCAGAACTCAGTGGCTTAAAATAATTTACTATTATCTCATGTGGCTACATTGGTTGACTGGTCCTAACTTGGGATTTTTCATGTTGTGGTTGCAGTCAGATGACCAAAGAGGTTAGAATCATAGGAAGCCTTGACTGGGGTAGATAGCCGAGAGAGCTAATTCTCATGGCTGGCACTTGATAAAGGGCCTCATCTAGGCCTGTCAGCTGGAGCTCCTACACATGGCTTCTCTGTGTGTCTTGGGTTTCTCACATAAAGGCAGCTAGATTCCAGGAGAAAACATCCAAAGAGATCAATGCAGAAGCTAAGGAACTTCTTAAGATCTAGCCTCAGGGACTACAGAGCATCACTGCCATCATATTTTACTGGTTACACACTCAAGGAATTGGTAATTAGACACCATCTCTTAGTCTGAGGAGCAACACGTGTGTATAGAGAAGGAAGGAAATGACAGTGTCCATTATTGGAGACTATCCATTACAAATGCCTACTCAAAGACTTTTTAATAGGTTATATGTGAACTACTACAACTGAAAATTGTGCTGTTTTAAAACTCATAATAAAGTCCATCTGGCATAATTGTGAACTGAATGTTTTCATGGTAGAAAGCATATATGGACTGTTCATCAAAATTTCCAAAAGACAAGAAAATTTTAAACCAACTCCACTAATGAAATACTTTTTCAAACTATAGAGTAGTTTCAATGGTTATTAAATTTCAAATAACTATACTTGAGTTATTTCTGAGAAAATATGTGAAACAATTCCATGATTATCTCTTAATACTTAATCCTGTTTCTTCTGGCTAACAATCTAATACATTATGAAAAATAAAATATAATCTTCCAGGGAGGTGGTGTGGAATTATGGGAAGATGGTGGAGTGGGAAGCTCCAGTAATCAGTCTGTCCACTAGAACAACTATTAAACAGGCAGGAACTGTCTAAATCAACTATTTTGAAACACCAGAGTCCAGGTAAACACTGTACGGCATCCAGGGAAGAACAGGAGGAAGTGAAAATTAAATTACAATACCAATAATTTCATAATTATTTATAATGCCAATAATTCCTCTCTTCCTATGGTGGTTATTGGCACCCATCCTCCACTATCCCAGCAGGCAGGAGGGGTCTAGACATTGGTGTAGCTAACTGATGCCAGAGAAGGGCATAAAAATCCACTTCCCCAAGATGAGGGAGGGGTCGTGGGCCTATCTCTGAGCACAGCTTTTGATTACCTACTACTGATTCTTCTGAAGGTGCCCATTGTACTAACCCATCCAGGGCAAAGGCAGTTGAGGAGACTTAAAGAATTATGCATCCTCAAAGTAGTTTAGGACAGTTGAAGGCTGCATTGGCTGGGCACTATCAAGCATACTAAATACATGTATTATAGGAGTCCTAGAAGGAGAATAAAGAGAGAAAGGTGCAAAAGTAATATTCAAAGAAATAATGACAGAAAACTTCCCAACTTAGCAAAACAGGTGAATATGCACATCCCAGAAGCCAAGAGAATATCAAACAGGATAAAACTGAAGAAAAATAAGCCCCATTACATAGTGATCAAACAGCAAATGCAAAAGACAAGAAGAGAGTTCTGAAAGCTACATGAGAAAAGCAATGTGTTATGTACAAAGGAGTCCCATTAGATTGTGCCATTTTCTCATCATAAATTATGAAAGCAAGAAGTCAGTGGTAAGTGCCAAAAGAAATCAACTGCCAACCAAGAATTTTATAGCTGGCAAGACTTTCTTTTCAAAAATGAGGAAAAGATGAAAGCATTCCCAGACAAACAAAAGCTGAAGGAGTTCATCACCACTAGACCTGCACTAAAAGCAATGCTAAAGGGAGTTCTTCAGACTGAAAAAGGACACTAGATAGTGGTTCAAAGCAGCATAAAGAAATAAAGACTTCTGGTAAAAGTAACCATTTTTGTACTCATAAATGTCAGAACTATTGTACTATATTTTTTTGGTATGTGACCATACTTTTACTCACTACAAGTGCTAAAATACAAATGCATAAAAATAACGTTAAATCTATGGTGTTGAACATAAAATGTACAAATATCTAAGTGGTAACAAGTATTGAAAGAAGGTGGGGGATATAGGAACAGTGTATGTGTATGCTATTGAAGTTACTTTGGTATCAAATCATGCATGAATTTTATATAATTAGGATGTTAAATTTTAATCCCATTGTAACCACAAGGAAATCCAGATAGAAATGAGAAGGGACACAATATGGTAAAATTTAAAAATCAAATAAATATGGAAATAGGCATTAACAGAAGAATTGACCAAAATAGGTATAAGACTTACAAAGGCTCAATAGGAAAATGGCAGAAGAAAGTCCTACATTATCAGTAGTGACTTTAAATGTAAATGAATTAAACTCTCCAGGCAAAAATCGGCAGAATGGACAAAAAAATCATGACCTAATTATATGCTATTTACAAGAGACTCATTATAAATTCAAAGACACAAATAGGTTGAAAGTGAAAGGATAGGAAAAAACATACCATGAAAGTAGTACCCCAAATAAAGCTGGGGTAGCTATACTAATATCAGATAAAATAGACTTTAAGTCAAAAACGGTTATAAGGTACAAATACCATCATTATATACTGACAAAGGGGTCAATTTGACAAGAAGACATAAAAATTAAAATATATACACACCTAACAGTGAGCCCCAAAATATATGAAACAAATACTATGGATTTGAAGGGAGAAATAGGTGAATCTACGTTAATAGTAGGGGACTTTAATATATCACATACAATAATGGATAGAACATCTAGAGAGAAAATCTAAATGATACTCTAAGCCAACAAGCTCTAACAGATATATTTAGAACACTTCACCCAACAACAACAGAATACGCATTCTCCATAAGGGCCCATGGATCATTCTCCAGGATAGATTATGTCTTAGGTCACTAAACAAGTCTCAATAAAAAATTTTTTTAATGAAATTATACAATGCATCTTGTGTGACTACAATAGAATCAAGTTGGAAATCAATAACAGCATGGAGAAGAGAGAATTCACAAATATGGGGAAAATAAACAACTTATTCTTAAGCAACCAATGGGTTAAGGAGGACATGACAAAGGAAATTGGGAAATGTCTTGAGGTAAATGAAAATGAAAATACAACCTGCCAAAACGTATGGGATGCAGCAAAGACAGTTTTGAGAGAAAAGAGTTATAATTCTAAATACTTACATTAAAAAAGAAGAAAGATTTCAAATGAGAGACCTAAATTCAAACTGGAATAACTAGAAAAAGAGGAAAATAAACCTAAAGTGAGCAGAAGGAAGAAAATAACAAGGATTAGATCAGCAATAAATGAATTATAGAATTTTAAAAAAAACAATAAAATCAACAAAACCAACAATTGACTCTTTAAAAAGATCAATAAAATTGACAAATCTTTATCTAAACTGAGGGGAAAAAAGAAAAAGATCACAAATAACTAAAATCAGAAATAAAAAAGGGGACATTGTGGTAGTCTGAGATTATTTATGAATTTCAAAAAGAGAAAATGTACACGATCATCTCAATCAATGCAGAAAAAGCACTTGGCAAACTCCAGCACCCCTTCAGCACTTAGAAAACTAGTAATAGAAGGAAACTTCTTCAACATGATTAAGGGAATATATCAAAAAAACACAACAAATATCATACTTAATAGTGAAAGACTCAAAGCTTTCCCTCTTTCTCTCTAAGATCAGCAACAAGATAAGGACCCCCAGTTTCGGGAGTGTTAATCAACATTGTACTGCAAGTTCTAGCCAGAGCAGTTAGGCAAGGAAAATGGGAAAGAAAAAAGTAAAACCTTTCTTTATTTCCAGATGACATGATCCTATATATAGAGAAAACCCTTAAAAACCTATAACTAAATGACTAAAATTAATAAATGAATCCAGCAAAGTGTCAGGGTACAAGATGAACACCAAATATTCAGGTGTTTTTCTATGCACTAGCAATGAACAATGTGAAGAAGAAATCAAGAAAAGGAATTATATTTTCAATAGCAACTAGAAGAATCAAATACCTAGGAATAAATCTAACCAAGGATGCAAAGGAAATTTATGTAGAAAATTAAACTTCACGGCTAAAAGAAATCAAAGAAGACCTAAATCAATGGAATCCCTGCTCATGGATTTTAAGACTAAATATTGTTAAGATGTAAATCCTACCCAAAGCAATTTATAGATTCAATGCAGTCCCAATCAAAATTCCAACAGCCTTCTTTAAAGAAATGGGAAAGCCAATCATCACATTTCTATGGAAGGTTAAGTGGCCCTAAATAGCCAAAATCATCTTGAAAAAGAAAATCAAAATTGGAGGACTCACACTTTATGATCTTAAAAAATATTACAAAGCCACAGTAATCAAAACAGCATGGTACTGACACAAGGACAGAACTATAAATCAATGGAAGAAAATCCATTGAGTTCAGAAATCAGCCCTCACATTTATGACCAACTGATTTTGAAAAAGGAAGCAAAAAACACTAAATTAGAAAAGAATGTCTCATTCACAAATGGTGTTGGGAAAAGTGGATTTCAATATGCAAAAGAATGAAGGTGGATACCTACCTCACGTCATATACAAAAATTAACTCAAAATGGATCAAAGACCTAAATATAAGAGGCAGAAATAGAAAACACCTAGAAGAAAGGAAGGAAGCACCTTTGGGACCTTATGTTAGGCAATGGTTTCTTAGACATTACCCCCAAAACACAAGCAACAAAAGAAAAAATAAATGAGACCTCATAAAAATTAAATACTTTTATGCATCAAAGGAATTTAGTATGAAAGTAAAATGATAATCTATACAAGAGACGAAAATCTTTGGAAACCACATATCTGATAAGGGTTTAATATTCAGAATATATAAAGAAATCCTTCAATTCAGCAACAAAAAGACAAACAACCTAACTGAAAACTGGGCAAAACTTGAATACAACAGTTCTTCAAAGAAGATACGCAAATAATCAAAAAGCGCAAGAAGAGCTGTTCAGTATCATTAGCCATTAGGGAAATGTAAATAAAAACCACAATGAAATACCATTTCACAACCATTAGAATGGCTATTATTAAAAAATGGAAAATTACAAGTGTTGTAGTGGATGTAGAGAAATAGGAGCACTCCTTCATTGTTGACAGGATGTAAAATGGTGTAGCCACTAAGGAAGACAGTTTGGCCATTCCACAGAAAATTAAGTATAAAATTACCATTTGAGCCAGCAATCCCACTTCTACATATATACCCAAAAGATTTGAAAGTGGGGACTTAAACAGATATTTGCACAACGGCATTCATAGTTGTATTATTCACATTTGCTAAAAACTGGAAGCAACCCAAGTGTTCATCAATGAATGAATGGATAAGCAGAATCTGATACATACACACAATGGAATATGATTAAGCTTCAAAAGGAATGAAGTTCTGATATATGCAACAACATGTATTAACCTTGAAGACATTATGTTGAGTGATAATAAGCCAAACGCAAAAGGACAAATATTGGCTGATCTAACTGATTTGAACTAATTAGAATAAGCAAACTCATAGAGTCAGAATCTAGAATACAGTTTACCAGGGAATGGGGTGGGGATGGGGAATAGGGAGTTAAGGTTTAAAAGATACAGAGTTTCTATTTGGAACTAGGGGAGAGTTTTGATAATGGATGGTGGTGATGGTAGCTCAACATTGTGACTGAATTATATATTTGAATGGGGTTAATTTTAGTTTGTATATATGTTACTAGAACAATTTTTTAAAATCTATGAAACTGTACAACACAACCAGCGAACACTAAGTTAAACCATGGACTACAGTTAATAGTACAATTATTAAAATGTGATTTCATCAATTGTAACAAATGTACCACACAAATACAACGTGTTAATAATAGGGTGGTACATGGGAACCCTGTATTTTATGCATGAATTTTCTATAAACCCACAAGTTCTCTACCAAAAAAAAAAAAAAATCCTATATATAGTCTTACCATTTCTCCTGGTCTTTAATGGGAAAAAGTAAGCACTAATGTGCTTCTTCCTGCTAAGGTATTCAATTTAGCAATAATGAGAAAAGGGCTGACATTTTTTGCTGCCTACAGTTTGTCAGGATCTATATATTTAGCACATTAATTTAATCTTCATTAAATGCAAAGTACATACGATTGATTCCATTTTGCAAATAAAGCAACTGCAGTTCTTAGAGGTTAAGAAATTTGCCCAAGTTCATGCAGGCAGTAGTGTTAGGGTCCTGAATTTAAATCTCTCCTATTTTTCTTATACCGTCTTGTCTCATAAACAAATGCATATATATATATATATATATAAAGGATACTCATATTCCAAAAAATAAAAATAAAATAGGAGGTGGTTCAGAAGGAAGATAAGCCAATATAAAGGAAGAAAAACATTTTTTAAAATAAAAATGCTTTCTAATCATACCCCAGTGGTCCATCTGATATAAGGAATGTGAAAAATAAATTTCTATATTCATATAGAAATCCTAGAAGGGTTGTCTCACCTGCAGTGATTTGGGTGATGGGAGTAATTCTAATTGGTAAAGAAAGATATGAAACAAATTTCTACACAGGCATACATTTGAGGTTGTGCTTATATTTCTATAAAATATAAGAAAATAACATTACAAGTAACATTGTTTCGTATTTTTCCCTCTATTACTAAGCCTTGATCTAAGATGATCAAATAAATAACTCGGTAGATGAATTTTAAATAAGATTTGCACACGTTTTTATAGTTGAGCAAGGTTTAGAGCAATATACTCACCTTTCTGGAAAAGAGGAAGATTAAATAAATTTAAACCAGAGAAAACCAAAACATTAAATCAGAGACCGAAGGATAACTGTATTGCGTTATTTAAATATTTGCACAGATGCACTCTTGAATGTGAAACATTAAAATTTAAGTTGTTTATCTCTCAGACAGATTTAATTTAATATCATGCAAGGCAAATAGACCTTTACTTATTCTGGTAAAGTGGTACTGAATCAACTGTAGCCACTGCCTGTTAAAAGAGAAAAAAAAGAAAGAAAAGAAAAGAAAGCAAGCATAGCAATAATCATTTGTGTGCATCCAAAGAACAAAGAATATTTTAAATATTCATGAAATGGTTTTTTTAATTTTTTGTGATTGATAACCTAAAAATGTGCAGTTCTCTTTAGTCTTTGCTATGATGGTCCAATATTCTATTTCATCTAGACTAAGCAATGATGGCTGACATGAAGACTAAGGCTAAATAATTCTATTTTGTTTGACTATTGTTCAATAGAAATGTTGTGTTTAGTAAATATTGTCTTTAATAATAAAAAATAGGAATTTTTTCCCATATCTAATCCACAGTCACACCAGCAATGCCTGCCATGAAGTAAAAACTCAGTAAATGTCTTGGGAATGAATTTTATGTGTCTTTTGCTGTTCTACATCAGAGGACCACATTAAACCATATATAAGGCCTTCTTTTAATGTCTAGCTGCTTTGTGAATTATACATATTCATATACTCCCTAGACTATATTAACGTAGACAACTTACACAAATACTTTGACTATTTTGACTCACTATATCAATCACATCCTTCAAAAGAGTCAAACTGGTTCTTTTACGAACAACACAAACTTATAGATGATTTTAATATTGCTGTTTCCCTTATTGACTTGCATAGATGCAGCATCTTACTGCATCTTACAAAGTTTTTCCTGGCAAGCTGGCTTATAGATAAAATCACACTGTGTGTGGACGAATGAATACCTCACCTCTCTTCCTCTGTTTAAAACTAATACAGCTCTACCTGATTGCCATGTTTTATGAGCACCGAGGGGTTTGAGAAACAAGCCTTGTCTTTCAAATAAATATCTTATCTCAGTCTGGATCTATGGCTCAGTCCTGCTGCAAAGGTGATGTCTAATGCACAGTGTCACACACTCTAAAACCAGAGTCGTTTAAAGGTTTGCCCATACCCTCTGTGAGATAAGAGATTAGCAGTGTGAAATTCATAGATGACCATGAAGGCAGTGATCCCAAAACAGTGTTTCTAAGCAACCTTTATTAAAGTAGGTTGGCATTTGCTATACATGAGCTACTCCACCTAATCAAATGCCCTGCTCCTTATACTTTTATTACAAAAAAAGTATGCCAGGACGAAAAACCAAACTTTTTTTTTTTAATTAGAGAAGTCATAGGTTTACAGAAAGATTATGCAGAAAATACAGAGATTGAACTTTGTATTTTTTTACTTCTTAGAAAAAATATATATAGCATAGGAGAAAGCACTGCGTGTAAAGACTATCAATTCTAATTCCCACAGACAATAGGTCCATATCCAGAAGTATTAAATAACCTTTCTCTTATATCTCAGCTGATCAGGCTACAAGTGGCTAGTGGTGATCATAAAATTATACAGCACTTTTGAAAACCCAGACGCAATAATTGCTTCAATAAATCTCACTCAGGTCAGAAAACTTCCTCTCCAAGAACATTTTTTCTCTTGTTTAATCCACTTTTGCTTTCTAAAAGGTATTCTGGGCTACAGTTGTGCCTTCTCAGGTTAATAGGGCACCAATTTCTTTTTCAGATAAGCTCATGCCTTCTTCACATATGAGCCAAAACATTAACATTTTCTTAAACGATATTGGTCAATTACTCAGATTCCATATGTGGGTACTAGTGACATTGTTTGAAAACTCCATTATCTCAGAGGAAGTTGCAGGTTTTCTTTGGTTTTGCTCTTGGGACTCAGCTAAAGCTCTCTGGGGTACTAGAGATTGAAAACATCTAAAGTTAAAGGGCAGCATTGTTGATAGACTTGGTTGGCTGCCAATTTCAGATATTGAAGGGGCATTTAAAATTTCTATTCAAAAACTTTCCTTTTATGATGTGGTAGAATTCCTACAGCATTATATAGAAAACATCATAATTACATGCTTGCTCATCCTAGTACAATATTATATACAAAGTATCTATGCCGTAAGTTTTATTAAACCTAGTTAAATTAAATTGTGTGACCTTTAAAAACATCCTAAAGAGAGCCCAAACAATAAGGCACCAATCCAACTTTCTAATGATAAACCTGAGCAATGTCTTTCAAAGCCAGAATGATTCCTTAAACATATTTGGTTAAGCATTGTCATTTATGGATTTCCCGATGGCATTAGTAAAAGGGACAGAAAAAGTACTAGTGGCATTTCTTATATTAGATTGGTATATTTATGTCTTTGTGTCTATTCTTCATTAGCTATAGAATTACTGATGTTTTAACAGAAAGAACTTAGTGACACTGGACAGGATTCCAATTCTAGCTTCTCCATTGACTAAAAAATTCCATAATGTTTATTGAAATAACAACAGTTTGCATCAGGGTTCTAGGATTAAATGAGAAAAGGTATGAGAATTCATAGTACAATGCCTGGCACATAGTAGATTTTAATAAATGTTTATTGGCTTGTACTTAACCAAATTTATGATGGAAGAAACATTAGATTTCTAATTCCACCCTGGTAAAGAGATCAAGTCCCAGGTTTTATAAACCAAAAGATTTGCACCACAAAAGAATATTGTGGTTTTGCCAAAAGAATTTCCTCCACAAATTAAGATATAGGTGGGCATAAATCCTATTGATTCCCCCAAAGAAATGTCTTTAGGTTTACATCACTCTGAGAAAACATATTAAAATCTCATATTTCTCTCTGGAGTCTTATTCCCATCGAGTTCGTGAATTTGTCATCCGTATATAAAGAAGACTAGCTTCCCAGGAGAATGAAAATTGGTTTTCCTCTATAATCAGGGACTCACCTCTGTTATCCTCCCTGGTAACATCAGCCATCATGAGTCCGGCTACCTAGCAACCATGTCTTTCTATATCAGACAGCTTTATTTGAAACAATCTTCACTGGAGAAAAGGTAGCAGAAAAGAATCCACATAAAAATAAAACATGGAATATACATGAGAACAAGTACAATCAATACTTTCTTGGGATGCTAGTCAATTTTCTTTGTATAATTTTAACCAAAAAAATTAAAATTAAAAGGGCAGAGATTTGTGAGGGAGCTAAATATACATGTATTTCAGGGAAGTACTTTGTTCCAAATATTATGCTAAAAGAATTTAATTGATAAAACATACAGTAGAATTGCCCCTACTATAATAAGGGGCAATTCAGTCCAAACTAGAAAGTTCTAAAGAGCAATATACCAAATATTTCATGAAAGTGTTACCTAACACAATTTTGATTCAGCAGTCTGTACTTTGAGTCTTCCTGGCCTGTGGCCTCCGGGTGAGCTAATCTCGATATTGAGTTGGTTCTCAGCACCAAAGGTCTGACAGAACACAGGAAAGTTTAAGCAAACAGTTCACTTTATTTGAAATGGATTTACTACTGTCATCAGGAACACTGTGTCCCTCATGGCCTCATTTTATGGCCCATCCACCTGATGGGCAGTTTCCTGACAAACTCATTCTTTGTCAGCGCCTACCTTCCCCATAGCCCTCCACGGTCTTCCTCACTTAGAGCCAATATTTCTTCAGCCAAAGTAGATCATCACAAAAAATCAAGTAAGATTTTCTGATTGCCAAAAGAATAACTTATGTTGATATCCAAATGAAGGAGGTACAAAATATCATATTTACAAAATGATTTGAGATTTTAAAACAGGAAATACTTCATATGGAGGCAAAGCAAATAATATTAGTTAAAGGAATTATATACCCTGCCCTTAAAATCTTACTGCATAGGTTAGATTTAATAGAATCAATTATAAGAAATAGATAGTATAGCAACAAACATTTATAAATGTAAATAATTTTAAATCAAACCTGGCCTTGCCTTCTCTTCTAAAATTTGTAATTTCTTTCCATCTATTTTTCTATTTATTTTACAATTTTACAATAAAGGTCTTTTTAACAGCTAAAAAAAGTCATTGGTTATACACTTTGGATGGGTTGTATGGTTTGTGAATCTATCTCAATAAGACTGCTTAATAAACAAATAAATAATTGTGCAGGAATTGCCAGAAATGACAGCTATGTACAGCAGGGGAAACAGAGAGATTGAGAGGGGAGGAATTTCTTTGTTTGTTTGTCTGTTTTTTGTTTATTATTATTGAAATAATGAAAATGCTTTAATAATGATTGAAGTGATAAACACACAACTACGTGATTATACGAAATACCATTGATTGTACACTTTGGATAAGTTGTATGCTTTATTAATATGTATCAATAAAATTGATTGGTTTTAAAAAATGGGATGGGTTGGGGAAAAATACACCAAATGTAAGATATGGACTATGGTTAGTAGTAATATTTTGAGGATGCTCTTGCATAGTTTGTAACAAATGTGTCACAACAATGCAAGGTATTGGGGGGGGGGTGTACTGGAGCCCTGTATGATGTTATCCATGTTTATTTTGTAAGTTCACAACTTTTACTATACACTTATTGTTTATGTATGTTCATGTATGAATGATACACTTCAATTAAAAAGTCTAGAAAGACAAAAAAAAAAATCTTACTACATAGGGATATGTTATGAGGGAAATATTTAAAAATAAAAGTTTTAACAATAACAATTATAATAATGCTTTTACAAATTTGTAGCATCCTAAACGTTTCAAAGTAATTTAATATCTCTTATATAGGGATATCTTCAAAAAATTTGTGAGACAGAAAAGACAAACTATAATTTTGCCCATGTTATGGACAATGAAACTAAGGCAGTAATTTGTTCAATAGCACACAGTAAATTAGTGACAGAAACAGCACTAGAAGCAAGGTCTTCTCACCATAAGCCCTGGATACTGATGGAAATTCTGCATCTTTTTAAATTAGACTAGAGTAGAAAGCCCTCTTAACTGTGCTTCAATCTTTCCAGGTCCTCAATCAATCCCATCTTAATTTATATTCTCTCTCTCCTTTCAGGCCAATGCTTATTGTACTTGCTTCCAAATCAAAGGAAAATAAGAGAGACAATGTTAATTTAAATGTCTGGCTTTGCTGATCTACTTGTAAGGGATGGAAAATGACACAATCTCAAGATATATGCCATTAACCAAGATAGTTAATTAGGAAGAATTTACTTCCAGGCATCATTCTAAGCATTTGGAATAAAAAAGCTAACAGAACAAACAATGTTCTCTGTTTTCATAGGGCATACATTCTGGGAGGAGGAGATAGATAATAAATTATATATATATAATATATAACTGAAGTTATATAGAATATTAGAAAATGATAAAAGACAAGAGGATAACAGAGAAGGGCGGGGGTTTGGGAATGCTAGAGTGGTTAGCAAGTGTAAGGGCAATCAGAGTATAGAAAATGTCCCTCCCCTCAAAAATCTAGCATAATCTAGTGAGGGAAAGATAAACAGAGCAGGAAGGACCAACAACAGACAGGATTTAGCAGCTGATATACCATAATGAATATATATAACCCCGAGTAGGTAAATCTCATCTAGACAATGAAAACTCCAGGGTGGACTTAGCAGCCCTCACAATCCCTGAAGTGATGCCCCTCTGGGGACTGACATATGAGATCTCTTTAAAAAAATTTTTTTTTTATTACATAAGTTGTGGGTTTACAGAACAATCATGCATAAAATACAAGATTCCCATACAACATCCCACCACCAACACTTTGCTTTGGTGTGGAACATTTGTTACAATTGATGATAGCATTTTTTATAATTGTGCCATTTTTAAACAGCAGTAGCCAGCATTTATTGAGAGATTTTATCTTCTATGCACTGTGTGAAGCAATTTGCATGGTTTATCTCATTTAAAACACCCAGTACACAGGCCTGTGAAATATGTCCTTATGTGTTGGTGGTGGGGAGAGGTATGTAAGCCTTGTATGATGATGTTCGTGTTTGTTTTGTAAGTTCACAACTTTTACTATGCACTTAATGTTTATGTATGTTCATGTATGAATGATATACTTCAATAAAATGTTATTTTTAAAAAATACATCATTCCCATATACCCCCATTGTCAACACTTTGCATTAGTGTGGTACCTTTGTTACAACTCAGGAAAGAATATTAAAATAGACTATTAGCTATAGTCCATAGTTTACATTAGGTGTATTTTCCCATATACCACTCTATTATTAACACCTTGTATTAGTGTCATACATTTATTATAATTCATGAAAGAACATTCTTCTACTATTCACTACAGTCCATCAACTACAATAGTATTCACCGTGATATATACTTCTTTGTTTTTTCTTCTAATTTTTATTTGAGTAACATATATGACCTAAAGTTTCCCATTTTAACCACATTCACATATATAATCAGTGCTGTTAATAGCACTCACAATATGTGCTACCAGCACCACCATCCATTCCCAAACCTTCACAATCAACCTAAGTAGAAATTCTGTACAAATTAAGCATCAATTCCCCATTCTCTAGCCCCAGTCTATTCCCTGGTATCCTCTATTCTAGATTCTAACTCTATAAGATTGTTTATTATAATTAGTTTATATCAGTGAGAGCATATAACATTTGTCTTTTAGTGTCTGGTATATTTCACTAAGCATAATGTTCTCAAGGTTCATCCATCTTGTCACATACATCAGGATGTCATTCTTTTTTATGGCTGAATAATATTCTACTATATGTATATGCCACATTATGTTTATCCATTCATCAGTTTATGGACACTTGGGTTGCTTTCATCTTTTGGAAATTGGGAATAATGCTGCTATGAACATCAGTGTACAAGTATCTGTTCAAGCTCCTGCTTTTAATTCTTCTGGGTATATATCAGACAAAATAGACTTTAACTCAAAAGTCATTATAAGAGATAAAGAAGGACACTATATATTGATTAAAAGGGCAATCCACCAAGAAGAAACAACAATCATAAATATTTATGCACTTAATCACAATGCTCCCAAAGAAGACAAAAAAAAAAAAGTATGACTTGTAAAAAGCAAAGGACAAAATGACTGAAGTAAGTACTGCCTTTATAGTAATAACAGTGAATGTTATTGGAATAAATTCCCCAATCAAAAGGCACAGAGAGGCAGAATGGATAAAAAAGCATGATCCAACTATATGTTGTTTACAAGAGACTCACCTTAGACCCAAAGACACACAAATAGGTTGAAAGTGAAAGATTGGAAAAAGATACTCCATGCAAATAGTAACCAAAAAAGGGCTGCTATACGAATAGCAGACAAAACAGACTTTAAATCAGAGCTGTTATAAGAGACAAAGAAGGACACTATATAATAATAACATCATTCTTTGGGTCCTTACCATTCATTTTACTTGCAGGATGTCTCTAGAAACCAACATAGCCCAGATCTTTTTTACTTTGCCAAAGCATAGCAATTCTGGGAGTATTTTGAATTGAATTGTCAGCCAAGGATTCCTTGACATTGGATAATTTTAGGTATTTCTAGGTAATAGAATAACTAACTCAAGAATCGCTTCTGGATTTTATTTATAGCTACTCCCATCATTTATTCACAAATATTTATTGAGTGCCTGCTATGGGTCAGGCACTAATTTAGGCCCTTGGGTCAAAGATCCTTGCCCTCATGTCCTTATGAATCTTGCATTCTAATGAGGAGAGACAGACAATAAATAATGCACATTATAACTAAGTATGTGATATAGTGTGCTAGAAGGTTATAAGTGGAATGGGAAAAGAAAAAGTAGAGAGCAGGGTAAGAAAGGTGAGTTATACTATGATGGACTGGACCAGAGTAGGGTGGGGATTTTATACCTAGCAACTGGAAGGATGGTGTTGTCATCACCTGATATTGGGAAAGTAGTGGGAAGAGCAAGTTGTGATGAGGGGGTGAGCTCGGAGGTGTGTGGGCTGGGGCATAGAGATTGGGAGTTCAGCTTTGGATATGCTGAGTTTTAGATGTCTAATAGCAGTGAACATCTAATGATGTATCTCATTCTGTGTTATATTAAGATGGAGCAGTAGAGTGATTTTTGTCACACTTACACAGAGGCTGGGGAAATATGGAAGCCCCTAAAAGAATGTTAAAAATATGTTGAAATGAATCAAAAGCCTTCTAAAAAAAAAATGTCTACAAATAGCTTAAGTTTTTATATGAAAGAAGTTACAAATTTTTCTATCCAGTCCTGACATGTCCACATAAGAACAGTTGTACCAGGTTTTACTTTCAGAAACCTCATAGGAAATAGACATTTGGGTTCTAAAGGACAGAGATGTAAACTATAAGTGATATACAGAGGTTTCAGAAGAGAAGAAGTGATCTTCCTTGGGGATATACAAAACTAACATAAGCTATTTTCCTACTCTGGTTGCATAAATTCCCATTGCTCAGAGATCCAGATTCCAAAAGAAAGTGTGCTATGTAACTAAGGAAATGTCTGTAGCAGACATTACTGCTACCAAAAAAAAAAAAAATCATTGAATTTAGGAGGACAATGTTGTTGATTAAAACACCTCATAAGAATCCCTGACTTTATGAAACCCAGATGAAATTTAGAAAATATAGTCACATAATCTTTTAAAAATGTTTTGCTTCTTTATTTATGTAATAAAATGGACAATATATTGACAGAAAAAAAAACATCCCCCAATAAACTGAGTTGAAGATGTAAGAAGTGAAGGATTAAGAGGTGGCTAATCCCATCAAATGTACTATACCTTCAGGATTTCTTCCTCAGTCTCACTCTTAGAACTTCGGAACGTGACATCTCCCATAGCTCCATCTCAGTCCTTTGCTCAAGCCAAATATCTGAAAGTCACAGAAAAATATACACCACACACATTTCTGTTCCTTAACATCCTTAACTAGATGCATTACAGAGAATCAGCAAATGTTGCTAATCTATTGATGACCCCTGCAGTTCAGCTTAACTATTGAGGCCACATTTGGGATAATTCATTACCCATTTCACTTTTCTCCAGAGGAAAGGAACCAAAATGGTGGAGATGATGTAAGAGATTAATTTTTTAAGCAATTAAATAATTATTTCTAAATCCATTCTTCAGTAACCAAAAATAGGTTTTTTAAAAGATTAAAAAATGTAATTAGAAGAGAAAAATTCAATTTGCTTCATAGCTATAGCAGAACTGAACCAGATTACTGGGATTTGGTCAAGATTTCTGCTTGATTAACGTTTTATGATTCATTTAAAACATCATGTAAATTGTAGTGCATCACAGTGCCAAGCCTGATTTGATCTGTTAGTATTTTATTATATCTGACAAACCATAATTTGGTTTGTTTTCATTTCTATAGTATTTAACTAAAGTTTTTTTTTAAAAAAATTGAATGTAAACTATGATTAAAGACTTGTTATCAAAAGAGTTACAATTATGCTACTTATAAGCTTATTTACTGAAAGACTCTAATCCCATTCTCTAGCTTTTAAGGAAAAGAGGCAACTATCTTAGTTAATTACTGTTTCATGGCTAGCACCCAGAGAAAGCACAGTTAAGTGTCCAATGTTCCAAAGTAATTGGCAAGAACTTAGAAGAACCAGGACATATAAATTTACACTAACAACTTAAGCTAATCTGCAAAATGGAAATAAATATAAGAATTTAGTGATCACCCTTCAATGAAATAAAAAGAACTGCTAACAATAAGCAAAATTCAACACAAGTCCAACGAAACCTTGTGATAGTTACAAGACACTTTAAAAATGCATTTAAAAAGCCTCTTTTTAATCACTATGACACTTATTTGAGAGGGAAAAATCTATATTAACAAAGAGCCACAATAAATAACAACTCTATGCGTCTGCAATTTGTCTAAAATATATTCTGGTGAAACAGAGATATCTCTTCATGAATGCAGCAAAATGCCTCAAAACATTACTGGCCATGCAACTTGGAAAAACTGCCACTCTTACATTGGAAAAGCCTCCAAATGGCACATTATTGAGTGACGATGCCTTATGGGGAGATGTTTCTACCTATGTAATAATTAAGCATGCATACTCCAAGAAAACGAGGAAACATAGATAATTGGCACTGCTCTGGATGTTATTATTTATTTAGCTTGTTTGCCTGAAATTGTTAAATAGATTGTATACTCCCCAGAACACAGTTTTTTTTTTTTCCTTGCAATTTTTAACCACAGCAAATCATAAAAATGTTGGTGGTTGAAACCTTTGAGGTGGAGTTCAGTAATAAACTGAAACAGATGCTTTGCAGTGAGGGAAGGACAGTGCAGTGAGGCTATCAGTATTTACAGGGTAAACACTGCATCAGGATGATTTGCACAGCCTGCACCCTTGACAGCAGCTCTGTGGTACTATTATACATGACAGAGTCCGGTGAAGTAGCAGCAGCACAGAATTCATACAAAAATGTCATTATCTTAATTTTATGTTTTCTTTATTTGAATATACATGAATAATATAGTATACTCCTAACCTCAGTCCCATCCCCAACTCCTTTACTTTTCTCCAATCCCAACGGTATGCTGGAGCCAGCCAGTACCAGATTCTATAGGGCCAAGAGTTCTTAAGGATCTGGAACCCAATCTACCTTTCCAGAATCATCTTCCACCCCTGACCCATCCTGCCCCCACATTCCACATGCTCCCATCACAGCAAGCTGCTCCCCGTTTCTGATCATGTACTGTCCTCCTCATGACTTTTATGCCTTCTTCCCTCTTCCAAAAACACCTCTAGCTGATAAACATCTATTCATCTAAATAGATGTTCTCAGTTGCCATCTTCGCTATGAAGACCCCTCCCACCTCCAGTTTCCTCCCATAAAGAGTGGTTTAGAGTCCAGAGATATATACTTGAAAAACCCAGCTCTGCCACTTACTAGGGGTATAACCCCGTTTAAGGGATGAACTCTTTTTTGTAAAATGAGAATATTAACATCAGTCTCTCACCTTTATCTGATTCTCTGTGCTATCGTTAAATCTTTAGCACAGTGCCTGGCACAAATTAAGTATCCATAAACTGTTGCTGTAATTATTATTACCTATTCTCTCAGAATACCTTGTTCATAATTCTATAATAGCATTTATCAAGTTATGTAAAATCATTTACCTGTCCATCTCCTCAACTCTGCTCAGCTTTGGGTAGCCAATGACCAGAAGGGGCCTGGCACATAGAATGTGATCAATATCTAGGTTGCTTAATTAATGTATGAACAGTGAAGCAATCAACCACCCAATGGCCATATTTAACACTGCTCATATTAGTGTTATAAAAAATCCTCAATTGAAGATTCCAAACATGGCTTTTTCTTATCCACAGCTATATGGGTGAAATAGAAATAGAAGAGTATGGCTCTATAGTATAGTTATATAGAAATCAGTGGCGCCAGGCAACCCTCGAAGTAGAGGAGAAGGCAAGGCTCTAAACAGGAAGGAGCAAGATAAGGTCTGACTTGGGGAAACTGGGTCTCACTAAATGATAAGTCAGGTAGTCTCCCAGGGCATGTGGTTCAGTTTTCATTGAAGATGAGTTCTCAATCAAAATTTACCAACAACTGAAGGAAACAAACCACCAGAGAAAAGAATCAGCTGATGCAACACATGGCATAATTCATAACCCAAAGGTTACACATAATAAACAACCTAAGATTATTTCAAATATTCATGGAAATAAAGGATGTGATATAATTTATAAAGTAAAAGAGGAGAAGCAGATTTAAAAAAGAAACTACACATTAATCTTAAAAATGAAAAGTATAATCAGTGAAATAAAATAAAATTAGTTGATAGGTTTAACAATAGGTTGGGCACAGTAATGAAAAAATTAGTGAATTATAAGACAGATGCAAAAATGTAAATGCTCTAACATGCATCTGAAAATCCCTGGGAATAAAACTCATTGCACAAATGCAATACTTAGGGGGGTACTTGATCCACAGAGATGCTGCAAGCAAATTAAACAGGTAATAAATTCTTTAGTCAGTTTGACTCTTTTCTAACACTGTATAATACTGTATATTCAACAGAGCCAAATTATTTACTATATTTTGGACATAACTATTTGAACGATTCTAGTGACTAACATTTCTATGAAATAGCTATCTATATTTGCCTAACAATGAAAATAAACATCATAGTTGGGTAAAAAGAGATACAAAAGTATTTCCAAATCTGGGGAGGGTACATGGTTGAATCAGATTCTCCCAAAAGAATATAACTTAGAAACTTTAGGAAACATACAAATAATTTCTAATTTTGTGATTTATATTCAAATTTTAATAAAACATGATTAAACATAAACCTGACCATTTATATTGGAGCAATTTTAAATCACAACATGTAAGAACAAGTTTCATTTCCCTCCTTAGTCATAATTAATAAAATGTGGGAGTAATCATAAAGTGTCATCCATGATTTTCTTCATTTGAGAAAGAGAGAGAAATATATAATCTATTGGCAGTCATTGGGTCTTTCAGTCTAGGAGGTCAAGATTGTGATGTGATTTCCTGGTTGCTGGCAGAGGCTGCATGTACCACTTGTGGGATGGTATCCGACATATAATTAAAACATACTGATAGTAGCCCAAGGAAGAGCATGAACGTATTCCTCATAAGCAACTTCTTAAGAACACAGGATGAATCCAGACATGAAAATAACAAAGAGAAGGACAGAAAGATCCCACCTCCAAGGTAAAAATGAAGAAGGAATGATTCCAGTCTTTTCCCCACAGATAATAGAAATGTCTTTCCTATGAATATGAAGTTAGAGAGAAAATAGTTTACATACTCTAACATCAGTTGTAAAAGAAACTAATGGGAAAAGCTTTCCAAGAAGACCCTTACTCAATAAGAGGAAAAAGCAACAAGAACAATAACTCCTGGCCTTTAGGTCACATAATTACAATTGTAAATCTCTTTTCTCACCTCTACTTCCCTGTGAGTAAGTGGAGTTTGTTCATTTTCACCATTTTATGGGGAAAGATGCTGAGAAATTTAGCAGTGAAGAGACCTGCTTTGCATTGCCCAATGAATGAACTAAATAGCTTCTTTCCACTTCACCACAAAGGTGGTTGTTATGAAGTAGCCCTAGCTTTTAGGGAGGACTGGAGATGGGGCAGGAAAACCTGGCTTTATAAGAAGAGTTCTCAGCTGGAGCTAAGATAATCTCAGTTGCACTGTGCCCAGAACTGAACTCACCAACTAACTTCCTGCCAACATTCACCATCCACATAGCTGTTCAAACCTTGACTCCTCTCACTCCCAATCTAGAGCCAAACTTCCTCAACGTCTCCCAATCCTTCTCTCCACCCCACTACCACCATCAAAGTTAGACCACCACGAGCTCTTACTCGGATTTACTGTAGCCTCTGAAATGGTGCCCCACCCTGCAGACTTGTCCCTTCCAATCTCTTCTTTACCCTGCAGTGACAGTTTTCCAAAAACCATACCTGATCAGGTCTGAAAATGCATCAATTGTTCTCCGTGACAATGAGTATACTATCCCACTTCTTAAATGGCTTATGAAGCCCTCTGTGATCTGGCCCCTGCCTCCCTATCCAGTCTCATCATGCACAGCCTGCCACCCTGCTCACTGTACTCCAGTCATGCCACATCAGCCCTGTTCCTCCATCACACCATTCTCCTTATTCTTCTGAGTCTTGTCCATGCTGTTCCTGCTGCCAGAAACACTCTTCCTCTCCCCACTCCTTATACTAGTCAGCTCTATTCACATTTAAAATCTCATCCTAGATTTGTTTGTCTCTAGGAAACCTTGTCATAATGCATTTGCTCCAAACTACCTTTGCCCCTACCTGACTGTACATGCTACACATCTGACTTATTTACCACTGAATCCCTAGTATCTTGTAATGACAAGTAAATATTTTTCTTTATGTGGTTTTTTAAAAAAAGTTTAAAATTGGATTATAAAGTAATTACAAAACATGCCCAAATCTAATTTCACAAGTTGAATGCACTCTGTATCCAGCACCCAGATTAAAAAACAGGACATTGCAAGTACCCCAGAATCTCCCCACTGCGGCCCCTTTGGGTCAATATATCCCCATGGGAATGGAGAGGGCCTACATCAGCAGTCAGGATCATCCCACCCACCATATCCATGGGATATAAGCCCTCTCTCACTTGGAGTTGGAGTGGACATCACCATCCCAGTCCCCTCAGGATTGGGGGAAGAACTATGGACTAGAGTGGACTTGATGGTATTCTCTTGTTCACATATGGTGATTCTAGCAATGCAAGAAATTATAACAATGAGGTGGAGCCAGTGGCCACTTGACACTTTTGGGGTAGGGAGGGGATGAGCAGTTGAAATACAGGGGCTTCTTTGGGAGTTAGAGGTTGTCCTGAGTACTGTTGTGGCAACGGATGTAGGCCATTTTAAATCAGCACACACCACTCAGAACTGTGGTCTATAGTGTGAACTGTGGTCTATGGTTGGTGGCAAGGCTCCAGGATATGTAAGTTCATTGAGGGTGGTGGGCCACACTTGTGGGAGATGTTTGTGTGGGATGTGGTGGGAGGTATGGGAGGTGGGCAACATGGGAATCCCAGTGGGTTCCGTGTAATATTTTGGGTAATCTAAGCACCTCTTAAAATATATGTATGTATGTATATATATATAACATTTTTGTAAGCAAGTACCCATATATGCATATATATTTATATATCATTTTGCAAATGTTTGTATGTATTGTGAGAATTTTGATTTTTACCCACAATAAAAATAAATTAAAAAAAAATATATATATATATATATCCCCATGGGATTTATAGAAGCATAGATTAATTTTGTATTACCTTTCCCTTTATAGACATCATACAGTATATTCACTTTTGCGTCTGGCTTCTTTTGTTCAATATTATGTTAGAGAGATTCATCTATATTGGTGTTTAGCTTTCCATCATTTGTTCTCATTGCAGGAGCCCTCAATAAATATTTGTAAAATGAAAATAATGAATGAAACAAATATTACTAAAATCCAAAAGAGAAATTAAGTCTCCAAATATCTTGGGATGAAAGAAAGGGACCAACTCCAATCTTCTCCCCAAGTCCCTAAGACACAGGAGATACAAGAAGTTGACCAACAATGTGTCCTATGACCTCCCTCCATGTCATAATAGTAAATAGAGACATCAGCAGCAATGGGACCAGTCATTCATTTTCTGTTGTTTTATTTTTAAGGTGTGTCTCCTCCATAATCAGAATCACAGAGCCAGGTGCAAAGGGCATCACTTGAATTATAGGATGGTGACTGGTATGCAATCTTCCCGGATATTACAAGCAAGCAATGTAGACATTAAATGTTGAGTTACTTCCTGATTTTTGTACTTTACAGCATCCCTTTGCACATGCCAACCGGTCTGTGAAATCCATCTGTCAGGAATTAGGGATGTACAATGCAAAGCAATTACAATTGGGGTGTACGATGTGAATAAAGGAAGTAGCAAATCAGAAAATGATGGAAAGGGGGCAGTATATGGGGAGAGGGGAAGAGCGGGAACATCAGTTGGGGATGCTAGAAGGATTACAAGGGGTCTCAACTTTGGTTGCCAATGAAAATCACCTGGAAAAAATACTGAAGCCTGGATTCCATCCCAGACCACCTGCTTCAGGATCACTATGGGATGGCTCTGGATCAGAATTTTTCAATGCTCCCCAGGTGATTACATGCAGCCAGGTTTGAGAACCACTAGTCTAAAACAAAAACCAAAGTGAGACAATAAACAGACACACCTGTAGTTGTTCTCAAACTTTATAATGTAGAAAAGGCACCTGAAAATGTTGTTTAAATTGCAGGTTCTCCCAAACCCACCCAGCACCAGAAGTTTAATTCAGTAGGTCTGGATGAACCCTACAATTCTATGTTTGTGCCAAGCTCCCCCATGATCCTGAAGCAGGAGAAACTCTGGGGAAGAGATGGCTAATGAAAACAAAAAGGGAGAAAAGAAGTCGAATTGTAATGCTGAGGGAAATTCACTGTCCAGAGTGAGCGCATAAAGCCCTGGAAAAAACAACAGATTTTATTTTTTCTCTTAAAGTGAAGTTTGGAGTATGATAACAGAAAAAGTGAGTACTTATTAAAATTTCATTTGCCCTTAAATTTAAATCTTTCTGAAAGCCTTTGACTGTTACTGAATTTGGAACCAGTTGTCCCTTCACCTTCCTTTCCTTTCCTTTCCTTTCAACAGTAGCAAACCCACCATGCTAGTCTGAAGAAGATGTGATACTGAATAGGGTCTATAATAAATAATTTTCTAAAATGGCAAGCTCTATAATCATGAATGTGCTTTGATAGGATGATATTTCGATACCTCATAAGCATTCCTTAAAATTAGCACCCAATAGCTTTTAAGAAAGCCAATACAAAGAGTTTATCTGAATGGCCAAATGGTAAGCTTGCATTGAAGGAATTCTGAAGTTGTTTTCATTTTAAGAGATGAAGAATTTGAGAATTTCAGGTTTGTTTTTTCCCTTAGTGCCTATTAAACCATCTTTGGTATTCAGTCATCTGCTTCCACAGTTCAAGAGATTGAAGTACAAAAGTTACTACAGAAATGAACTATTGCACAAGATGGTCAACAAATTTTAAGTGAAAAGTGCATCCTTGCGCTCAGGGAGTACAATTAAGAGAGGGTTGTATTCAACAGAAGTCCCAACCATCTGAATAAGAACCTGTGGATGATTCGGATCATAGACACATATGTGAGCTTCAACACATCCCTCAACTTTTCTAGACCACAGTTTCCTCACATATAAAATCAAGGTCCTAATAATAGCTAATAATAGCTTCTGTTCTCTTCTGTGCAATATACTAGGAATTCCATACACAACATTTGACAAGTAACCATATGAGATATGTTACCCCCATTTTTTTCAGAAGAAATTGAGGTCCCAAGAGGTTAGGTAAATAACCCGAAGTCTTAGCTCATAATTGGCAGAAAAAGAGGCCAGTTTCACTACCAGTGAATCTCCTGGATGCAGGCCTCATACCTTACTCAGCAGTGTCTAGCACATTTCCTGGCATGTAGTAAGCACTCAGAAAACATTTCCTAAGTCAGTGAAAAAATCTAGTCCCTCAAAACATGTTCTTTATCCTTCCAATTATTCTATTATATATGCATCAAATAGTGGACACATAATATCTCAAATAAATGTCATAGATCTAAGATGAAAAGTGTTTATAGAATTCAATATTTTGTTTCAGGGGAATTGGGAGGAGAGACTGGGAATTGTTGGGAGGTAGTTTGTTATAGTAACCAGAGAATAGGATGGGATGAGAAAGTAGATGGAAGGTTTTTGTCCCAGCCTTCTAAGTCTGTGATCTTAAGGCCAGTTAGCTAATCTCGACTTCATTACCTGTGAAAGGTAATGTGACTCTGTGATTCCTATGGCCCATTTAAAAACGAAACTTCTGTTGAATACAACCCTCTCTTAATTGTACTAAAAAGGTTACCCACAGATCCTATTTTAAATATTCTGTCATTCATGTAGGGGGAAAATCCAACTATCTAATTTGCATGGAAGTGTCTCTAAATGGAGTTGACTATTTGGACTTTTTGCATATTGTATTTACAATATGTATTCTCCACTCAATTTATCTTTAGTCTGTATCTAGTTTCTTTTTCAGATGACAGGGGAGGGAAAATCAAATATATTCTCAGAGTGAGAAAGATACTTTAATTTCACTCAATACTCCTTGAATTTCGTTTTTACAAAAACACTATTGCTAAATTGTAAGTCAGGTTGCAGCATATTTACAGAGCATTATATACTACCTTAATGGAAAACTGTGAGAACAATCAATATTCTAAACAGTAACTTGCTTTTTTATGTAGAACAGAGAGAGCATTTTTGTTTATTTGTTTATTGCACAGTTAAATCTGAGGCTTCTGGTTGGAAGGACAGTGAGATTTAATGCTTCTCTAAGAGTTATTCTTTCTCAAAGGCAAATCTCAAGGTGTACCCAGCACTCATAGAAAGGGAGAGCTCATCCTTCCACTCATTCAACACATTTATTTATTGAGGACCTACTATGGCCTAATTTTCTATCTTATTACATTGTCAGCCACTGATGGCAGGGACCTCACCTCATTGGTCTATCTCTGACAATTATCACAATGTCAACACACAATAGGTTCTTTCTGATGCTTTGTTGATGACATAAATAAGTGAGGGTGTGCAGGATGCAGTGGGTACACTATTGGGTAATGAACCAATAATTTTTATTGGATTAAGACACTAAGACATGACCTGAGGTCACAGCATTGGCAATAGACATGGAAGACATGGAAAAATAGGTTAAGTCCTACAACACTTTCTAAAATGACAGTGGAGACTACAATGTTGTTTCTCTTTCATGAGTTACAGACCACCATAGTAAATAATTGTTGAGGCTTAATGCTCTACATATCAAAAAGAAAAAGAAAACAAACAAAATAGGGGTAAGGTGAGTGATAATAGAAAATATAGGGAAAATCTTTGATTTGCCTGCCTTGTGTGCATATGCTTAGGTGTACACTACTCACACAGGCTTACACATATCCAACACACACCAAACTTCCTCCTGCTTTTACTAAATATCAAGAAGTAAAACACAAGAATAACACCACCACCAAAGCAATGGGAACCAAAAAAAAGCAAATGGATAGCAAGTTTTCAAAGCAGATAAGGCCTTAATAACTAGTAGAGATTAATAAAACATGCCCATACATGGTAATGATATAGACTGTTCCAATCTTTTCATCACCAGAAAAAAGCAAAACAAGGTTGGGTTGTGATAACTAGTGGGCACAATGCCTTAAAAAGGCAAGAGACAAGAACCATTAGTTCTATACTATGCTTATCATATTTTATCCAAAACCTACCCTAAACTGATAGCCATCTATCAATCTGTCTGGATCAGTGTTAGTCCAAACAGAACACTGTATTAAAACCAAAGGAATATAATTTAACGCACTAGGAATTGGTTACATAGGTGATGGTGAAGGTGAGAAATCAAAGATGATGGAGACAGTGAGACCAACTTAGTGATTGACAACAACAAGAATCTGCTACTACACTTAAACTGAAAAATGCAAGGGATGAAGATGTATTCTAAAAGCCAGGGGCTGGGGACATGCTAAGAAAGCCCCTTGGGAGATGGAGCTTCAGAGAAGGCACTGACCCCAACACACATGATAGCTGAGGCAGAAAAATAGAGGGAGAGAAAGACCCATGTTTTCCATTCGACTCACCCTCCAGTCTCTGGTAAATGCTGCTTACTGGCTAACCCACATATTATGGGGGGGTCCAGTGCAGCACCAGGAGTCCGCCCACCATGACACCCAACAGAGCAGAGAAGGGAGGTAAGGACCTGGGGCAGTCTGGCCAAAAACTAGCATACCATCACAAAAGAAAAATAATAACAAAATGAAACTAGGATGCTATTGAAAAGAGCTAACCTAATCTTAAAATGCTTTAACTTTGGAAGGACATTAGAAAAAAAGACATATATAGAATAGATATTATTATTAAGGCCACAAATTTGAAGCAATAGGCATTTATAAGAAATTCCAGTAATTTTTGCCCAGTCCCCATAACATTTCCTATACTATCTGCTCTCCACCAACTACTAGCCTTGGGAGTGACATGAACACATGATCTGATGGGCCAGAGCCCATAAGATTCTCCCAAAAGAGACCAGCTGAAGGCATTTGATCTGTAATGACAAGTGGAGGGGAGAGAGGAAAAATCAGACTTCAAACTCAAGTGAAAGATCATGAGATGCATCCTCTTTATTCAAGCTAGTGTGAGTGGGTATCTGTTTCTTGCTAATACCATCCCTAACAGCCAAGTATGGAATGAACCATTTTAAATTTTCAGATTGAAGTTTTGCCTTTACAATTCCTGTAATAACATCAATGGGATAAATGAAAAGGACACCTTATGACTTAGCATTAATTAGACCCAAAGAAATTATCAGATTGCCCATGCTACATATTTTCACTGGGTTCAGAATAATGGAGCTTGGACATTGGTTGCAATCATAATAATGAGCGCAGGAAAACGTAGTAAGGTCAAAGGTAAGACTACCATCTGTCTCACAACCAACCAACCAAACAAACAAAAAAAACATTTTCTGAGCCAGTTGTTAGAGGCATTCAAAACACAGGTGCAAGGAAGATGCCCAGGTTGTTGGAGAAAAAGTAGAAGATATTTAAATGATTTTTTAAAAAATTATCCACTTAAAAACCCTGTATCAGTCTTTTTCCAACATGCCTAAGGGCTTAAAGAGGGCTAGTGATTTATAATGCGATATATTATGTCAACAGAAGCTTTTGATTTTCTACATTTTTCTGTTTTACTTCTCTTAAAATAGTTTCCCACTTCATCTGCAAAAGGAGTTCTAGAACTGAGGTGGAATAATTGAGCCCTTCATCAACTATCATGTGGCATCAATAGTTATATAGAAATATAGCTTTGCTTATTATGCATTGTAAATCAAACATAAGTCAATGTAGGCTCAAAAACATTAAGCCTACTGACCAAAAATCTGAAAAGGCTTTTATTTGATTCTATCTTGGGATAGAATGTGAATACTGCTATTTAATATTGAATCCTCCAGAGCTATAAAATTATAAGAAAATCTTTATTGTGTAAAGATTAAATAAAAAAGCAATCATTGGAAATACAAATCTGGTGTGATTTTATGATAAAGTTCAGATTTCTGTAGCAAAGTTGTACAGATATATTTTGCTTTTAAATATCCATATGTGAACAGTTATTAAAACTACTTTTTAATACAAACACGCTCCCTTCTTGCCTGCCTCCACCCCTGCCTCCCCTGGTAACCTCTAATCTGCTCTATATCTCTGTGAATTTGCTATTTCTAGTCACCTCTTACAAGTAATATACAAGTTTTGTCCTTATGTTTCTTACTTATTTCACCAAGCAAAATGTTGTCAAGATTTTTCCTTGTTGCAACATGTCTCATACTTCATTTTCCTTATGGCTGAATAATATCCCATTTTGCATACACACCACATTTCATTTATCCATTCATTTGTTGATGGACACGGGCTACTTCTAGCTTTTGGCTATTGTAAATAAGGCTGCTATAAACACTTGTGTACAAGTATCTGTTTGTAATTCTGTTTTCACTCTCTTTGGGTATAATACCTAGAAGTGGGATTGCCAGATCACATGGTAAGTCTATATTTAACTTTTTGAGGAACTGTCATATTGCTTTCCACAGTAGCCGCACCATTTTACATTACCACCAATACTACACAAGAGTTCCAATTTCTCTATATACTCTCCAACACTTTTTTTAATTTTTATTTGCATTTTTATTTTTATTTGCATTTTCTTAATGGCTAGTTATGTTGAACATCTCTTCTTGTGTTTACCGGCCCTTTCTATATCTTCCTTGCCTATTCAAGTCCTTTGCCCATTTTTTAATTTAGTTGTTTTTCTTTTTGTTATTGCATTATTAAATTCTTTACATATTCTGATATTAAACCCTTATCTGATATATGATTTACAACTATTTTCCACCATTCTGTATGTTGCCTTTCACTTTCTTGAGAATTTCTTTCATGCACAAAAGGTTTTTGATAAAATCAAATTATCTATTGTTTCTTTTATTTCTCATGCTTTTGGTGTCATATCTAAGACTCCACTTCTGAATACCAGGTGATAAACATCTCCCCCCTATGTTAACTCCTAAGAGTTTTTTAATTTTAGCTCTTATATTTAGGATTTGATCCGTTTTGAGTTGATTTTTTTATATGGTGTGAGATAGAGGCCCAATTTCATTCTTCTGCATGTGGATATCCAATTTTTCCAACACCATTTGTTGAAGACTCTTCTTTCCCCACTGTATGTACTTAGCACCCTTGTCAAAAATTAATTGACCATAGATGTGTGGGTCTATTACTCTGCTCCACTGATCTATTTGTCTATCTTTGTACCAGTACCATATTATTTTGATTACCAACACTTTGTAATACAATTTGAAATCAGGAAGTATGAATCCTCCAATCCTGCTAGTTTCCAAGATTGGTTGGGCTATTGGGGGCCCTTAGCAGTTCCACATAAATTTGAGGGCTGTTTTTCTTTTCCATTTCTGAAAAAAAAAAAAAAAAAGGCTGCTGGAATTGTAATAGAATTTGCATTGAATTTACATATTGCTTTGAGAAAATTGACATAGTAATATTAATTCCTCCAATCCATGCACATGATTTTCTTTGCCATTTATTTAGATCTTCTTTAATTTCTTTCAGCAGTATTTTGTCATTTTCAGCATACACATCTTTTGTATCCTTGGTTAAATTTATTCCTAGATAGTTTATTCTTTTAGATGCCATTGTAAATGTAATTGTTTTCTTAATTTCCTTTTTGGATTGTTCATTGTTATTATATAGGAACACAGTTTATTTTGCATGTGTTGATCTTGTATTCTGCCACTTTGCTAAATTCATTTATTAGTTCTAATACTTTTTGTGTGTGGATTCCATTGGGTTTTCTATAAATAACACAATTTTGTCTGCAGTTAAAGATAGCTTTACTTCTTCCTTTCCAATTTGGATGCATTTTATTTCTTTTTCTTGCCTAATTGCTCTGGTAAGAATGTCTAGGACAATATTGAATAGCCATGGTGACAGTGGGCATCCTTGTCCCATTCCTGATCTTAGGCAGAAAGTTTTAAGTCTTTCACCATTGAGCATGATGTTAGCTGTGAGTTCTTCATAAACGGGCTTTATCAGGTTGAGATAGCCCCTTCTATTCCTAATTTTCTGAGTATTTTTTATCAAGAATGGGTGCTGGATTTCATTGAATGCCTTTTCAGCATTTATTGAGATAATAATGTATTTTTTCCCTTTCATTATATTTATATACTATATTACATTGATTGATTTTTGGATATTGAACCACCCTTGCATTCCTATTAAAAACAGTGGATGCACCATTGACAAACTACATACACACACACACACACACACACTCTCTCTCTCAAGGTTTGTGAGTTAGATACAACTCATATATAGAAAGACTCAAAGCCCATAACTACCTTTGAGGGTGATAAACTCATTAAAATTAATTATGTTCAATTGGAAAATGTTATGTTTTCAACAATAGTTTTGTGAACCTGGGAAAGATTATATAAATGCCTATGCTATGGTTTTAAAAACCTGGCTAATCATGAGAATTCTACTCAGTAGGATTGATTTGGGACCAATGACTTAGTGACTTCTAGTTGTAGGCTAATTAATAGTAACCATGTTGAATCAGAAAATCTTACAGAATCATCAGAAAATAATGGCTTCTGCAAAAATAAAGTTTAACATGACCATGAGCTAAATAATAGCCTCATCCTTTTCCTGACTACATGGATGTTTTAAGGTAACTTATACCCTTGAGGGTGCTGTTTACAAAATGCAAAATCTTATGCTGAGGATGAGAAGTCTAGAGATCAACTGGCTGCTCATTTTATAGACAATGAAATAAAGTTCCAGAGACTTCTGAAGTGATCAAATGTTTTGAGTATCAAACTTAACATACCCTAGAACTGAACTTCTTCAAATATGCACAAGCCTGTCTTTCATCCAAAAGAAGGAATGTTCTTTATATCCAATGAAAATTAACAGTATATCCTCCACCTCTTGTCAAATTGAATATCTATTGTGGGATGAGCACAAATCTAATAGAGAAAAATCTGTTTTTCCTATATTATATATAAAATTCCTAAAAGAAAACTTTTTAAAAAAGTACTGTTCTTTTAAGAAATATATTACTTTAATCAATTATATTACTACTCATTTATCACTTCCCTTTTGTTAACAGAAGGAAATGCCCAAATTAAATATGTACTTTCTAGAATATCTTAATATGGACGGTTTTTAGTTAAATACTTTTTTTACATTATCTGGACTACATTTTAACATGAAACTCCTTTTAGGATAGTACAATATTCTATAGCCTGTCATGTACTTAAATCATCTTTCAACAGATGTCATTTTAAAAGTAATAATTTTTTATACATTACCTCATCAGATCCTCACAAAAACTCTTTGAAGCAGGATGATATTTTATCTTTATGTTTGCAGATGAGCAGATTGAATTTTTGAAAGCTAAAGTAACTTAGACTGAGAGACTCTCAGAAATGACAAAAGCATCTAAGCCTGTGTCTGAATCACTTAGTAGGATAGGGATATGTTTAAAATTCAGATTCCCAGGAACTACTGTAACTCTTCTGAATCAAGAAGTCTGAAAGCAGAGCCCAGGGATCAGGGAAATAACTTAGTCATTTTCAAACTGAGTTCTGAATCCTGGGTTCTGCAGAGTTGGCCAGATACACTGTAGGGATGAAGAGGAAACTTATTGAGCATCCCAATTCAGTTTTTTAAATCTTGTGTGCATTAAGTTTCTAGCTACAATTTCACTTGAAAGAAAAAGGTAGGGAGGAGATTCCACTGTTAAGAAAATAAACTGCATTTTTCAGATGAAGAGCCTAGTACCAAAAAGTTCCAAGATCAGCGTTCATCAGGAAAATCCAAGTCCTGATACCCTGATAGAGATTCCAGAATTTTTTTTCATTGCACAAGAGCAAATCTTCCTTCTGTGGAAATGTGCTCAGGTCAGAGCCTCTGCTATTGCAGAAGAAGTTTTACTAATAAAAGACACATTCACGTAAACACAAAATTAGCAATCCAATGGAACTTTTTCAAATTATGGTATTACAGTTTGCATATGAACCACTTGGTTAACCAGCAGGCTGCAGGAACTTTAAAACAGGGAGACTAGGACTTAAATATTTGGGCCCACTACTTCCATTGCTCCATCACTAGAACCCCCTGCCTCCCACTCTCCACTCTGGAAGGAGGTTGGTTTATTGCTGTAGTACTCCACATGTCCAACTTCCCCTGCAGCTCTATGCCCTTGAAGATACAGAATGATGGAGCGAAGGGCCTTTTTTTTCTCCCTCATTCATCTTCCACAGTCTATTGGGGATAACAGGATACATGAATTCAGTGAGAGATTATTACAGAAAATTAGTTAACTGGGAGAAGTAAATCTCAAGGAAAAATCTGCCAAGAATAGACAGTGATTGAAGAAACCACTGGATTTAGAGATCATCTGATAATACCCACCAAATATGCATGCACTGATCAAGTGGAACAAAGCATTGGACAATATGAACTCCATGTTACTCTTCTTAATCAATGATTCTCTCTTCCTCCTTGAAACCTTAAATAGAAACTCTTAGATTTGATGATGTGTGGCAACTGTATATGTTGTGACAAATGCAATATATCTGGATTATATATAAAATACTGTAATAATATCCATCTAAGAGAGTCACAATAAATCCATTTAGATACTATCTAAAAGAGTTTCACCATATACTATCACTTTTGACAGCATGGAGTAATCTAGTGAGCTCCCCAGTAGCTCTAATTTTTTTATGACAAGATGGACATGTATATTTATCCTTTTGCAGTTCTGGTTAAATATATAAGTATTGAAGTATATGTTTGTAGTAGTGATATAAGGAAGTCTGCATACACCATCAGCCCTGGAAGCCAAGGCAGCCAGAACTTATACCACAAGACCTCACTGGTACCCACCTGGAACCAGATGCATCAAGGGGATCCTCACTGTGACCTGTGATTGGGTGTGCTCTGTTGCTAAAAGTAAGCTGCAGATGAACAGTCATGATACATAGGAAGGTCACAGACACTACAATGGCCTTGTACACAGTGAAGTCAGGAGGGAGCAGAAGCTTTAAATAAGCAGAGGAAACACGTTAGAAAGAAGGAGATAAAACAGACAAGCAAAGAGCCACTAAGACTCCATGATCAAGAGTAGTTCAGAGCTTTACTTCTCATGGGTTTCCTTTTCTAGTTCCAGAACACATGTATCTTTCCAATAAATCCCTACTGCTTGAGTTATCCAAGTGTTTCTCTAGTCGTTTCAACCAAAACAAAAATGCCTAAATATTCAGCCAGAAAAAGAAAAGAGAAAAAATGAATTGCATTTAAGAAAAATACCTTAAATTTGGAAACTCTTGACTTTACAGTGTTCAAATGATCCACCTAAATACAAATTTCAAATTTCCAATGCAAGTAAATTCTCCTGTGTGGTTGCTTTGTATTTGTGGTGATTATATAAGAAATAACGGTGCAAGCTGAAATAACAAAAATAGGGGCCATAGTGCTAATTGATACTTTCCATTAATAAATTAAAATAAATGGCCTGAAAATTTTAATTATTCAACTATTATATGATTTTTTTCAATAAAATGAGGAATTTAGTTTAAGCAAAATTAAAAGTAACCAATTCAGCAAGGTGAGAGTTAAATGAAAGCTAAAAAGTAGCCAGTGAATTTTCCACTCATTCTTTTCTTCTTTAACTTTCCACTAATCTGATACATCTGAAAAGATTCTGCCCAAATTTTTCAAAATAAAATTACATCTGGGCTTAGACCATGCATTTTTCAAGCATGGATAATTTAAATCTAAAAGAGATTATTTCAGAAAGCTTTGAACAACTGATGGCAAAATCTTATAAAGAAAATTACTTGCTACTTCTGCATGCCATTGTATTATAATACGGAATTTTCATGTACTTAAATGTAGCTATTTCCTCATATGCTCCTACATTTAATAGAATCTAAATAGGAACCATCAAAGTTCCAGGGCAGTGAACAGAAGTCAGCATCTGGGCTCTGCTTCTAACACTCTAGTTGACCTGGATCATAGTCACCTAATCCACCTAGTTCTTTGTTTATTTTCCTGAAAAACAGAGAGTTAGAATAAGTCAGGTGCCATTTATTACATCAAAATGATACTTTCCTTTTATCTGAAATTTTCTGGGGACTGACTTGGAGATGGGAGTCACACTAAGAACACTGTGTAAAGCAACTAGGCTTTGGAACAAATGGTATTCCTTTTCCACACAAAGACATGGTAGCAGCAACCTACTTGGAGAACCAGGAGAGATAATTCCCTATGGACTGAATAGGGGCTACTATAGTAAATGGCCCCTAAGGTCACTTTCTGTACAACAATTATATGTTTCTAGTTCCTAATGCATAAAGTACATCATTGCTGGCCTTATCAAGTGATATATAGGGTAGAAATCAGGATTTTGCCCCACGGAGTCTTAGAGCAGAGATTTTAAGTTCCTGATAAAATGACAGCATGGCTGCTGACTTTCTTACCTAAAGGAGTCCTTAGGAGTTACCAACACACAAAATGGAGGTGGGGGGAATGCTGATAATGGTAAACCAGAAGTAGTTCAGAGTGTACAAAAGGATTTATCTAGCTCAGGAAGATAAGCTGCAGAAACTTAAAAATGAATAAGGAAAAACAAATTTAAATATGAGCCATAATAGTTTAGGATAATCTCTAGAAAAGTAAAAATGACAGCATTATTTAAAATCAGGAGAAAATGCTATAGATACAATAGTAGACAGGAAAAGAAGCAAAATAGAAGCAAAAATAGAAAACACAAAACATAAAATAATTTAACTTATTATAACAATAACAACAATAAATGTAAATTGTTTACAATCATAGATCAAAAGAAAGACTTTCAAATTGGACTAAAAAGAATACAATCCAGCAATATATTACACATAAGAGGCACATAAAAAGAGCAAGAAGATACAGAAAGGCTGAAAAGAAAAGAATTGGAAAAGAGATGCATCAAATAAAGATGGGAGAGGTAGTAGACCTTCAGAATTCAGTTCTAATATGTACAGAGCCTGGAAATTGTAGTCCTATCCTCAGGACTTTTCTTGGACCCATCAGAGAACTGAGTTTGCAGAACAAACTGCCACCCAAAAATCTGGAGATAGAGCTGAATCCAGATAGTCATAGCCAAGATCTACTCACCTGGAGCAGAAGCCAATGAAATCACAAACTGGTAGGAACAATTAAATGATAATTTTGACAAATTGCTGCAAGTTAGTGCAGACTAGTTAAGAGTAAGAAACTCCTGGGATCACATGGGCTTTACCTCCAGGATCCTCACCAAGTTCTCACAGTGAAGATTTGAGAAAGATCTTCTTGTGGTTCTGGCAGGAGGAGGGGCAAAGTGATCCTTGGAAAATATACCTAGAGCCTTCTCCATTAAAAAAAAGTCCTACTCTCCAGGGAGAAAGATTTATCAGAGCCTTGTATAATAGCTGTGGGGAAGACCATTCCTCTCACCCAGCTGCTTTTAGCCTTCCTGTCTCACCTAAGATGGAGAGGGGATATACAAGAAGAAACAATTGCAAATGTCATACAGAAGCCCACTGTATTAGTTTGCTAAAGCTGCCAAAGGCAATATACCAGAAATGGGGATTTATTATCTTACAAGCTTACAGTTCTGAGGCCATGGAAATGTCCAAATCAAGGCATCATCAGGTGATGCTTTCTCCCTGAAGATCAGCTGCCAGCAATTCTGGACTTCTCTATTACATGGCAAAGCACATGGTGGTATATGCTGTTATATCCTTTCTCTTCCAGGTCTCATTGCTTTCAGCTTCTGGCTTCCATGGCTTACTCTCTCTCACATCTGAATTTCATTCTCTTATAAAGGACTCCAGTAAGTGCAAACCTGTGCAAAACCTTAATTGAATTAACCTAATCAAAAGGTCCCACCTACAATAGGTCCACACCCAAAAGAATGGATAAACTCTAAGAACATAGTATTCTGGGGTCCACAAAACTTCTAATCATCACTGAAAACTGAGATATTTGGAAGATTATAGAACACCAGGCCAACATACTAACAGGGATCCAGTATATTAATAGTGGATTACAGCTGAATGAGCTGTAAGAAATAGGAACTTTTAAGAAGAAATTCTTATGGAAGCCAAAAAGTGAAGAAGATAGACAAAACCAAGACACACAGGTACAGCATCTGTCTCCTATAGCTAAAGTAAACATTAAACAAAGCCCAACTCCTAGCCAGAAGAACATAAATCCTCATGCCTGAAGCCTATTTTTCTCAGATTCTTCTATCCAATACAACATGTCCAGTTTTCACTGAAATATTACAACACCCCAAGGGGCAAGGAAAAACAGTCCGTAGAGACAAGGTAAGCATGAGAACCAGATGAATATATAATGCAGATTTTGGAATATTAAGAAAAGGAATTTAAACTATGATTAAGAGGTAGGAAGGCCTCTGATGGAAAAAGTACATAGCATTCAAGAACAGATAGGTAATGTAAGCAGAGAATTAAGAAATATAAACAAGAATCACAAGCAAGGGCTAAAAATTAAAAACACTATAACAGAAATTAATAATGCCTTTGGTGGACCCCTCAGTAGACCAGACATGGGTAAGGAAATAATGAGTTTGAAGGTATGTCAACAGAAACTACCCAAGCCAAAATAAAAAGAGAAAAAAAATAGAGAAAAAAAAAAAAGCCATTACAGAAAATCCAAGAAGTTTAGGGCAATTAAAAGGTATAATATACATGTAATGGAAATACCAGAAGAAAAGGAAAAAGGAAAAGGAACAGAAGACATATTTGAAGTAATGGCTGAGAACTTTTCAAAAATAATGGCAGGCACCAAACCACAAATCCCAGAAGGTCAAAGAACACAAACAGAATAAAATTGTAAAAATCTACATCTAAGCATGCCATATTCAAACTTTCAAAAACGAAGTCCCTGAGAAAATCTTGAAATAAGTCAGGAAAAAAATACATTACCTATAGAGGAAAAGGGATAATTATTTCCTTGGACTTCTTGTCGGAAATAATTCAAGAAAGAAGTTTGGAGCAAAATATTTAAAGTGTTGAAAGAAAAAAAAACCCACCAACCTACAATTCTATGTTCAGCAAAATTATCCTTCAAAAGTGTAGAAGAAATAAGGTCTTCCCCATTCCAACTAAAACTGAGGGAATTCATTGTCAACAGACCTGCCCTGCCAAGAAATGTAAAAAAAAAATTTCTTCAAGAAAAAGGAAGATGATATAGGTCAGAAACTTGAATCTACATAAAGAAAAGAAGAACATTAGAGAAGGAATAAATGAGGGTAAAATAAAATCTTTTACTTTTCCTATCCTTAATTGATCTAATAACAGTTTAGTTGAGCTGATAACAGTTTAAAATAATGATAGTAATAATGCATTGGGTAATTATAGCACATGTATAGTAACAATACATTGGGTAATTATAGCACATGTATAGTGAAATGAATGAATGACAACAATGTCATCAATGTCATAAGGAATAACAGGGAGAAATTTTAGCTACTCTGTTATAAGGTACCTAATACATGTGAAGTGGTACAGAGGTATTTGAAGATAGATTTAGATTAATTAAAAATGTGTATTAATTAAATATATATTGTAACCCACTAAAAAGTATATAAAGACCTATATTGTATATGTTGAGAGGATTTAAAATGGAACCATAAAAATGCTCAATTACAACCAGAGAAATCAGAAAAAGAAGGTTCTGGTAACTAATATAAAACAGTTAAAAACATGGTTGATATTAATTCAAAAATAATATTAATCATTTTAATGTGACTGGTCTAATTGCACCAATTAAAAGATAAATATTGTCAGAATGGATTAAAAAAAAAAACCCAACTATATATTGTCTACAAGAAGCCCACTTTAAAAATAAAGCCTCCGATAAGTTAAAATAAAGGGATTGAGAGAAATATACCATGTTAAAACTAATCAAAAGAAAACTGAAGTAGCTTTATTAATTTCAGTCAAAGAAGACTTCAAAACAAGGAAAATTAGGATAAAAACAAGGCACTACACAATGAAAATGTGACAATTTTCCAAGAAGGCATAACAATCCCAAATGTGTATGAACCTAACAACAGAGTGTCAAAATACATGAGATGAAAACTGATAGAATTGAAAGGAGAAATAGCCACATCTACTATTGACTTGGAGATTTCAATACCCACTTCCTAGTAACTGATAGACCAAGCAGGCAGAAAATCAATAAAAATATATTTGACCTGATCAGTACTATTAATCAACTTGGTCTAACCTGATATTTACACAATATTCCATACAAAAACAACATTATATACAACCTCACTTGGCACATTCACAAAGATAGACCATATTCTGGGCCATAAAACATACCTTGCAAACTAGAATAGAAATGATATTTCTATATATATTCTATATATACAAAGAATAGAAATTATACAATGTTCTCAGACTACAATAAAATTAAACTGGATTAAATAACAGAAACATAGCTGGGAAATCTCCTAATATCTAGAAATTAAACAATTCACTTCAAAATAACACATAGGTCAAAGAAGAAGACACAAAAGAAATTTTAAGATATTTTGAACTAAACGAGAAGCAATATATACTTGAAATTTGTGGGATGCAGCAAAAGCAATGCTTAGAGGGAAATTTATAGCATGAGCATTAAATGTGTTTATAGAAAGGGAAGAAAGATCTAAAATCAATATCCTTACCATAGAAAACTAGAGAAAGAAGATCACTTTAAGCATATGCAAGCATAAGAAAATAAACAAAATAAGAGCAGAAATCAATGAAATAAAAAACAAGAATACAATGGAGAAAATTAAATGAATGAAATTGATAAACCTCTAGCCAGACTAATCAAGAAAAAGAAAAGAAGACACAAATTACTAATATCAGAAATGAAAACAGGTTCATCACTACTGCTCTCATGGACATTATAAGGTAATAAAAGAATACTCCAAATAATTCTATGCTCACAAATTAGATAATTTAAATGAAATGGACTAAATTCTTTGAAAGACACAATTGATCAAAACCCACACAAGGAGAAATAGAGAACTTAAATAAATATATTGATAATTAATAACCTTCATTAAAAAGAAAATACCAGTCCTAGATGGTTTCAAATTTAAGGAAGAAGTGATATCAATTTTTGTATAATCTCTTCCAGGAAATAAAAGCAGAGGGACCACTTCCTAACACACTCCATGAGTCTGGCATCACACTAAAATGAAAACCAGATAAAGAAATGATTAAAAAGTATGGCAAATTGAATCATGTTCCCCACAAAGACACCTTTAAGTACTAACTTCCAGTCCTGTGGGTGTGAACTCTTTTGTAAATAGAATCTTGGAAGATGTTAAGCACAAACTGAATTAGGGTGGGCCTTAACCCGATATGACTAGAGACCTTATAAGCAGAGGAAATTGGACACAGCTATAGTAGAAACCAGACATGTAGACAGGACACAGGTTGCCATGTGATGGGGATAGATTGCCAGCAAATCACCACCAGAATGCTATAGACTTCTGAGAAGGCGTGACCTACTGATACCTTGATTTTGAACTTTGAGACTCCAAAGTTTTGAGACAATAAATTCCAGTTGTTTAAGCTAACCAGTTTGTGGTGACTTTGTAGCAGCCCTGGTATGCTAAGACAAAAGGAAAACTACAAACGAATATCATTTTTGAACATCAATGCAAAAATCCTTAACAAAATATTACCAATTCAAATACAACAATGTATGCCCAAAAAAATTATAGAGCACAACCAAGTAAGATTTATCTCAAGTATGCAAGGCTGCTCTAATTCCACTATATCAACAGATTAAAGAAGAAAATTCATACAATCATATCAAATGATGCAGAAAAAGCATTTAGCAAAATCCAACACCCATTCATAATAAAAAGTCTCAGAAAACTAGGAATAGAAGAAAACATCTTCAATTTGATAAAGAACATCTACAAAAAACCTTTAGCTGGCATCATACTTAATAGTGACAAACTAGATGCTCTTTCCCTAAGATCAGATACAGGCAAGGATATTGTCTCACCACTCTTCCTCAACTCTGTACTGGAAGTCCTAGCTAGTGCAATAAGACAATAAAAGAAATAAAAGGTATATGTATTGATAAGGAAGAAATAAAACTGACTCTATTCAAGATGACACATGATTGTGTATATAGTAAATACCAAAAATAAACCAAAAAACTCTAGGAACTAATTAGTGAACTGAGCAACATTGTAGGATGCAAGGCTGATATGATATAAAGAGCCAATTGCTTTCCTATGAACCAGCAATGAATAATTCAAATTTGAATTTTTTTAGAAACACCATTTATAATACCACCCAACAAATTGAACACTAGGTATATGTTACAGAAGCTATGTGTGGAAAACTACAAAGCACTGATGAAAAACAAAACAGAGGATCTATATAAATAGGGAGATAGTCTATTTCATCAATTAGAAGGCTCAATATTGTCAGAATGTCAACTATTCACAACTTAATCTATGCAATACAGTAAAAATCCCAGCAATATATTTTGTAGATATTGACAGAAATACAAAGTATGGCAAATGGTGGAAGTGGGAGGTTACAGATAAACAAAGAAAGGAGCTACAAATGGCTAGTTGGCCATTAGGTCAATTTTCTAAAAGGAAAAGCAAAGAGTGGGTATTTATCCTCCCAGATAAGACATACCACAAAGCTACAGTAATTTAAAACATCATGGTATTGGTACATAAACAAACAGATCAATGAAACAGAACAAAGAGCTCAGAATAGGATGACATTAATATGTAACCTACTAGATTACAAAATAGATGCTATAAATAAGTGAGAAAAGATGAGAGATGGTTTATTTGGTAGTGGTTTTGAAGAAATTCATTTATACTGAGAAAGATAAAGTGAAAAGCGAAGTTATATTTCAGATGTATTAAAGACTTAAATATGAAAGATAAATCTAAAAAGGAAATAGAAAATTTAGACGAATATGTATGTTAGTGATCAAGGTGTGAGGAAAGCACAAACTATGGAGCTGGTGATAAGATAGATAGATAGATAGATAGATAGATAGATAGATAGATAGATAGA
>JAKSZT010054458.1:22978407-23018277 GCA_026826555.1 Tolypeutes matacus | reverse complement strand
TAGATAAAAACAGAGAGAATATGACACACGTACACTGAGAAAGAGAGAGGGAGAGAGAAGGGGAGAGACTTAACCACATCAAAATTCATTATTTTGTTCCACAAAGGACAAAATAAACAGCATAGATATATTATTGAGATTTGCAATATCTAAAATGTGCAGAGTAATTAATATTTAGAATATGCCAAATATTCTGGCAAATCAACTGAAAAGAGACAGAAAACTCAATTTAAAAATCTACAAAGAATATGAATATGCAATTCACACAAGGATGAATATAACAGCTAACAAGTATTAGAAAACTCATTACTATTTAAAGAAATGCAAAATAAAATAATGTTACAATCTATATTATTTAGATTAGAAAAATACAAGGTTGGATAATATCAAGTTTTGAAAAGAATATAGGCAAACAAATACTTTCTTATAGAACTGATGGGAGTGGAAAATGGTAAACTCTTTCTCGAAGCAATCAGCTAGTACTTAGTAAAATTAAAAATTTCCGTATCTTAATCTCGCTAAAGGAATACAACCAAGAGAAACTCTTGAAATTCCTAAATAAACTGGAAACAAGAAGCAGGCAATTTGTTAGTGGTAGTGAAATTTGGAGCTACTTTATGTATTTATCACTATGAAAATAGATAAATACAATATTAGTGGGCACAATTCTAGAACACCATGAAGCAGAAACAATGTATTAGATGTCCATGGGCCAGTGTGGGCAGACCTTCAAAACATAATGTTGCATGAAAACAACAAAACAAAACCAGAATGGCATCAGTTGCATACCAGTTATGAACATTTTAAATACATGCATACATACATACTTAAAAAATAATACAAAACATCATACTACATATTTTATATTTTACATATGCAAGAACATGTATCAAAACTGTTAGATTGCTTGTCTATGGGGTAAGAAGAATGGCAGTGGAGATTAGTGATAAAGGGGGAAATTAAGTAAAACAAGAAAGGGATCTTGCTTAGATGAACATGATGTATAATTAACTCAATTCTGTAACTCAAACAACAAAAACAAACTTAGAGTGATAAATCTAAGAGACCCTGAGAGATTAAACTCTTTGCCCAAGTCATGAAACTAATTAATGGTCACACCAAGGCTATAACCCAGATATACAAACCACTTTACCATATTACTTTCTTTACATAAGATTTAACCAATGGATATAAGCATAATATTAAAGTTTTCAGGGCATCCAGTATGCTATAAGATATACCTACTTCATATTTTAAGAAACTAACTTAACTATCGCATTGACTTGGAGTAGGAGGTATCCTGCATTTTGTCTGTCCAACCTATTTTCCTTTGAGGAATTGGCCCACAACAACTCCTTATGTTTCTGGTGGGTCTGCCACTTCCAGGACCCCATTCACAACCACCACCACTGCCATCAAAGTGGCATCTCATCTGAACTAAATCAATTACACCCTCTCCTAGTACATTGAATCTTCAGCAGAACACAGAACCAGGTATGGACGAGGGCCCCAATTAAAAGGGGGAGTCCTGAATTCCTGCTCCTGAGATAGTTAGAGCAGATGTTCCTATCTTTCTCAAAGTCTGTTAGTTCAACTCTTTCCTGAATTGTGTGGGCTACTCAGCCCCTCCCCCCAATATTTTTGTTGATTCACTTTTTCTGTATTGTTTTCTGTTAGCCTGTCTAAAAGGATTATGGTAATTACAAATACACTGAACATTTAATAAAGAGCCATTCTTCATGGTGCTTTGGAATGTGGATGGGTTATGGAGAGGATTGATCTGGATGGTACGTGTTTCTAAAAACAGACTTTTCCATTTTTAAAAAAAGACTTCTTGTTCTGTAGCAAATAAATTTAAATTCATCCCACTGATCAGTCATTTCAAAAACAGACATTTTGGTACCTGTAGGCTGAGTATTAGGAGACTGGGAATTGTTTGAATATAAATTCTCTGATAGCTTTGTTTCTTTGCTCTCTCCCTTCACTATCACTTCTCCCAACTCCCTCCTCATATAAAGGAAAATATAAATCACAGTAGACAGCCTCATGATGGTATGTAGAAGAGGGTGTACAATATTTATTGGATAATTGTATATTGCCTTGGGAAAAATTTTTAAACACTTTCTCTCTTTGACTTTCCACTATTTAATTACTGTTCACATAGAATCTATTTTTATAGAAATTTATAAGTGAATACATATAATAAGTAAAATGCTGTTATACTTACATATATGATAGATCATAATAGTTCAAATACATTTGCTGCTTTTGTTTCATGGGAGTCTATTTCACATATTGTCTCAGTTCATAACATCCCTAAGAGATAGGTATATAACTTCTGGTATGCAGCACCTTTTTCCTAGATTTCTAAAACATTCCATGCACACTTCTTCCTTCCTCTTCCTCAAATTCTTATAAAGCAACAAGAAGTCAAGGACTAGCCTTCTTGGACATTGATGCTGAAAAGGGACAATGATTTATCAGCTGTCAAATGCAATTTGGCCACAGAAAAGATATTGAGGTACCCAAAATATCTCCCTCTTCAGACACATAAAAATCACCACAAGGAAATGAAAAATAAGAAAAATACTTAGGTTTCCAGTTAATCAAGGTGATGGTATAAGACACTCCAGGTTGCCTTTCCCACACAGGATCTTTGAACAATAGAACAAACTGGCAGAGTCATCTTCTTCAAAACTCCAGAAGACATATAAAGGGGTGCAGTAATCGAGAAAGTGCTGAATCAAGAAAATGCAGTTTTAAAAACAGTAGGATAAGTTGCTGGTGCCCTTGCTGGTCCCTTCCTCACACCAACCCAGCATGGTGTGGAGCCAGCCTGTGCTCTCATTGTGAGTCCCTGGCCCTGTTCCAGAGGAAGCAGAATAAACATTACACACATAATGAAGTACCTGTATGACAAAGTCAATCTATTGGGTGGTAGCCAGAAAGATTGAACCAAGAAACTCATCTCAATCTCACCGTCCCAGAACATGCCTGGCAAGCAAAACCAGATTGCTGACACCTAAAGCAGTGTAAGAAACAATCAAGTCAAAGCAACCTGGGGCAAAAGATTACATGCTTTAAGTCATTCAGCAAAGCACCTGGCTGGGGTTAGGAAGAGAAATTCTACTCCGTAGGAATAGAGTGGGCTATTCAAATGCCTGTAAATAGGATCTTGCAAAAGATATGAGCAAGCATAAGCCCAGGACAAGATGTAGGCTCAGGAAAGATGAACTTTGTATTTGCCTCAGAGTAGTCTTCATGATAAGAGGGCAAATTCTGAAGGAGTGCACTAGCCAACACAGAGCCAACTTGCAAAGGCTGTGAAGGTGTTTGGTTTTTTTTGTTGTTGTTTGTTTTTTGTTTGTTTTGGGGTTTTTTGCATTGATTTTCTTGTTTTTGTTAGCATATGTTACACAAATAAATCTCCTTCATATCACTAGCTGGATATAAAACTAAGGATCAGAGGGCTCAGGAACTAAATCCCAGAGATAAAACTTCAAATATGAAAATATACAGTACACAATTAAAGATTACAATGCAAATGAAGAAAGAGGAAATGATGACCCATCCAATGGAACAAGATAAAAATTCAGAAACTTTCCACAAAAGAGACAAGACTTCAGAAATACTGGACAGAGGTTTTAAAAAATAATATTCATTATGCTCAAGAAATAAAAGAAAACACCAAGAAAGAACTAAAGGATATCAGGAAAACAACAAATGAACAATAAGAGAACCTCAGTAAATAGGTAGAAATTATGAAATAATGGAGTTGAAAAACACAACAATTGAAATGAAAAATTCCCTATAGGGTTTCAACAGCAGATTAAAGTTGGCAGAAGACAGAATCAGTGAACTCAAAGACAAGATCACTGAAATTATTCAGGTTGAGGAGCAAGAATTAAAAAGAATATTTCAAAAAGTGAACAGAGTCTAAGAGATATGTGGGATGTCATCCACCATTCCAATATATGTATTGTGGGAGTCCCAAAGGAAAAGAAAGACAGAAAGGAGCAAAAGAATTATTCAAAGAATATTCAAAGAAATAAAGGCAGAAAACTTCCCAAATCTAATGAAAGACATGAATATGCACATTTAAGAAGCTGCTCAAACTCCAAAGAGGATAAACACAAAACGAGGCAGACACAGACATATAGTAGTCAACTGTCAAATGCCAAAGGAGAGAGTTCTGAAAGCTGCAAGAGAAAAGCAACATGTTATGTACAAGGGAGTCTCAATTAGACTGAGTGCCAGTTTCTTATCAGAAACCATAGAGACAAGAAAGCAGTAGGTGGAAATACTTAAAGTGCTGAAGGAAAGCAATGCTAACCAAGAATTTTACAGCTGGTAAAACTTTCTTTCAAAAATGAGAGAGAGATTAAGACATTACCAGATAAACAAAAGCCGAGGGAGTTCATCACTGCTAGACCAGTCCTCCAAGCAATGCTAAAGGGAGTTCTTCAGACTAGAAGGAAAGGACATTAGGCAGTGATCCAAAGCAGCATAAAGAAAGATCTCTGATAAAAGTAACCATTTGGGTGATTATAAGTGCCAGAACTATTTTACTGTACTTTTTGATATATAACTCCAGTTCTTAATGCTTGCAGGTGCTAAAAATGCAAATACATAAAAAGTAATAATAAATCTGTGGTTTTGAACTTACAGTATAAAAAGATATAATCAGTAAAATCAAAGGTGGGGATACGAGAGATATAGGAACAGTATATGTGTATAACATTGAAGTTAAGTTAGAATCAAATCAAATATGATTGTTATATATTTAGGATGTTAAAATCTAACCTCATGGTAACCACAAGGAAAATATATGAAAAATATATCCAGATACAAATGAGAAGTGAATCAATAAGGTAAATATAAAAAAATAAAATAACTATGAAAGCAGGCATTAATGGAAGATTTGAACAGCAAAAAATATTTAAGAACTAAAAAATCAAATAGCAAAATGGCAGAAAAGAGTACTCCATTAGCAGTAATAACTTTAAATGCAAATGGATTAAATTTTTCAGTCAAGATGCAGAGATCAGCAGACTGGTTTATAAAACATGACCAAACTATATGCTGTTCACAAAAGACTCACCTTAAATTCAAAGACATAAGTAAATTGAAAGTGAAAGGTTGGAGAAAAAATATTAGACAAATAAAAACCAAAAGAGATCTGTGGTAGCTAAGCTAATAACAGATGAAATAGACTTTTAAATTTTAAAAAAAAATGTTTCAAGGGTAAAAGAAAGTCACTATATAAAGAAGTCAATTCAACAAGAATACATAAAATCATAAATATATATGCAGCTAATATGGAGCTCAAAACATATGAAGCCATATTGACATATTTGAATGGCTAAATAGGCAGCTCTACATTAATAGTAAGAGACTTTAATGTATCACTTTCACTAATGGATAGAACATCTAGGCAGAATATCAATAAGGAAATTAAAAATTTGAATGATACTATAAACCAACTAGAACTAACAGACATATGTACAGAACATTTCACTGAAAACAGAATACACATTCTTCTCTAGTGCACATGAATCATTCTCCAGGATAGACCATGTATTACATCATAAAACAACTTTCAATAAATTAAAAATACTGAATATAGATGCAAAATTCTCTGACAACAATGGAATGAAGCTAGAAATCAATAAATGAGGGAGAAGTGTAAAATTGACATATATGTAAAAAATAAGCCACGTACTCTTCAACAACCAAAGGGTCCAAGAAGAAATCATAACGGAAATTAGCAAATATCTTGAGGCAAATGAAAATGAAAACACAACATACCTTAACACATGGGATACAGCAAACACAGTGCTAAGAGGGGAAAATATAGCTCTAAAGCCTTACAATAAAAGAAGAAAGATCTCAAATTAGAGGCTTAACTTCACAGAACTAAAAAAAAGAGCAAACTAAACCCAAAGCAAGCAAAAGGAATAAATTAACAAAGATTGAAGTGGACAAGAAAGATCTCAAATCAGAGACCTAACCTCAAAACTGGAAGATCTAGAGAAAGATGAGCAAATTAAACCCAAAATGAGCAGAAGGAGTGAAATAGTAAGGATTTGAGTAAAGATAATAAAATACAGAAGACAAATAGAATCAACAAAACCAAATTTTGATTCTTTTAAAATATCAATAAAATTGACAAATCTTTTTCTAGAATGACAAAGAAAAAAGAGAGAGGACACAAATGACTAAAATCAGAAATGAGAGGGGGGACATTACTACTGAATCCACAGAAATAAAAAGAATTAAAACAGGATTCTATAATCCACAGTATGCCAACAAATTAGATAATTTAGATAAAATGGACAAATGCCTAGAAACACAGAAACTGCCTATACTGACCTAAGAAGAAATAGGTATCAGTAGGCCAATAAGAAGTAAATAGATTGAATCAGTAATGCAAAACATCCCAAAAAAGAAAATCCAAGGACCAGAGGGCTTCAAAGATGAAAGTTACCAAATATTTCAAGAAGAATTCACAATTCTGATCAAAATCTTACCAAAAAAAATGAAGGGGGACGGATGTGGCTCAAATGTTTGGGCATCAGTCTCCCATATGGAGGGACCCAGGTTCAATCTCCAGGACCTCCTGGTAAAAAAAAAAAAAAAAAAAAAAAAATGAAGAGGAGGGAACGATTACTAACTAATTCTATAAGGCCACAACAATCTTTCCAAGCAAATATAAATAGCACAAAATAAGAAAATGGTGGGCCAATATCCATTATGAATATAGATGCAAAATCCTCAACAATATATTAGCAAACCAATCCAAAAGCACATTAAAAGAATTTTACACCATGGTCTAGCTGTATTTATCCCTGGTATGCAAGGGTGGTTCAACATAAGAAAGTTAATTAGTGGCCCCCTCTCAATCAGAAATAAAGTGGGCATCACCATCCCAAAATCTTCAAAACTGAGAAATGAACAAACATAAGGGGGAATGCAACTATGGACTATGAAAGACTTATTATTATTCTAGCAATGTAAGAACTTGTATCATTGATATAAAGGTAGTGGTCACCAGAGGTTCTGAGGGGAGGAAGAGGGAAAAATGGGTGTAACATGGGGCACTTTTGGGACATTGGAATTGTCATGACAATTGCAATGATGGATACAGGCCGTTATACATTTTGTCAAAATCTATAAAATTGTGCAGTGCAAACTATAAACTATAATGTAAACTATTGACCATAGTTACTAGCAATGCTTCAATATGTGTTTGATTTTAACAAATGTACCACACTAATGAAGGATGTTGTTAATGGGGGAAATTGTGGGATGGGGAGGGGGTGGGGTATATGTGAATCCTCTATATTTTTGATATAACATTTATCTAAAGCTTCTTTAAAAGTAAAAAAATTAAAATTAAAAAAATTTTTAAAAGAAAGTTAATTAGTGTGTCTTATCACATTAATGGTACAAAAGGAACAAGGCATTTGACAAAATTTAGGAACTTTTTTGATAGAAACACTCAACAAAGTATAAGTAGAAGGAAACTTCATCAACATGATAAAGAGTATATATGAATAATCCATAGCTAAACATCATATTCAACAGTGAAAGACTGACAGCTTTCCCTTTAAAATCAGGAAAAGACAAGGATGCCCACAATCACCATTGTTAATCAGCTTTGTACTGGAAGTTTAAGCAGAGCAATTAGGCAACAGAAAGTAATGAAAAACATCCAACTTGTGAAGGAAGAAGTTAAACTTTCCCTATTGGCAGATAACATTATCCTACATTTAGAAAACCCTGGAAAACTACACAACAAAGCTATTAGAGCTAATGAGTGAATTCAGCAGAATGCAGGGTATAACATCAGCACCTAAAAATCACTAGTGTTTCTATACACCAACAGTGAACATTATGAAGAAGTCAAGAAATAAATTCCATTTACAATAGCAACTAAAGAATCAAATAATTAGGAATAAATTTAACTAAGAATGTAAAGGAATTATACACAGATAACTACAAAACATTACTAAAGGGATTCAAAGAAGATGTAAATATGGAGATATTCCAAATTCATGGATTGGAAAACTAAATATTGTTAAGATTTCAATTCTACCCAAAGCAATTACAGATTCAACACAATCCCAATCAAAATTTCAACAGCCTTCTTTGCAGAGATGGAAAATACAATCATCACATTTATATGGAAAATTGTTTTCATTTCCCAACTACTAAGACAAATACCACACAATGGGTTAGCTTAAACAGCAGGAATTTATGGGCTCACTTTTGAGCCTAGGAGAAGTCCTAAATCAAGCAATCAGGAAGACAATGCTTTCTCCATGAAAACTATGGTATCTTGGCACTGGCTGCCAATGATCCTTGGTCCTTGGCTTTTCTGTCACAATGCAATGTAAATTCAGTGTATTCTCCTCTCTTTTCCCAGTCCCATTGGCTTGCCAGTCCCATTTGCACCCCATGGGTTCTTGTCCATCTGACTTTTACTCTTCTTATAAAAGACTTCAGTAATCCAGTCTAAAACCCAATTTGATTTGGCCAGGCTACACCATAACTGAAGTACCATCTTGAAGAATTTTTATTTACAATGGCTCACACCCATCAGAATGTGGATCATGACCAAGAACTTCTCCAAACTCAGGTAGGCAATTCAATTCATCAGAAATGGTAAGGGGCCCTGAATACCCAAAACCATTTTTAAAAAGAAAAATAAATTGGAGTACCACACTTCCCAATTTTAAACCTTGTTACAATGTAACAGTAATCAAAACTAGTATTGTATTGGCACAAGGATAGACATATAACCAATGAAATTGAATTGAGAGTTCAGAAATAACCTCTCACATCTGTGGCCAATTGATTTTTGTCAAGAGTGCCAAGTCCACTTAGTGGGGAAATAGTCTCTTTGACAAATGGTGCTGAAAAAACTGGGTATTCATATGCAAAAGAATGAGAGAAGACCCTTGCCTCACACCATATAAAATGACACGAAAAGAATCAAACACCTAAATAGAATAACCAAATCCATAAAACTCCTAAAAAAAAAAAAAAAAAAAAAAAAAAAATAGGGAGTCATCTTCCAGACCTCATGTTAGGCAATGGTTTCTTAGACTTTATAACCAAAGTACAAGCAACAAAATAAAAAATAGATAAATGGGACCTCATCAAAATTAAAAACTTTTGTGCATCCAAGGACATTAGTATGAAAGTAAATGACAACCTACACAATGGAAGAAAATATTAGGAAACCACATATCCAATAAGAGTTTAATATCCAGAATGTATAAAGAAATCCTTCAACTTAATAACAAAAAAGCCCAGTTAACAAATGGGCAAAAGACATGACTGGACATTTCTCCAAAAAAGATATACAAATGGCCAAAAATCAAATGAAAAGTTGTTCAATATCATTAGCAATTAAGGAAATGCAAATCAATACCATAATGAGATACCATTTCACCCACACTAGAAAGGCTACCATTTAAAAATAGAAAATGTGTTGGAGAAGATTTGGAGAAACAGGAAATCTTGTTCATTGTTGTTGCATGTATCAGGACTTCATTCCTTTTTACATATTACATATGTGTTACTCACAGGTCCCAGACAGAAAGAGAGGTGTCATGAGGAGTCAATGGGAAGTGTGATCAGCTCAGGTGCCTCAACCAGCAGGTGGGGAGCACACAAGCAGAGTGAGATGGTCCTGTAAGCTTGTGCCTTTATTGTGGTCCAATAAAGGGGTGGAAGTTAGTTGATTTCCAGCAGGAATCAATGATTGGTTAGTTTAAAGCAAATGTGCATGAAAAAAAGAAAGGGACTGGGGTTCTGAGGGCAGTGTGGATGGTTAGCTTATCATTTGGAGCCAGCTGTGGGTTTTGGGTGAGGTATGTGGGTGTATGGGTGGTGGCCGCAGATGTAGGTTTGGGCTGGGCTCTGGGGGAGTTCATGTCCCAGGGTTGGAAAGCTGCCTATTAACTAGACCTGTGAGTAGCTATCTTTTCTCACCCATTATGGCCTCAGTTCCCCATTGTGTGGCACTTGAACTCCACTGGGACCCAAATTTAAAATCCAACTTAACTAATTTGAAACAGCAGCCCAAGTATTTATCAACATATGAATAGGTAAACAATATGTGGTACATACATACAATAGAATAGTATTAATTATATGTAATATGTAAAAAGGAATGAAGTCCTGATACATGCAACAACTAGGATGCTCCTTGAAGACATTGTGTTGAATGAAATAAGCCAGACACAAAAGGACAAATATTGTCTGATCTCACTGATATGAAATAATTAGAATAAGCAAATTCATAGAGTCAGAAACTAGAATACAGGTTACCAGGGGCCAGGCTCGGGGGTACGGAATGGGGAATTAATGCTTAATTGGTATAGAATTTATGTTTGGCTTAATGGAAAAGGTTTGGTAATGGATGGTGGTGATGGTAGCACAACATTGTTTATGTAATAGACAGCACTGTGAAGGGGAAATTTTAGGTTGTATATATGTTACTAGAATAAACATAAAAATAAATAAGACTGTTCAACAAAAATAGTGAACCGTAATGTAAACTATAGACTATTGTTAGTAGTATAATTGTAATATTGTTTCACCAATTTTCACAAAATTAGCACCCACTAATGCAAAGTGTTAATAATGGAGGGGGAGAAGTATATGGGAATTCTGTATTTTATGCATGATTTTCCTATAAACTTACAACTTCTATAATAAAAAAAAAATCATTAAAAATATAATAATAAAATAAGAAAGACATATAGGTCAAAAGGAATGAAGAAAGAGGCAAAAGACAGAAGGAAAAGAATGGTCACCTCAGGCTGCCTCCCCAATCTCCCTTTCTTCAGAGCTCTCCTACCAAAGCTTCATAATACAGTGTAACTGTAGTCATTTTTTGCACCATTTTCACTCCACTATGAAAGCAAAAAAAAAAAAAAAAACGTTGTCAAATTAATGGTCCAAGGTGGGGAGGGGCAGTCTAAATCATTTTCCATTACTCCACACATTCTTTAGTCATCACATCACTTCTGGGTCTCATTCTTCCAGTGTTTAGATGATATATAGCTATCATTTAAAGTCTTCCTCCGAAATGTGTGATTTCTGACTGGAATTTGGAACAAAAAAGACAGAACTGGTAGAGATTAAATGGACCAAGTTCTTTCAGGCTTTTGGTCCTCTCCTCAAAGTGATCTGATATTGAGGGCAAATGAGGATAGACAACATAATGTGCTTTTCCTTCACCTTAAATGCCAGGAAATTTTAAATTAAATTACCTGACCAAGTGTAGTATACCACTCATCTCAGATATCTGGTAGCACCCTCTCTCTTTGCTTCCTTTACTTCTTTTCAATGGTCTCCATACCACCTTATCCATAATATCTTAATTTGCACCTACTTTTTCAGCAAGTCACAGGTAAGAGTTTAGCTTGTATTTTTTTAAGTCAGTTTTAGAAACAGTGATGATTTGCCAAGATTTGAAGTGAGTAAAAATAGTTATAGACCTAAAAAAAAAAAAAAAAAAAAAATGTTTCAAGTAAGTAAATTACCTTCACAAAACAAACTAGAAAAAACTCTCCTGGTAGCTCAGAGAAGGGTATGTTCCCAGAAATTGAATCCATTTTACTTCCTTTTCCTTTCTACAAATGCCTGGATAAATGGAGGAAACAGATAAAAATAAGCAGAAGGAAGAATGCCATACCCATAAGGCATTGTTCAATTGCCCTGAAAGGTAAATCAGCCCTGATTCTGCCTTTTTGTAATTAAAGGCAGGAGAAGACTGCCATGCCTTTCTGTGATGGAAATAACTGTCAATCTGCAATAGAGTTTGCCTGTTGACCATGACTTGGCAATGCAATAATGAAGTGTTTGAAATCCACAAGTGTGCTCAGTTGGAGTAAAAAATACTAGTTATTACCTTAAGATCTCTGGCATGATTATTTTCTTCCATCAAAATTTGAATTTTTCAGAGGGAACTGGAGCTCAGAAAATCACTTTTGCCACAAAAGTAAAATGAACACATATTTCAAACAATTTTTAATCTTCCCAGCAATTACTCCAAACCATGTAAAAGGTTTTGCACCAAATAACATCTCATATTCTTAAAAAAGAGAAACCAATGATTTAGAAATTTCTGTCAAGTGTTTTTGATCTAAAACATCATCATATCCATATATGACTTTATCTTTGCACCATCAAATATCACAGCAAGGCAAAGATAAGAGAAGTGTGAGCCCATGAGAAAAAAACAAACTTTTTCTACGGATCTGGAAAACTCTTCTGAATGAGAAAAATCTTCTCTTGTCAAGTGCGTTATAGAAGTTATTTTGGTGAATCACATACCTATTTGTACTACGGAAACACATCATGTGGGATAGTTTATGCTAGGACAGGAAGGAAGACTCTAAATAAAAAAGGAGCATTGAAGAACATTTCCTTTTAACCACTCAGTGTGTCTCTAAATGCATTTCCACCTGATTTTGTCAAGAGAGATAAGATGACATATTTAACTCAGCAACTAAGCAATAAATGTACTACAAGTATTCACATAAAACCTCATTTGTGTGGACTTTTGGATTCGAAACTGATCTGAAATTAGTGAAATTTAAAAATTATAACTTTTTCAAAGAAATTAGGCTTTAGCTACATGAATTACCTGTAGCTCCTTGTTAGTGTTCCATCCAGATCACTTCAAATCCCTTTTTGCCATTTTTGTACCACCCCATCTCTTACTCCCATATCCACGAATTTTGCTTCCAATGGCTTAACATCTGAGATTTTCCAGAGGTCTGCCATCAGGCTGGTGGAAGCACTGTTTTGTTCACTTATAGCAGAAAGAAGTTCCTGGGAATTTATTCCCCTTCACTCCCCTCTTTGCCCTATCCCCAAGCCAGTGCTTAGCAAATGATTAGCTGGTGCTGGACTAAGATATCCCAGTTTCTTTGCCTAGGGTTTAGGCACCCTGAGGTATAATTTAGAATCCAGAACTCTACCGTGGGATTAAGCTGAGGCCAGGAAAGCCATTGCCTGAAATCCCAACCTCGCTTGATTTCCACTCTTCTCCGTTCAGCTTCCTCTGCTCCCTTGCCAACTTCTTCTGAAAGTACCTCCTTAATAAACCACTTGGCCACGAATCCTTCTCTCTAAGCCTGCTACTTGGGAAACTTAGCTAAGATAGTAGCTCAAACCACGAATAAAACAATGCCTTTTGCTTTCCCTACTAATCTATAATTAGCAGTATATGTGTATACATAATGTTTGAATGAGAACTAAAATTCCAGGCTATTAATTACCTTCATGAACCTCTCTGTCAAAGAGAACATAAAACTATCATCTTATTGCATGTGGATATAAAATTGCAAATTAGAAGTGTACAAATTAGTGGAGATTTAAGACATATTTAAGTTTGTAGCAGTTTGAAGATTCTTTAATGAAAACCTTAAGTCAAATTTCTTAAAAATGGCTTTTTAAAATGATCTATAAATTATTTCTTTTATGCCTCTTGAAGGAGATTTGGCTACTTTCAAATTAATATAGTGTCTGATCAACTAATAGGATTAAATTTTGATAAGGGATGGATTATAAAAACATTAGGAAAAAATCATGACATATCAGGAACATTTTTTTTTAAGTGTAAATGTTTTTTGACCCACTTCCAACTTATTACAGTCTTTCTGAATAAAACCTAAATCCTTGCTTCAGAACCTTAATAGTCTTTAGTGGGAAAATTGAATTAACTTTTTAATGTAACTTGTAAAGGTCAAAAGGAACATACTTCTGATGATAGAGGAAATTAAGTATGTGCTATTTCATCTTCCATTGTTTAAAGCATAATATATCATTTATTTGAAAATAAAGGGAAAAAAACTTTTTTATATAGATAATGCTCATTTTAATTAGAATAATATAATTATGTTCCTTTTAGATTAATTTTGTATCTATTCTTTGAAAACCAGAGAAATATCCATATCTAATATGAGTTACATTTTGAATAATTATTAGTCCTCTATACAAGCAAAAGCAAACTGGTAAACAGAAGTAGCATGCATCTCCCAAGCCAAACTCAGAATGTATATCCCTTCATTTATTCCACAAGTACTTATCAACCACCTAATATGTGTCATACACATATCTGGTCCCTGCCCATAATGGAACTTAGTCTAGAAATGTATCTTCTCAGTTTTAATCCTCCTTCTCTTCTTCGAAGCATTTGGCACTGTTGACCAATCCATTTCTCTTGAAATTATTCTCTCTAGAGTCTATAGAGTCTAGAACTCTGAAATATTGATTTCCCCAATTTCTCTTAGTCTCCATCTCTTCCTTTTTGCTCATCTCCAAATATTGATTTTTTTCCTCCAGGGGTCAGTTCATCTCTGATCATTTTCTTGGCTTTACCTACCCCTAACAGCTGCTTACACTAGATAGACATTTCCAATCCAAACTAATCTCCACACTTGGGATGCATATTTTCAACTGTCCACCTCACTGTTCCATCTGGATATCCCAGATAACTCAAATTCAAGGCGTACTCCTTCCCTGTTTTCCTGAGTCCCCAGATAGTATCCCATTAATACTCTGGTGGTTTGGAGATATGTACCCTAGAAAAACATATTCTTAATCTTAATTGATGAGGTTACTTCAGTTAAGGTGAGGCCCAACTGAATCAGGATGGGTCTTAATCCTATTACTGAAGGCCATATAGGAAAGGCCACAGAACAAGAGAAAGCCACAGAGGGAACAGCAAAAAGCTGAAAATCAATGGAACCTGGAAGAGAAGAGGGAATCCAGGAGAGTAAGCCATGTGCAATGCCATATGACAGTAAAGCCAAAGGCAAATATTGCTGGCAGCCAGCCCCAGAAGCCAAAGTCTTGTGGGAGAAAGCATTGCTTTGATGATGCCTTGATTTTGGACTTCTCCTAACATCAAAACTGTGAGCCAATAATTCTGATTATTGTTTAAGCCGATCCATTGCAAGACATTTGCTTTAGCAGCCAGGAAGCTAAAACAATGACAAAACTTAGCTGTCTTAGATCAGAAAACCTATTATCTGGACCACTTTAATAATCCCCACCTAGTATTTTGCTCTCATGTCTCTTTCTCTCCAGCTTTCCCCCAAATCATAATTGATATACGGCCAAGGAACTTCATGTAGTTTTCTTTGCTGGCAATGCTTCCTATCCAATCTCATATATGCCTCACCATATAACTGAGAGAGTCCTGAAAAATGAGTACTGACTTTATTCCTTTTTGAACCTTCAGAACGTAGCACTATGCTTGGACTCTAACGGATATTCAATTAATGTTGAATCCAAAATCCTTTAAAATGTGGTTCCCACTTTCCTTTTTATCTCATTTCTAGCCTTTCACCCAATTCAACCAATTTTCTGGTCATACAAACTATTGATCATCACCAAAGTACATATAGTGTTCTTTCATGCTTCGGTCTCTTTGTTAAAATATTATCCTCAAAGACTCAGTGTCACCTGCTCTGTGGAGGTTTCCCTCATACACACTTGGGTAGAATTAATTACCCTCTGTCTCACTAGTTAACTATCCAGAATATAGTACTTACTGTAATGGTTACTGTGTCAACTTGGCCAGGTAACGGTGCCCAGTTATTTGGTCAAGTAAGCACTGGGCTAATTGTAATATATTTCATGGACTTTAATCATCCATGAGTTGATTACATAGATGGTTGGTTACATCTACAATCTACTAGGGAGATTGCCATCAGCAATGAGTGAGGTCTCATCCAATCATTTGAAGGCCTTAAAAGGGGAAGTGATTTCAGCATTCAGAGAGAATTCCCATGTCTATTTCAGACAGCCAGTGTTTCCTGGGGAACTCATCAAGGACCTTCATCAGAGCCCCTGGTTTGCAGCCTACCCTACAAAATTTGGACTTGTTGTGTCAGACAATTTCATAAAACCTCATACTATTTACAGATATCTCCTGTTGGTTCTCTTTCCCTAGAGAACCCTTACTAATTACACTTAACTGACTGAATATTGGTATGTCTTGGTCTCTATTACTATATCACCAGCACCCATCACGCCAGGTAACCAATAAATGCCTAACATTTTGAACTGAATTGAATATTTTTAAAAGAGACCAGACTATTTGGGGTATAGAATTCTCGTAGCAGGTGGTTCACAAACCTGGCTGGCATTACAATCTCATGGGGAGCTTTACAGATACCAATGCCTATGTCCATCTCCTAATGCTCTGATATAATTGGTCTGGTTAGGGTCTAGCACCACTATTGGCTATAATGTTCCACAGGTGATTGCAATGTTAGCAGGGAATGGTAAATGGTAACACTAACAAGTTAAGAGTCAGATTGTAGAGATCCATGAATGTTGGCCCAAGAAAATCAAGGCACTAACTTTCTCTGGGGCCACATTCCTCACCATGGATTCTCTGATTGGCCTAGAGTTTGGGGAGATTTGAATTAGTGGGAGTTTTCCATAATGAAAATATACAGTGACCTGAGGGGGCTGTGTATGCTCTCTTAGTCAAGATACATGCTACTAAAAAGGATTCTCCCCACCCCACCCACACACACACACACACATTCTCACTCTCTGAAGCATGACTCTGCTGCTTTAAACTAAAACAAGGGTCTGGTGGCTGGCTCTTGGGCTATTGGCTTCTTTCTTCACAAATCATTATAAACATCAAGAGCTCTCAACCTCCTTTCCCCACCTGGACTCCTCCACTGCCATAGTGGCCACTGGTGGCCTCATATCCAACTCAGCTTCTGATTCATTTCCACAGGAAGGGCAAAAATTGTAACAGTGGGCTTTGACATTCTGTAAAGCTGCCAACTGGAACATTAAGTTCCAGGGACATGCCCTCTAGACTGCCCCTGAATCCCAGCACCATTTATGACTCTTGCTTTCCCAAAAAGATGGTCTCACTGGTTTTCCTAACTCTAGTACCCCCCTTGTCCTAGGAAGGACAGACAGATCTCATAGAACCAGTGATTCTACATCCTCCCTCTGCTCACACCCACCACTATACAGACCTATTTGTCAGATATTATGCTATGGTCTCTGAGCTTTCTTCCCATCCTTCTGAACTCTACTTGTGATGCTGAGACTAGTACTCTGCAAACCACATTCTGTTTTGCTCTTTGGCTCTTATATATAAATATAAATAGTAGATCCTGTGTCTTATAAGGTATGTGTCCATGCATCTTCAGATCTACAATACCTCGCCTACATAAGCACCTGGTTTCCTTTCCTGGGCCTTCTGTTACACGTGGCATCAAATGGAAAAGGACAAATTGCAAATGGATGTGGATCCTAAGGTGGGCTAAGCTCCCACTCTAGGTAAGCAACTCACTCTCACTCAAGGGCTTCCCAGAGCACATGATAGAAAACTCTCTCTCAACATGGCTTAACATGACACTGAATTTTAGAATCATTCAAATTCTGTTGAATTTTTAAACAAACAGTAAAGTAAATAAACATGTGAGTAAGACAATAAGAAATTATATTACTTAGCATTTAATGCTTGACAAACACTGTACTAATTTTATATGTATTATTTTATTAAATCATTACAATGATTCTCTAAATTAGGTGATATTATTACTTCTCTTTTTACAGACAACAAAATGAGACACACCAAGGGGTAAAGGATCCTACTAATATTATAGAAATTGTAAGTGGTAGAATTGGGATTCTGACTATAAAGTCCACACCTGTTTGCCACTCTTCTATGTTTTTTCCATATACACAATTTTGCTTGTGAGTGTACCTCTTATGTTAAAGGTTACAAATAGTTTGTTTTACTAACAGTTAGATGAATAATTGATTGCTTTTACAGTAGCTTAAGGAATGATGATAATTTTCTCCAAATCTTTCAATAGCTTTTTATGAACCTGGATTACAAATATGCTTTTCAATATATTGCAGTTCTCAACTAATGACCTTATGAAAGTTCATTACCATGTTATGTTTTTAAAATATAATGTATTTCCCTATAGGAATTAAATTAGGCATGATGGTATGGTTCTCAGATGAGGCCACAAAAATGATGAAGTTGATCATCACATACTTACTGTATTTGTCAGCTAAAGGGGTGCTGATGCAAAATACCAGAAATCTGTTGGCTTTTATAAAGGGTATTTATTTGGGGTAGAAGCTTACAGCTACCAGTCCATAAAGCATAAGTTACTTCCCTCACCAAAGTCTGTTGCCATGTGTTGGAGCAAGATGGCTGCCAAGAGTTCAGGCTTCTTGGGTTCCTCTCTTCCTGGGCCTTGTTTCTTTCTGGGCTCAGCTGCCCTGCTCTCTTCACAAGACCAGCTGTAGACTACCAGGCAACTGACTCTGTCTCTCTCCCTGAGGCTCCATTCTCTGTGGGCTCAGCTGCTCTGCTCCTCTGTGTGCTTATTTCCTGGGCTCCAGCTCAAAAAACTCCAGCATCAAAACTCCAACTCTCTTCTCTGCTGTGTAGTTTACTCTGTGAGTCCCCACCCACCAGGAGGTGGAGACTCAACATCCTACTGACATGGCCCAATCAAAGCCCTAATCATAATTTAATCATGACCAGGTATAGACCAGTTTATAAACATAATCCAATATCTATTTTTGGAATTCATAAACAATGCCAAACTGCTGCACTCACATGCCCAGAAAACTGTTAATTTTGCAGTAAAGTAGAAAACAAGTTTCCTTTTCTTTTAAAATTATAAAATACAATTTGAAATAATGAACCATTTTTAAAAGCTTTAGAACTCAGTAAGTGTGCGAGAAGGCCAGGTTTCTTTTTGGACCACTGGGACACAGAAGGCATATGGAGGAGAACAGAAGTGACCCCATTCCCAAAGATCCCCCTAAAGGATCTTCATTTCCTTTCTGCCTGTATGCACACCACATCATCATCACAGAGTGCATTTGCCCATGGAAGAAAAGGGAGAGAATAAGTTTGGGATCATGAGCCTATCAGATGAACTTAGCAGCCAGCCATGCCAACAGCCAACCAAGTAGAGAGAAGGGCCTCAGAAATGGGAGAGGAAGCACCCTGTCAGCCAGGAAGGTGAGAGCAGGGAAGTGGAGAGGTCCCTCAGAATATCAACTTTGTTACCAAAAGTATATGTGATAATGCCGGCTGAAGAAATGGGAAGAAGGGGCCATATTAGGGAAGAAGCGCTTCAGCTGTGATACCACCACAGCTAGAGGCCATGTAATAAATGAGCTATAGGTAAACTGGACATGCATGGGTTGAGTTGTTACATGGTGCATTAGCAAATGACTGCCTTATTACTACACAGCAAAGGGTATGAAAGAGCAGGGGAAGAGATCTCATCATGGCCAGTCTTCAGGGGAGGCCAATTGCTGGAGTCAGGATGGGTGGATGGTGGCTCCACACGCCCCACTTCACGTGGGAAAGGAGAGATGCTGGTACTCTCTGAGGGCAGGGTATTTATACAACCCAGATGGAGGGGGCCTCCCACTGAAAGTTCCCACCCTGATAAGCAGCTGGAGCTTCCAGTTATCCATTTCTCAGTTTAAGGCATAATCAGACCATTCTATTAGACCCAACATCTTCAGGGACTGCAGAATGGAAACCTCTTGAAACATCTGCACACAATAGAAGAGGAAGCGGGGGTGGTAGATGTTGACTGGGTATGGCTGCTAGGTGTGTATGTGACTTCCCCAACAGCATTTTGTTGGGGCCATTCCTACACAGTTCTTCCAATAATAGTGATTATATCTAGCTTCTATTAGTTAAGGCATACTTAGATAAGACTTTAAGTAGACCTTGTTTCCAGTGAGACTCTTATTATTCAAAGACATTTTTAGCAAGGTGCTACCAATGAGGAGTGAATCCCAGCCACTCAATTCTTAAGAAGAGACTTTGTATTTTAAGTTCATTCATTTATTTATTCAATCAACAAGTACTTATCACGCCATGCTTCAGGCACTGTCCTAGGTGCTGCAGGATACAACAGTGAACAAAATAAAAAATGCCTGCCTTCAAAAGTTCATATTCTAATTTTGAATAATTTGAGATTCATACACAATTAACTTCATGCCCAAAAATGTTTCTTTTTATAAAGTGACAATCTTGAACTCTTTATGCCTTGGGGAGTATTTATAAGAGAATAGGTTCAAGGGTGCCATCCAGCTTGTCTCAATATTGTGTATCTTTAAAGAGAAAATATGCACTCTCCAATAGATCAATATATTGTTCTTTTAAGTGATGCCAGGCAAATATGATTTGTACTATTTTTATTTTGCCTTACAGTTTTTGGCTTACACATGTTTGAACCACTTAAAGCTATTGTTTGGAGCACAAAAATTAAAGCCAAAGTAGAAATAAGAAATCTAAGGTATACCATGATAAGCAGGGTTATTCATTTTTCCTTCTATCCTTTAAATTCACTTTTATTTGAGCCAAAAGCTGAAAGTGATATTTGAATGTTTTATAGTAGTTAAGAAACTTCTAATTCATTAAATATGTTTCAAATACAATCAATTGAATATATATCAGAAGAATACTCTAAGTTTAAGCCTGCTGGGAATTCTCTAATTCAGGAGATAAAAGCATGAAAAAGAACTCTACTGAGGGCAAGGGAAATAATTCAGCAAACAGAGGAAAGAATACAATACTGCAGAGAAGAGGACATGCCAAGATGTCAAAAATTCCTCAAGGAGAATCATATGGATAAAGTCCAGCCATACTGAATAGATTGAAAGAGGATTTGTGTATGTCTCCAGCTTTTAATATATGTTTTTTCTCTAAAATGGCTAACTCAAACTTATGAAATAGTATATAATAAAAATTTAAAGAAAAACCCAAACAGTGAAATTTAACCTATAAATAGGAATGGAATTTAATAGAAGCTCATTAGTTTCAATTCTACCAATTCCAGATTTGAGTTGATTTCATGAAGAATAGACAAAAGTTTACCTTTGGGGTAATTTGTAAGTAAAAGATCTTCTAGGTAAATGTTTCTCAAACTTTAATGTTCTCAGTGATCACCTGCATATCTTGTTAAAAAGCAGAATCTGATTGAGCAGGCCTGGGGTGGGGCCTGGTATTCTGCATTTCTACCAATTTCTCTGGTGGTACCTCTGCTACTACTCCACAAATGCATTTTGAATAGCAAGGATCTGAGTAAATCAGTATAAGCCAGATTGCAGGGAGAATGATACACCAATTGAAACACACTCTTAGAATCTCTTGGGGGGTGGGGGAACTACTTACAAATGAGTTTTTGTTGCTCATTAAAACAATCATGATATGAGTTCTACTTGGCAACATGTTGTAAACTGATAATTGGAGTTAGTTCACATTGTTAAAAATGAAAACAAAGGGTTTATTTAAAAACACTCTATCTTGCCAATTTTTAATTCTGATTTCATTCATTTAGATCAACTTCATTTTAGTTAACGAACATGTCAGATTTGGGCAACTAAAGCAAAAGATAACAATGTCATTATCATCTCAGTTCTTCTTGGGTTCATTTTTCCCATCAGGCTTGAAATTTACCCATTTCTACTTACTGATTTACTCAGAAAACCAGAAATATGCTATTGATAGGAAATCCTAACGACACTAATTAAGAACATATCATAGGAAGACATTCCTCCCCCCCTACTCCATCCATCCCTCCTTTGGTAAGATAAATACAGATTCATTTTTAAAGGGAAATGTTTTGGTCTAAAACTCACTATTAGTAATTAATTCTAAGCTCCAAAGTGGCATTTTTAAGGGTCACTAGCATGACTGACAATTAGCTGAGGTGTCCAAAGCTTTTGATGTGTATTGGTCCCTGCCATATTGCTGAAGCAAGGGATATTAAGAAATAATGGAGGAGAGTGGATGTGGCTCAAACAGTTGAGCGCCTGCTTCCCACATGTGAGGTCCTGTGTTGGATCCCAGTGCCTCCTAAAAACAAACAAACAGACAACAAGCAAAACAAATGAAAAAACCAATTCAGGGGAGCTTTTGTGGTTCAGTGGTTGAGTGCCAGCTTCCCACTTACAAGGTCCTGGGCCCGAGGTTCAATCCCCAGCCCCAGTGCCTCAAAAGAAAGAAAGAGAGAAGGAGAGAAGGAGAGGAAGAGAGAGAGAGAGAAAGAAGGGAGGGAGGAGAGGGAGGGAGGGAGAAAGGAAGGAAGGAAGGAAGGAAGGAAGGAAGGAAGGAAGGAAGGAAGAAAGAGACCACACTTTCTTATTTCCAGAAAATGCTAAAGAAATAGAATCTGCAAGTTGTCAGTCTTCATTCACCAATGGAGATGTGGTTTCCTGTGGCTAATGAATAGTCCTCTCCATCATAGGAAATCAGAAAGAACGTGGGAGGATGGAGAGGCAGGTGCAGTTCCAGGACTACCCAGTAAGGCATAAGAAATGAAGAAAGAGTCCAGGGGAAGAAACAAGAGTTGGGAAGATGAGAAAAATGGAGAGAAGTACAGAAATGCATCATTAAAGTAGCAGGAAGAGGAAGCAGAGAAACAAGGACAACTTGAGAAGGAGGACAAAGAACTTTCTAAGCCACAGTTTTTGCCATGTAAATCACCTGTATAGGCCTGGAAAAGGAAGGCCTCTGAGCACCACAAAACACACATAACCTCATCACCATCCGAAATGGTGGAAGGACTGTCTAGCATGAGCATGTAATCCAAGTGGAAAGAAACTTCCTGCTTCAGAGATGGGTGGCTTACTTACCTTAGCCAGCTGCCATCAAACAATCTAAATATACTTGTCTAATCTACATTCACTATGCAAATTTGCTTTTACCTACAAGGTAAGAATAACCCAATCTAACAAAATAAGCACTCCAATAAACACACTATTTCTATTTCTCGTTATAAATCCATAAAATGGCACAGATGGGAAGAGAAAGAAGTGAGAAGGGGTGGAAGAGGGAGTGGAAAAGCTCAGTGTTAAACTAAAGCGTGAACGGTCCATCTTGAAAGTAACCAGCACATAGAAACCAGGACTGCCAAACACCAAGCATAGTTTTGGTAGCTCTAACTTTATAAATTGAGGCCTGAACACCAGGTGAACAGAGTCAGACCAGAACTCAGAAGAAATCCGTGGGGCAAAAGAGAGGAAATTCAATAGGGACAAAATGGGGGGAAAATACATATGGATCTAAAGTGAGAAGGCAAAAAGAACCGAGGTTCAAGAAAAGGAAGCATGATGTAAGGTAAACTGTAAATATGGATATCATCCAGAATGCTCTTTTTATGTGGGTCCCCATGAGCTTCCCAGGGCTTTGAATGGACCTAAAGAGAAAATCCCAGACCTAACACCTTAGCCATCTTTCATTCACAGCCTAGGGGCTACGGAGATGTCACAGGATATCCAGACCAACTGCCAACTGGCCGTTGTGACCATTTTCTTGCTTGTGTGGAGGAACTAAGCACTGAGTCTCCAGTGTCATATAGCTCTCTATTTCCCTGGGCTCCAATCCAAGCCCTAGCTCAGCTGGGAAGAACACAGGGGACCATGTAAATGTAAGACAGACAGAAAAGGCAATAGCTCCCTCAGTTGCCTCAAGTTCTGACAGATGAGCACTGTCACATTTGGAAAGGAAGTTGTGTTGGGGGGGTGGTTCTTGTCTCAAATAAAAGAGAGAGGAAAAGCATTTGGAGCTTTGGAGGCATTTTCTTAAGTCATGCTCTTCTCTGAAAAGGAACTTCCAATAAGTGCTGGGGATAAGAAAAAAAGTGCTGCCTTCAGCCTGTGCTTAAGTTAGGTCACCACTGCTTCAGACTACTCTCATGTTTAGAAGAGAGACTTCTAGACTGGTGCTCCCTTGAGAAAGAGAAAAAAGAGAATTGCTTCAGCCCTTAGCAAGTCAGAGCTGGTAGGTGTTCCTCTAAGTTACTCGGGGCTTTTTCTCAGCAGCTCTTACTGGTCATTAAGAATCCACACCTGGGGACGTCAATTCCCACTCGCCCTCCACTCTCCCATTGATGATGCAATCCCTATGCTTTGTCTGATCTTTGTTCCTCACTTTGTTGACTAATGAATCTTGGTGAAATGAAAATATGGGTCATCTCCAGTCCTGAAAAAGGCATGCCCTGGAAATGCACTAAAATAAAACACTCATGTGAGCACAATGTTCTTATAAACCTCAGTATTTATGTCTTTAATGCTCAACAAGATATTTTGTACTGAAAGCAACATTTCATCTTCCTGAACAAGCACAAATAACAAAGTCAACAAAACTATACAGAGATCTCAAGAGGAAAGTTGCAAAAAGAAATGAGAACTCTTTACCCTAGACCTTTCCCTAAGTAAAAGTGTGAAGAAAAAGAATGTAATTTCTTTGCCCTCTGCTCATACACATTTTCTGGCTTCTTTCCCCAGCCATCTCCCATGATGCCCACTTCCTCCCATGTTCCATCTTTCTCCTGCATCTTGGTTGTCCAGAGCATTCCCCCGTTTTGGAGCAGTACGGTTGGGGTAGACCCTCCTCAGGCAATGGCCTACCGACAGGCAGCACAGGGGCCAATAGCAAGGTTGAAATCAACACAACTGTCTAGAAACAAACTTTTGAAGAAGTTATTCTATTCTATGCTGTCAGAATTCAAAATATGGTTTACCCCTGGGTAGGTGGTTAGTGACTGGAAAGGAGCCCAGTGGGCTTCTGAGTACTAGTAATTTTCTTTGTTGATCCAGTGCTGCTTCCATGAGTGTGCCCAATTTGTGAAAACTCACTGGGTTACACACTTACAATAAGTGCACTTTTCCATATGTATATTATACATCAGGAAAATAGTAAAATAAACTATAATGGTCTTAGGAATGATATAACCCAAGAGATTGAAGAATTTCAGAAAAACTCAAAATATAATCAATATAAACTGGATATTTTAAGAAAACACATTCCAAAGAAAAAGTGGGATGGATTTCATTTAAAAAGAAAGTGAATGTGTTGTGTAAAAGGATGGTTCAGGGGTAGGGCATCAGAGGGGCAGCTGATACAAATTACCAGAGCAGTCAGGAAGGCCTCTGACAACGCTATTAGTACAAAGCCCTTGTAAATAGTTTTACCCAGGTCATCTTGGCTGGGAAACATTTCAAAGACCTTTTCACCAGCCCCATACAGACTTTTCAAGGTCTTGCCTCTGCAAGGTGTCTGTAGGAAAGGAGTTGGGGAATGTCTTTAGCACCACCCAGAAAAGGGGGCAAACTTGACACCATTAGTTGAACAGATTATTCAAAGAGCTTCCTTTGTTCAGATTCCAAGGCTTAGCACACCATCCACCAAGAGACCCTTTCTAACTTACACAAAGCTTATCAAAAGCCCAAATAATAGTAACTATGCCTTCTTTAATTTAGTACAATGCTTTTTCAGGCACTCCCCAAGGGGTCTGTGGCCCACAAGCTGGAACACAAACGGATTCCACCACCCCACCCCACCCAGCGCCCCCGTTTGCATCTCTGGCAAAGCATTGTCAAACATTGGGACACATGCCCCCACTGGGGGATATATGTAGGTTGTGTCCTTTTCTCTGGACCAACCCAACCTACTTTACCCACAAATGACAATGCATGTGACTTCTGTGTTTCAGCTCTAACTAATGAAATCATACTGAGGCAATGAAAATATATTTTGCTATTTCTATCAGCATGACCTCATCGTTCATTCTCAGAGAAGTCTTAAAGGAGATTGGTTAGAAACTATAAATCTTTTGAATAATCATGTCTCTGGCAGGATTTTAAACTCGAGAATTTCAGCAGGTGTTTTGTATTAGTCTTATCCATGACACTGAATATACTTCATATAACTGTCAATGTAATGGGATTTGATAATACCAAGAAAGGATCACCAACCACAAGGAAAAAGTATCTGCCAACAATTGTGAAGGACAAATATTGAAAGACACTTTTAAATACTGATAAATACATAAGATTTCAAAATTCACTGTTAATCTGTTTTTATGTTTTTCTAAAGCAAATATGGGGTGGAGGTGGGGTTCCTTCAGAAATTAAAACCTATATTTTCTCTACCAAATAACAATTCTTTATAGTTATTTTAAACTTATTTTTCTTTTCCTTAATCTGTAAAATATTTTTCTGCTCCAAAATGGAAATATTTTACCTTATATATTTCACACAGACATTTCAAATATGACTTTTCCACTCAGAGAAGAGCTTGGGCCTCCCTTTTGGAAGAACATCCTTTATTCTTTTTGCTCATACCATTATTTGCAATAAACCTAACACATTCTGTAGCATTAATCACCAATTCCACAGTAATCATGAAGAAAACATTCATGGAAACTTAACGTCTGGCATTTATACATACCTAAATTACTATTTTCTCATACTTCATTCTTCTTTCCCAACAAGGAGAAAAACATTAACTGCTCCCCCAGAACAACCTTGGAAAAAATATACAAGAAATCAACATCAACTTCAGATCAATCATTTAAATGATGGGGACATATGTTGAAGTCATCTGCATCTGGAGATGAAAAAAACAGCAAGAAATAAAATTGTTTTACGTCAAGTTCTTGAGTTTATTTGGTTTTTTTCTTTTAATTCACTTGTTGTTAGAAGCCACCTCCACCCAATTTCCTCACCCAGACTATTATTTGCCTGGGTCATATAATATATTACAGAAAAGTCAGGTCAAAGAAGCAAGGGAAAAGATGAAATCTTTAACCTCACAAAATCAAAAAATGAGAGAGAGAAGAAAAAGACTACCATAGCAAACTTATAAGCACACCCGAGAAAACAAGAAAAACTATCATTTATTTGACATGAAAGGATATTTAATGCTTAGAAATCTCTACTCTGAAGCACAGAATTCTTTTTTCTAACTACTTTAGTAATCATTCTTTTGGCACTAAAATCATGAATGATTTTTCATATTATCAAAACGTGCTGTTTCCCCTTTATACTAAATTGCATAAGCTAATTTAAACTATGAAGACAAAATTATACTTTTGCCTTTAGTCCATGTAGCACGGGGGTTCTCAACCAGGGTTGAGTTTGCCCTCAAGGAGACATTTGAAAATGTCTGGAGATAGTTTTGGTTGTCACAATTTCATGGGGCGGAAGCTACTGGCATCTAGCAAGTAGAAGCCAGGGAGGCTGTTAACTATCCTACAATGCACAGGACAGCCTAACCTCCTCCCCAACAAAGATTTATTAGGCTCTGTTATTCTAGTTCATATGTCTACTTAGAGAAAGTGTGAGCTAATTGCAGTGTTCACTATGACTAGATTGACAAGAAGACTTGTGGTAGATGTGGAGATGTGATGCCCGGATCCCCCTCTAAGAAAGGAACTGCTGCCCAGCTGCTAGGAGCACTATCAGCAAACAGCCTTGAGTTGCCACCTTCTCAAGGTTTTCTTCAGTTGCAGAGACCCTCGTCCACATTCAATGACTGATTGTTGCAAGGATATAAAAGCCTGGGCTTTTTGGCCCACTATGGGGCAACTCTTATGGATTATACACACATAGAGTTCCCATGGGTTGTCTGGCCAGCATTGCAATTTGACTTCTCTTTCTACCCAATCCTGGCCCCTCTCTCTTCTTTTCACAGATGTTGACCTTATATATATATAATATGAGAAATATGTATCATACACCAATCTCTGACTCAGCTACTGCTTATGTAAAACAACCTGGGAAAAGACTCTTATAGATGAGAAGCCCCTGAAAAAAGGTTATAAGGAAGCTAAATAAGTTTCCTTAACATTCTACTTAGGAAATAAGCAGAAGGGGACCACAGAGCCACTTAGGAAAGATGCTGAGAGAGGAAATCAATCTCAAAGTGTGAACTACGCTGTAGTAGCAAATTAGAATTGCTCCTGAGACTTTGAAAAGGGTTTGTTCAAATTAAAGAGAGTTATATAATTTTTCAAAACTCAAGTTTCCTTCTGAGTACTGACAAAAGGCTTCCTCTGAAGTATGTTGTGAGATTTAAAAACAAAACAATATATAACAGTACAGTACTATGTCAGCTAAAAAGAGAAGACCAGGGTTGAATAGTAGGAGGAAGCTGAGAACCCTAGCACCCTGAGGCCTCTAACCTACCTTTCTCACCTCTCACTGCCTAGACTGAGTCATCTCTGATACTTGTGGTGAGGCTGGGAACCCCAACTTCCAGATTAAAAAAACACATCCTCTTAGGGGAGAGTATATCCAGAGGAGCCTGCTATGATTGGTTGTAGGCTCAGAAACTCAGGTGGTGACTCCTCAAGTCAACTAGGAAGGCAGCCCATGAACACACCTCTAGCACCTTATATCAGGGTGAGACTATGAACCAATAGGCCATGAACCACAGCTAATTTTAGCAGTGAGTCATTCTAAAATAGTGGAACCATAAAACTTCAAATTTCACAAGTGACTTTCATCTGTGAGAAATAAAAATTTGAAAACATTTATTTTTAGGAGAGGATAGGCCACAGGAACTATTTAAGTTATTTAAAACTGAACAAAGAGTTTGCACATCATGGTGTATTAATCAGCCAAAGGGGTGCTGATGCAAAGTACCAGAGATCTGTTGGCTTTTATAAGGGGTATTTCTTTGGGGTAGAAGATTACAGTCACAAGGCCCTAAAGAGTCCAACTCAAGGTACTATAAGAGGTACTTTCTCACTCAAAGTCTGTTGCCATATGTTGAAGCAAAATGGCTGGAGATGTCTGTGAGGGTTCAGCCTTCCTCTTTTCTCTTAAGGCTCCATGGTCCCAGCTTCTTCTGATCTCAGCTGTAGGCTGGCATAGGACTCGTCTCTCTTCCACTAGGGCTCATTTCTTTCTGGGCTCAGCTGCTCTGTTCTCTTCACAAGGTCAGCTGTAAACTATCAGGCTCATCTCTCTTCCTGGGTCCACAGGATCCTCTGTGTATTTTCTCTGTGTGTCTACTTCTGTAAGAGAATCTGTTTTATCAGCCCACCAAGGGGACTGGGACTCAACTCTGAGTGGTACTCTAATGACATGGTTGAATCAAAACCCTAATCTTAAAATAACTTAATCAGACATCTCAGCTTAATCTAATACAATCAAAGGGTTATCATGCCCAGAGGAAAAGACCAGTTTACAATTATAATCTATATATCTTTTTGAAATTCATAAATTATATCAAACTGCCACAGATGGCTTGCAAAGAACTGTGTTTATTAGGTCACTATAGCTTGTGTTCTTATGGAAACTCGTTTTTCAAACACTGTATTTTTCTATATCTTTTGTTTAGCAGAGAGGCATTTATTTTTGACAGATGATTCCAGCTTTTACAATGAAAAACACTCCTGGAAATTGCATCTTAAATGAATCGTCATAAAAATAAGCAAAGCTTTTGTATTTGTTGGTTAGAAAATATTTAATGTCAGTGAACTATTCAATAAATTAGAAGGTAACAATGAGAAGAAATAACACCTGAATGTTTATTAAGCAGTGTCAAACATGTGAAATGGAGAAGAACAGAAACCTTCTAGAGGCTTATTCCTTATACCATCTCCAAAGAAAATCTGGTAAATAAGCATAAATCTAGAATACCAAGCCCTAAATGTCCAAGTAGTTTACAGTCAACAGAGACATAGTTGCAACCATAAACCAAGCGTTGTGGGACTCAAGGTCTGATTGGGATGATATTTTTGCAACATGCCTGACTTTACAGTTTTATAGGTAAACAAAGGCAGCTTCCCGAGTCCAGGGCAGTGAGTGTAGGAGCTCAGTTGATTTAAACAAGAATTATTAACTCATAATATCTGAAGCTACAAGTCCAAAATCAAAATCCCAGCAAGACCATGCTTTGTCCCCACTGACTAGCATTCCAGTGCTGGCTTGGTGCAATCCTTGGGGTCCCCTGGTCTGCATCTCTGCCTCCCATCACATCACTCTCTCTCCCTCTCCTGTCTGCCTTCCATTTCTGCTGATGTCCAGCTTCTGCCTTCTCTCTGTAGCTTTCTCTGACTTCTGGCTTCCTTTCTAAGGCCTTCAGTCATATGGATTCAGATCCACCCTGATTCAGTTGGCCACACCGTAACTAAAAGTAATATCTTCAAAAAATGTGATTTACACTGAGTTCATACCCTCAGGGATGTGGATTAAGATTAAGAACTCATGGTTCTTGGGGTATATAACTTAACCTACCACACAGGGAGACTGAAATTCATGGCTACTACACATGAAATTAGGTCTCTCATGAATGTGTGTGTGAATGTATACTCACTTATAGACACATGCATGCACATATACATGCATATATACATACATAGGTGCATGCATATACATGCACATATATACATACAGTCAAATGCTTGGAACTCAGATTCATACTAGAGTTCTTTGAGAATCAAGTCTGCAGGTGATAGTCTAACAACTGTTCCTTTGATCACATTCTCAGCAAGAGACAATTTGTTTAAGAGTTAAGGACTCTCCACTGGGACTTTTATGTTTGCTACCTGAAATCTTGCTAAGTTTTCCACAGTTTCTAAGCATACTTGGTATTCCTTGGATAAATGACAAAACAAGCAGAGACAAGCCCATCGTTATGTATTTTTACTTTTCTATATTCTGTTCTTGGTGGTAAAAGTAGAAAAGGATTTAGGAGATGCAATGTTAACATTTGCATTAATTCACACTTTCTTTGGAAGTTCAATCCTATCAGCCAGGAAACGCAAAATTTAAGTTTCTTCCCTTTATGTTAATTTGCATGCCTTTAATTGGCTGCATTTTTAATTACTAAGGAGAATTATTATTTTACTGTCCCATTTTGCAAAGTAGCAAGTTAAGTTTCCTTTGTATCACCTAATTGTCATGGTGTTCGTGGATTTTGAGTTCAAACTGTTTCAATTACTATTGCTCAATACAGAATACTGTTTAAAAAGAGTGTACATTTTGCACATTCAAAATGATGCATACACAGTGATATCATGACTTACAATGCTAAATGAAGTTACAGAGCAATTGGAGAAAGCAGATCGGTAAGCCAAAAACCTAAAGCTTTTATAAACCTAAAGCTTTTATAATTGCATGAATGTAGCCTCCAATTTCTCCACATACCCTGGCTCCTCCATCTCCCACTGTCTCCCTCTCCTTTGGGAATGTCAGGGATCATTATCACCTCTACCAGAGAATAAACAAGTGAAAAAGAAATTCAAATCAGCATGTTGCTTTTAGACCCTTCAAAAGTTTTGTTGGAGAAAAAGTCAAAACTAGCGGCTAAAATGAAGTTTGGAGAATCTGGTGGGTTTCATGTATTCATGATCTTCCCCCCTTACTCACCCCATTAGCACAGAAAGTTGAAAGTCTGCTTCATTTATATCATACTAAGCATTGCCGTCATTTTAAGTCAAGGCCACAAAAGAGAAAACAGGGTTTTAAAATGCTACAGGATGAAAATACAAAAGTAAACTAAATGACTGTAAGGAAGACAAAAGAACTAGTTACCAACAGAAGTTAGAGGCTCTTACCCTCTGAAGAATTTTAAGAATCATGTAAACAGTAAGAACCTTCTTAGAACAGAGAAATCAATCTGTAATTTCTCAATGTCCTGTGCTCTATAGTTTTATATTAACTCAATCTTTAAATGTGCTATTATTTCAAAAACAAGGGGAAATTTGATATGATTGAATTAATAAGATACAACCAATAGTACCAGACCTCACCAAATTGTGATTATAAAATGTGGTTGCATCCCCCTTTAAAATACAATGTGCAATGACCCTAACCTCCACTTTCCCAGAATAGTAATAGTGTCCCCTTCCACAATACACGCATTATGAAGAATCCCACGCTTTCTTTATTCTGGTGCCTGAATCGAACACATCCTGTGCAGAACTCCATAACCGATCTTGGCTCCCTTAGAATCATTTAACTCTGACTAATAATCTGAAAACAGGGTGGAAATGACCCAATCCCCAGGACCCAGCTCACTGCTTGCACAGCTACTGAGGAAGAGTTCTGTTGATTAACGTAGAGTTTAGTGGTTTGTTGAGATATAGAGAAACTCCTTTTCCCAAGGACAAACTAAATTTTTAAAAAAGAAATATTTGGGTACTAAGCATTAATTAGTTTTGTAGCTTTAAGTGATTTGACACTTTTAAGCCATACACACACTATTTCCACACAGTTCGTTGCTATTCTTAAGCTGGTAAAACTATGCTTCAAATCAAGTGAACATATTATGGTTTGGCCTGTGTATAATGGGACAGGAATATTTGTTAACTTCAGTACTCACCTGCTTCTCTCCAGTTTCCACAAGGCTCTTTGACTATGTTGTAAACCATTATCATGAATATCTTATACCTTTCCTGAGGGAATCTATAATGGCTCAACTCAATATTCTTAATTAAACAAACATTTATGGAGTATCTACCACTAGGTCCTACTGTACGTGAATTGCAAGGGGAAAGACCAAATACGATGGATATCTGAAAGAAGATCAGAATGTTATCAGTTAAAAAAAGGAAATGAGTGCATTTCAGGAAAAGAAAATAACTTGTGCAAAGTGTTGCACATGTGTGAGAATATGTGGTCTAGAAACATCACATGATTTGGTATGTCTGCAGCAGAAGAGCAGTGAGACATCAGTAGGGAAGTAAAGCAGGAGCTAGATTATAAAGGATCTTGAATGCCATGCTGAAGAACTGGAACTTTATCCTAAAGGTAACAAAAGTCATTAACGGAACAGAGGAATGATGTGCTCAAGCTTATGCTTTAGAATGACAATTCTAAAAATAGGTTTTAGGAGCATGAGGCTGGGGCCCCTCAGCAGAGGTACAATGTGCAGTTAGATTGTTTTTTCAAAAATAGAGTAATTAATTCTATATAAGAGGATTTAAGACTTCCATGAAGAAGGTAGAATTTGAGTTGGGCCCAGAATTGAAGAAAGACTAATGGAACAACACAAATAAGGTTAAGGAGATAGGAAAGTGCAAGGACAAAAGATGTAAGGAACAGAATGTAGATAACTGAGCCAATGTGTGGTCTTTGAGAAGCAATGTGGAACATGTGAGGTTCCAACCATTATTAAGGATAAAATTAAATTGATAGCAATGCAGATCCCTTGAAGGTTCTTGACACTATCCAGTTTTAAGAAAAATAACTCAAGGAGTAAAGAAAATGGTATTTGTATTTCTACGCTGAGCTATGAACCTTTCAATGTCAGAGTGATCTCTCATTCATATTTGAATTTTCAGGATCTATCACTATATATATTATTTGGTAGGGGCTCAATAAATATTTATTTATTAGTTGGAGAGAAGATGGATGGGAGGATGGAAGGATGAATGGATAGATGGATGAATAGACAGATGAATCATTGAACCACCAGGATAACTGGTGAAATAATTTTGGGGTGAAATAATTGATCTGAACAACTGAAAAATCTGGGAAATCTGTAAAAATAGTCAAGGGGATACTCACCATGCACTGCAGGAGCTAATAGAGGAAAAATCTTTCTGATCTTCTTTAAAGAGATCTACATCTGGATTCCATACTCCGCGTTTAAGTCAGTCTCCCAAAAGTCTGCCATGTGTAAACTATCCATTGAAACATTGTCTCCTTCAAGATCATCCTCAAAATCTTGAATTTTTACTGCTATGAGTCTCCGTTTGCACAGAGGAATAGGACAAGGGACTTCCCTTCCTTGGAATCATATACTAAACCCTGGAAACAGAATGAAAGTAAGTATAGTACATTGTATACGGCAAACATGTATCTTTTTCCCAGAAACCAGAACCCCTTCTCACACCTAAAATAAAACTCTTTAAACCAGTTCCTTAATTAGAAAGAATAAGTTGTTTCCTTGATTAATTACACATCGCAAGAAAAAGACATGTAGGAGGCCATAATTTATGGTAGCAATTTGAGGTGATTTTGTCAGAAACTTTCATGGTTTCATATTGTAGATTTTGGAAAACATAGTACTTTGTCAAAAGGGAGGAGGGTGGAGGAAGTAAAATAAATATTTAAGCCTAGAGAGATCATTCCAACAAATGTTCATTTTTAGATCATCTGTTCTTCATTTGATGATATACGTTGTAAATAACAGCCTCACTCCAACTCTCACATTGCCGCAGACTTTCAAATTCAACAAATATGTTAGTACACATATATAATGCATTGTTGTGCTTTGAAGGCACAGATAACATTAGTAATGGAGTTATTTGCTATGTATAAGGCTGAGGTTAAAAGCCTCAGAGGGGAACTAATAGTGTTTCCACATGGACAGATGCATGAGAAGATTGTCCTATTTTTGTAGCTCTGGAGACCACTTTAGAACAAATCATTTCTCATGGCTCAGTCTCTTTGCTCAATGGGTTACTGATATATTTGCTCTAAAAGAGCTACATGGATTTACTCACTGCCAAGTGGGTCTTTTGGCTGCTGCTCTATCCAGAATATCTTAACTATATAGCGTGGCTTTAAGTTGTATTTCAGAATGTCAAGTTAACAGGTTTTCTTCTGGAAGCCACAGTCATCTCCTGCTTCAGTTTTCCATACAGCTGCTAAAGTTTTCCTATCATTTGGTTGGGAACAACAAGTAATTGAACAGGGTTAGCAAATACTGGTCCATGGTTAAGTTTTCACCATTTGTAGAGAGACAAACCAAACACACACAGAGAATATGGTGAATTTTTCAGAAGGCTTGAATTATTGTTTAAATGTCTGAAACTTATTCTGAGAGTCTGTCCTCCCTACTTTTTTTTTCAGTTAGAACATACTTATGAAATGATACTGGCAAAATTGAAATAATAATAGTACTTACTTCATGGGCTTGTGTGAGGATTAAACAGAACAATTCATGTAAAAATTGGCACAATGCCTGGCTAATGGTAAATGATTTATACATACATTCATTATTAATTGGTTGATTATATGTTACTTTTTGTTGGTTTTGTTTTTTGTTGTTTTTTGTTGTTGTTGCTCTTTTTCAAATAAATATATTCCTTTTGGGAATAAGAAAAAGTAGTTGGCAATATTATGTTAGCTTTTCCTTTTTTGTTGTTTAATTTCTGCCAGTCCATATAATCCAAAATTCTGGAATCCACTAGTATAGGGAAAATACACTTGAAGAGATTCTCAGGAAATCTGACTAAGCATTGGTCCTCTTGTTACACTGGCTATGTGACAATAATCATTTCAACTCTCATTGGACTAGGTTAAAACAAGAGTTTCTTAGAGCACCAGTGTGCTGTAATTTTGATACCTCGTAAGATTGTTGTGAAAATTAAATGTATTTAAAAATAAATCACTTAGAATATAGTGAATATATACTGTGTTAGCTATTACTATAGTTGTTTTTGTTATATGTCCTATGTGTGAGCAGTCAGTATCCGTTTGTGATGATGAATTAACGTGTTCTAGGTCGTGTCTCTTGGTGATAAAATTCTATTCATACTTTTTTATTGATCAGGGCCCAGGAAATCAGATATGAAACCATAGGATATATGAGGCTGAAAGTCATAAAAATATTGAAAACACAAACTATTTATCACTTTACAAAATAGTAAATAACTTTATGTAACTGTACAGAACAGGATCAGTTGTAACAGATCATTTGTGAAAGTACGTGCATAATTTTTACTGATTACGCATTGGAATGAACTATTACAGCAAGTTACAGAAACTCTTCACTGGAAAGACTGAAGTATATAAACATGGATGTTGTATTAGTCAAAGGAATGCTGATGCAAAGTACCAGAAATCTGTTGGCTTTTATAAAGGGTATTTATTTGGGGTAAAAGCTCACAGTTACAAGACCCTCAAGGTTACTTCCTTACCAAACTCTGTTGCCACGTGTTGAAGCAAGATGGCGGGACGTCTGCCTTCCTCTTCTCTCTTAAGACTCCGTGAGTACAGCTCCTTCTGATCTCCATAGGCTGGAGGACTCGTTTCTTTCAGGGCCTGCTCAGCTGCTCAGGGTCTGGTTTGTTCAGCTGCACGCTATAAGGTGAATGGCTTATCTCTCCCCAGGCCGTAAGATCAAAGTCCTCTTCCATGTCTATGGAGTTGTCTCTCTTTTCTCGCGTATATATTTCCGTGTTCTCCTTGAGTGCATGTCTGTTTATACAGCCCACCAAGGGGGCAGGGACTCAAACTGAATAGCCCTAATGATGTGGTCTAATCAAAGCTCTAATCTTGATTTAATCAAGTAAATGTAAAGTCTTTGAATTTAAATCAATCAAAGGGTATCATGCCCAGAGGTACAGACCAGTTTACAAACATAATATCTCTTTTTGGAATTCATAAACAATATCAAAATGCCACAGATGTTTACTTGAGAATTCTCCAAATTTGTAATTCTCTTTAGTGATAAAGAAATGATCATGGTAATTCCTGCTAACAGGTTTTCTCATGATTATCAACAACTCTAAATAAGACAATTACTTATTAAAGTAAATTACTTCATTTATATTTATTGGCGGCCTATTGTGTGCTAGCTACCTATTGGGTGATGGTGTCAGACTCTACAGATCTCAAGTTCAATGAGACAAACAAGTAATTACAAAACAGTCTGTTAAATGAAGGTGACAGAGATAATCTTGGGTGCCATGTAAACATAAAGAAGGAGCCCCTTACCCAGGTTATGTGTGAAAGCATCAGGGAAGCCTTCCTGAGAAAATGATGTCTTAACTGAGACCTGAAGGATGCATGAGCACTAGCCAGTTGAAAAGTAATGCATTGCATAAAGGTAGTCCCCAAATACAGCTACACAACTCTCATTTACTGAACTTTCTTGAAGATTTCTTTCTACCATTAATTGGCCAATGTCTTCCTCATGTTCCTAACTGGGTATTCGGGCAAGACACCCTTCCCACAAATACAAATTCCTTTATTCCTTGTAAAACTCTACACGCTTCCAAAGTATTAAATATCTAAAATATAGTTTATAAAAAACAATGCCAAAGTCTAAGGGGAAATATAGTTTAAAAGCACCAACAAATATGTAATAACAATATTATCTCAATATTGAAAAAACTCAATCTTTATCACAAAAGCAAAAATAAATTTATTGAATTAGCAAAAATAAAGAGTGTTAAAATTTGAAAAATCAGGGACACACATTTCTGGTGTCAGTATGCATTGTTTCCTTCTTTGGGAATGAAATCTGTCATAAAAAATGTTCATAACTTTTGATCCAATAATCACATGTGCAGGAATTCATTCTAATAATATCACATCAAAGGGAAAATGTTATTTGGGCAAAAATAGAGCAACATGTTAATATAATCATTGAAAAAATATAAATGATCAAACCACAGAAAGATGAGTAAATTATGATATATTACCTAGATTGATATAAAAGGATTTATATCAATCTAGGTAAAGTGAAAGTTATAGAGATAGAAAAATATAATGTCTACAATTAAAACTGGAAAAAAAGTGCACATGTATAACATAACAGCAATGGATAACTAAGTACATAAATATTTATGATGTATCAGGTAAAATAATCATGGGTTTAATTTGTGGTAACTTTTAATAAATAAGTGCCAGTTTAAAATTCCATTTTTACATATACACATATACACATAATTTGACTAAAATGCCTAAATGTACACCTATCATGTATAACGAAAATTTTTGTGCAGTCTTATTTTTCCTGTTTTACTTGGCTCCCTAGTTACCATCTCCTAATTCCTTCTACTCTTATCTATCTCAACATGATATCCATGTTTACAAACATAGAATATATTGTTACTTATTTTTGTCCATATTCTTATAACACACACACATACAATTACGGATAGTTAATACAATTTCATACTCATGCCCATATATATATTTAGAGTTTTTCTCATTGTTTTACCAAAATACAATCAAATTATGTCCACATTTCTACATCTTCCATTTCTTACTAAAATAATACCTCTTGGAGATAATGTCAAGTCAACTAAAACTCTAATTCATTCTATTTAACGGTTGTATACAAAATTTATATCTTCAAAAAATTTTTTAATAAATAGCTCTATCTATATATTAACTTTGTTTCCAAATTTAGCCTCTACAAACAATGCTGCAATAAACAAAGTTTACAAATATCATTATGTACCAGAGCTTTTATTTCTCTGACAGAGATTCTCAGATGTGATATCTATGGTCAAAAATAGATGTTATTTTTAGTTTTAATCAATCTTGTCAGATTGTGTTCCAGATTATAGTAATGATTCACATTTCCACCAGCAATGTGTTACCTGCTTTTTAATTTTTGGACAGTTTCATATGTGAAAAGTAATGTTTCATTGTTTCTTTAACATGCTTTTCTTTATTTGTAAGTTTGAGCATATTTTCTTTTCTTGGCCTTTTTGGTTAATATGTTGTGCATGAATTTCTTGTTCACTTTTTAAAAAACATATAATTGAGATATAACATACATATTATATAAAGTGCAAAAATCTTAAATGTATAGGTATAGAATATTAACAACATCCCAGAAACCTCTCCATGCCCCTTGCAAACAATACTTAGTGCCACTCCACACCATCACCAGCGGGAATCACCACAATGACTTCTGTCACCTCAGATTATTTTGTTGTTTTTGAACATCTTATAAAGAGTTCATATACTAAGAAAACTTTTATCTACTGTTTTCACTCAAGTTACTTTATGTGTGAGATTCAATCATATTGCAGAGGGTAGAAGTAGTTCAATCTCCTCATTGTGTTTTATAAATGAAAGTTCTAAATTTTATTTTTAAAATTTAAAAATAAATTTTAAATTGAGGTTATGGTGACTAAAGCTTCTAAAATATTTTATGTGTCTTTTGCTAGACATATGCAATCATTTCTTTTAAGGATATACCTATGACAAGAATTGTTGGATCACATGTTTAGATACTGAAAAAACTTTTTTTCCAAAAGGTTGTACCAATTTACACTCCCACTAGGAATGTGTGAGAGTACCAGTTGCCCCATATCCTAGGCCATATGTAATACTGATTGTCAGTCTTTTTGATTTAGTTATTATGATGGGTGTGAAAAAGTATCTCATTTGGTTTTAGTATGCATTCCCTTGATAAGTAATGATGTTGAAAATCTTTTCATGCCCTTAGTGGATTTATGAAGCCAATTTTATGAATTAATCAAATATTTTGCCTGTTTGGTAATCTGGTTGTTTGTTTTTGTCTTATTGATTTGTAAGGATTTTTATATATTCTGGGGTCAAGCATTTGTTGTATGTATGTATTATGAATATCTTCTCCCAATCTGCATCTTTCTTTTTCTCAATTTTAATGGTATTTTGTGATGAACAGAAGTTCTTAATTTAATGTTCAAGTTATCAATCTTTTATTTTGTAGTTAAAGCTTTTTTGTCTGCTTTAAAATTTTTTAGATAGTGTCTATGGGGCAGGCAAGATGGCGTTAGTGTAGGAGGGCTTACACTGCAAGCTCCCAGAGCAAGGCAGGTTGTGGATGGGGTCCTGCCCGGGGGTCTGTGCTGTGTACGCGTGGAGTGAGAAGCTTGGGACATCTCTCTGTGCGGATCGGCATCGTGGACCGAACAGTGGAGATTCGTGAGTTTTGAGGCTGCCGGTGGAGGTTGGCACAGGCGGCTGAGCCCCGCGGTTAGGGAAAAAAAAATAAAACGGCCATTTGGAGCCGCGGGAGGGGCGAAAAGTTTTATTTTCTGGGGATCTGGCTGCCTGGCGCCCCTTGGACCTTGTGTGAACAGAGCAAACGAGCTAATCAGCACCCGGTGAACCGGAGGGGGGATTTTGGTCGGGGAACGCAGCTGATTTCCCTAGCCACCCAGGGATAAGACCCGGGCCGCTGCGGAGCCAGGAGGAAGGGACACTTCCCAAAGAAGGGAGGGTTCGGTTGGAAGACAGGGAAGGGTATTTTATATTTTTAAACATTGATCTGGCTGCCTGCACCGCCCCATAGCTTTGGGGAGCAGATAAGCCGACCTGAAGCAGCATCAG